>CM038000.1:3650137-3987672 GCA_021234005.1 Nephelium lappaceum | reverse complement strand
GTCGATACAAACACTTTGTTTCTTCAGGACTATAAAAGAGTCCGCCCCTAGTCTCTCTAGGATAACCTATAAATAGGCAAACTTTGAACGTGAATCCAGCTTTCCAGTCTTGTTCTTCAGCACATGTGCTGGACAACCCCAAATGCGAAAATGTCGTAAACTAGCTTTGTGACCATTCCACAACTCCAAGGGTGTCTTAGGAACTGACTTAGATGGTACAACATTCAAAATATACATTGCAGTTTGCAATGCATATCCCCAGAATGAACTATGTAATGATGAGAAACTAAACATAGATCTCATCATGTCCAAAAGGGTCCGATTTCTCCTTTCTGCAACACCGTTCTGCTGGGGTGTTCTAAGAGCAGTCAGTTGGGATAGAATCCCATGCTCAAGTAAGTAATCCTCAAACTCTGTATCGAGATACTCACCTCCACGATCCGATCGTAGAGTTTTCAATGTTTTACCTAATTGATTTTCAACTTCAGCTCGAAATTATTTGAACTTTTCAAAAGTTTCTGAATTTCGTTGCATCAAGTAAATATACCCATATCTAGAATAATCATCAATAAAGGTGACGAAATATTCATAACCACCTCTAGCTTTAACATTCATAGGACCGCAGACGTCCGAATGTATAAGCTCTAGTGGTTCCTTAGCTCTAACCCCTTTACTAGTAAAAGGTCTTTTGGTCATTTTACCTTCTAAACATGATTCACAAACAGGTAAAATGTCGATCTTTAACTCACTTAAATGTCCGCTCTTTACCAGTCTATCTAATCTGTCAAGGTTAATATGATCAAGTCTTAGATGCCAAAGATATGTGTCATCATTTTGAGAAATCTTTTGTCGTTTTGTTTTTGGTTTTTCAACCTTAAACATTTCAGTATTAAACAGTGGGTTATGCATTAACGGTCTTAACACATATAAATTGTTTTCTTGTATCCCTGAATAAATTTTCAAACCATTTTTAGAAATAATAACTGATTTATTATAAAAAGAAACAGAATAATTAAATTCCAAAAGTTTGGATACAGAAATCAAATTTCTTTTAAAACCTGGAATATAATAAACATTGTTCAGTATGATAAAACAATTATTATTGAAATGAAGTCTAACTTCTCCCACTGCCTTTGCTGAAACGACTTCCTCAGTCCCGACTCGCATGTTGAACTCGCCCTCACCAAGCTGCCTATAAGAGTCAATCAGCTGCAAAGAAGAACAAACATGATTAGTGGCTCCTGATTCAATTATCCAAGCGGATGAATCATCCTCCACTAAACAAGATTCAATGACTAGTAAATCATATTTACTTTTCATCTTCTTCTCTTTGAGCGCATTGAGGTACTTAGGGCAGTTCCTCTTCCAATGTCCATCCACACCACAACGGAAACATTTTCCTTTAGGCTTGGTGGCCTTGGAGTTTTTTTTTGTTCTTCTTCTTGGTAGCTTGTGTTTTGGGCTTAAGTGTAGCCTTTTTGGTGTTTCTCTTCCTCTTGTTTTTAGCAGAAGAAGAAGAAGACTCAGCAACGTTTGCTTCACCAGACTTACTCTTATCCTTATTCATTGACTCATAAGTAGTAAGCTCATTAAGTAATTGAGTAAGTGAGTAAGTCAACTTGTTCATAACATAGTTACTCTTGAATTGCATGAAACTCTTCGGAAGAGTTTCCAAGATCATACTCACTTGGCTACGTTCGTCTATTGCCCCTCCATGGCTTTCAGCTGTGTTAAAGTGGGTCATCATTTTCAAAACATGCTCTCGAACAGATGTACCCTCCTTCATCTTAGCAGTCATCACAGCACAAACAGTTTCATGTCGTTGCCCAAACATGCCCTGCAATGACTCTAGCATCTGAGTTGCTGTTGTCATTGACTCGTGCTTGGTAGCAAGCACCTCGGACATCCCTGCTAACAAGTAGCAGCGGGCCTTTTCATCAGCTGTGACCCATTTCTGATGGGCCTCGCGCACAGCATGATGGAAACCAAGAAATCAATCATGGAAGACAAAGATACAATTGGACAACGAGGCAATTAAAGACAATTGTGCTTAATCTTGAAGGCTTTGAACGCTAATTGAAGACAATTGGAAGCAAATTGAAGTTAATTGGGTTTTAATTAATTTAGGGTTAATTTGTATTATTGGGATTGTTTAATTTATTAGGCTTTTAATTATAAGGTTGAGTAATTTATTTAAATTAAAAGCCCAACATAAGTGTGTTTAGGAAATAGTCATAGTCAAAGTCAAAAGTCAAAGTCAAAGTTAAGAGAGTCAAAGTCAAAGTCAAAGTTAGAGTCATAGTCAATTAAAAATATGATTTTATTTAGTTTCCAATAAGGTTTAGGATTGTATGCCTATTTAAGGCTTATTAAACCTAAATTCAGAAGAAGTAGTTGATGGAATAAAGTAATTGAGAGATTTATTTCTCTTTTGTTCATTGTTGAATATGTGATCTTATCAAGCTATGCTTGTGGCGATCGAAACCATGACTTATCTCTCACCTTCTCATCTATGTCTTGGGAGTGGCGTCAATATCATTCTTGTGATAATTTTGGTTCTTGATTATCATATATTCAATGGGTCAAAATTCTTTATAATTTTGGTTCTTGAATGACATGATCAACGGGTCAAAGTTTTCGTTATAAACCTGTTTTAATCTTTCTTGGGGTTGTGTTTCAATTTGATTGTGGGTGTCATATCTTTATATACGGGGTTCGCATCACAGCACGTCCAGCATTATCTGCTGGCTGAGGAGGACAAGGTTGAGTCGTGACAAATTTAATGTCCTCACAGACCAGGACTGTGTTCATATTACTTTTCCATTTGACATAATTTTCCCCGTTAAGTTTATCATTAGCAAGAATAGAAATCAACGGAGATACCATTGCTGAAAATAAATAAAATGGAATTAATTTAATATCAATTTGCAAAATTTAATATCATGTAATTTTGGCATAAAATTAAACGTGATGCATGATCCACGAATAATAAATTATCAAAATCCCTAAAATTAATTATTGTGCCACGATAATCTAACATGCCACAAATAGGTGCCGCCGTAGGGTAGGTCAAATATTTGTATGTTAGACTGAGACATTCTCAATCAAATAATATAACAGAAAACTTTTTTTCATATATTATTTGACTACCGTTTTTCGGTCTGGAAAAAAATTAACAATTAATTATTTCCTTTATGAGTGTAACCCATCATTTCGGAGTCCATAGACTTAACTCGAGAATTGCCACCGTAGGGTAGGTCAATCACAAGATACATCTAGAATTCCTATCCATTAGGAAGTCAACCTTAATCAACCTAAATGAACACCATCCGTAGGGGGACGATAACAAAGCCGTCTCGAGGCGCCATTTAAGTTTTATGGTGTTGAACTAATGATGGAGACTGCGGGATATATTGTCATATATCCCTCTCCCACTCACTATTTTAGGGTTAGGGATTTCTATTAAATTTTCCTAGTCATTGTCTTAGATTATTAATGGCTAAAAAGATAATCTAAATTACTAGGAATTTGTGTGTTATTAAAGTTCAAAACTTATTAACACTTAATAAATTATCAGATTTTTAACATTTAAAAATCTAATTTAATTTATCAATTTAATGAATTACCGGATTTTTAACACTTAAAAATCTAATTCAATTTATAAATCTAATCAAAATAATCAAAATTATAAAGACTAGATTAATATGAAATCATCCGATTTTAACTAATTAAAATCTAATCCACATTATGAATGCCAATTTATTGAAATCAAATTTCTAATTTGAAACCTATGATTTTCTATTAAAATCAATTCAAATTATTTTAAAGGCATTCCATGTATTATTTTTTTATTTATACTAATAAACAATTTTAATAGCAAAATAAAAATAATACATATGATGCATGTCATGTTATAATGTAGTGAGTAGGCACTTCATGATTCTATATGACATATTTTTAATGCATGTACATGTTATATATATTTATCCATTCATCTCATGAAAATAAAAAAAAAAATAAATAAATAACATGTGTATGACCGGGTTCTTTGGTTTTAACGACCTACAACTAATTTTAAGATTACAAAAATTAACCAAGGCATTCCTTGGCCTTCACTTGTAGTCTTCATAGTCTTCATAGTCTTCATGGTCTTCAAGATCTTCAAGGTTTTCATGGGCTTATAATTAAATCTAATTTAATTATCAAGAAATTCTATCAAATAGATTAGACTAGAAAAACCTATTTCTTGATTTATGGATCCAAGAAAATTATCCAATCATATGGACATTTTCAATAGTGTTACAATTGAAATGAAAACCCCAAAAATATGAAACACATAATTTTAGGGGCTGTTTAAAAAATAATAATAATAAATAAATAATTATTATAATTTTGTTTGTTTGCACATCTAATGTGCAACGCATCTAATGCGCATACATTTATTCATAATAAGTGTTTTATTGGACCATTCAAAACAGCCGCATTAATAATCCATTACAATGCAATTAATTATATTTTAAACGGTAGTTTTAAATACAATTAAGTAAAATCAGCCGTTTTTCAAAATAATTTTCCGTTTCGAATCATAATTATACCATTCGAAACTGCCGCATTAACCATCCATTTTAATACCATTCGAATCATAATTCCAGCGCAGCAAATCAACCCCGTTGACATCAATCTTCAGCTTTACATTTTTCAAAAAAAAAATAAAGCCTAAAACTATTGAATTACAACGAAAAAAAATGTCACAAACGGCTTACGTATTGTAAAAATTGCCACAAGCGGCTTACAAATCAATCGAATTATTTAACCAAAGAACCATACAATTAACGATCATACCATGCAATCCCATTCATCAAACATGAATATAAAATATGCATATCAATCATCAAATCAAAATAATAGTGCCTACTCATTGACATACATAATCAATACAAACATATTATTTTAAAAATCCATTGTTTTATTGAAACCTTGGCTCTGATACCAATTGATGGATTGAAAAAACAAAAATCAACAATTTGTTTTTCATAAAATTAAGGATTTGGCGGAACATTGAGTTTCAAAAACGTTTTTAGAAAACTCAAGAACCCAAGATTTGTAAAACAATGAAATAAAATAATATAAATAAATAAAAATCAGATTTTTACCTTCTGTATTGATATCTGTGGATTGCTCACCACCTTGCCTTCCTTGATATATCTCGAAACCAAGAAACAAGCGAGTGGGCACAATTATATAGAATTGTGCTCACTTACTTTTTGATTTCTTTTTTAAAAAAAAAATCAAATTAAATCAATTATTATAAGAGGTGAGTGTTTGATTTTTGGTTATACAAAGAACAAATACACAAATTCTTGTTCTTTGTATTTGTTGAAAAAAAACTTTTTCTTTTCTCTTAGTTTTTCTCAAAAACATAAACAACAACCAAAAACCTAAATGTAGAAAAGAAACTTTTTCTTTTTATAGGCAAATAATTAGGGTTTTAATTAATCAATATTAATATTGACCCTAATCTTATTATAATTAAACTTTTACCCCATATAATATAATTAATTCAAAATTAATTCATATTATATTTTGAAATAGAACTTGTAACTTTTAATAAATTAATTCATAATTAATTTATACCAAAGTCACTAAGAATCAGATTCAAGACCTCTTATAAAATTAATTAAATAATTATTAATTCATAATTAATAATTAAATAATTTGAATAATCAATATTATTCAAATACCAAGTGAACACAAATTTTTGTTACTTATGTAATGCCTATAATTGGACGGTCCAATTACAATATTCTATATACATGTTTCTTATAGTAAAATGAGCTATCAAGGGGACCCGATGGACCTACAATTTTGAGCTCCAATAATATTGAAATTATTAATTAAACTCTTTAATTAAATAATTCACTATTATTAATCTTAAAGTTATTCCATTAAAAACTTAAGATTGCACTCTCAAAACTGTAGATGTTTTTTATACAATCTGAAATTTTTCAGTGTCCATTGATTTAATCACTACATATGATTTGACCCTCCACAAATAGTTCATAATTAGAGCAAGGTCAAATGTCCGTTTTACCTCTCTAATTATTTCTTGATCCTTAAGTACCATTGATTCTTTAATGAACAATATATTCATAACAACTTATGAATTTATCTTTTTGTCTACATATAAACAGAAAGTTGAACGCTTTTATTGTTCAAGACCTGAATCAACCCTTAAGGGAACTACTTTTCTACTTCTCGCAAGAAGAAGTGGATTCCACTATTGTATAGAATGTTCCCAGCTACTTACTAAATCATACCCCCAAAGTACGAAGTTATTGATCGGGTATCTACACCGATCTCACCCATGTAAATCAAAGGAAATAACTTAACAAGCAGGAATTCATAATACACTCAGAATTAATCTGGTTGATAAATATAAATCTCTAAGGTTAACGGATATTATTTAGAGACTTATATTTATCATGGTCCAGTCCTATATAATCTTTATTATATAAGGTGCCTCCATTTCCATGTCACCACATGAATAGTCTTGGATAAGACTATCGTATCAAATACGAAAGGGACCGCAGTTGTAGATTTACCACAAATGAAGTACCCAGCTTCGTTTGTTTTCTACGGACTCTTTAAATTACTTATCTCAAACTAAATCCACCTGTATATAACACTTATACACTTAGTTTGAAATTACATCAGTAATCAAGGATGTTTCTTATGATATATACGATTTTTGCAAAATATATAAATTGAATGAAATGAATATTTTATTAAAAATTTATAAAACCGTTTACAATATTAGAAGCTCTTAGGGCAAAAACCCCAACAGGTTTTTCGATAAACTCTTCTCGTGGTGAAACTCTCTTCTTTTTTCACTTTGGTTTCTCATTTCTTCACCTTGGTTTCTCATTTCAGTTTCACTACACTTTCACACATCAATCTCCTTTAAAGAAGTAGCTTGGTACTTCTGACTTCGATCCTCTACAACCCCACACACTAACAACCCGTAAGTCGTTGAGTCTACTCAGTTCACGCTCTCATTTTGCAACTTGAATCTTGATTTATACATGCTTAGCAGCTTTAGACTTCATTAAAACTTGATTGAGCCCAAACCATGGAGCCCAAACCAAACCGAACATTGAGTGTTCGATTCAATTCGGTTCGGTTTCTCCCCCTCACTGGACCATGTTTGGACCCAAAAGTTGCGATCCGAACACTTACCATATTCGACTCGATTCTAGTAAGAACCAAACTGAACATGCCCACCGCTAATTCTTGGTATGTGAACAATATTTTTGTTCAGTTTTCTGATTTAATGCTTTGAAGTAGTTTCTTTCCTTCAATATGATTTATTATGCTGGAGAATTCATTAATTAGGCAGGCAAGAGCTCAGTGAGCTGTAGAGTTTTGAAAAGTTAAATGACTTGATAGCTCCGAAGTCTATTATACTCAAAAATTGAAAAATTACGTCACACGACCCTTCCTGTTTCGTACCAAGAACATTAAATTTAATGTCAGTTGTATCTATGATCCATGTTCGCCATCTTTTGTTTAGTTGGTCAATTCTCGTACGAGTCATGTAAGAGGTCCTAAATCAATTCCCACACACAAAAGGGTTTATGAGGATTTGGTTTATTTCATTCATTCACCACTTGAGATTTGTTTTCCTTTATTATTTCTTTTTTTTTTTGTTTCAATTTTACTTTTATTTTTCAAAATCTTGATATCTTTGTTTCTTTTCCGTTCCTAACAGAACTCCATTTGTTTCTGCTGTTGCTTCTTCATTCTAGGTTTTGTCAGCCATCACCATATTTGAGTGGTATTTCTTAGGTATATCACTCGTTTTTTAGCTTCTCTATGTCTGGCGTAGGGAATTTCCAAATGCCCAAATGAAAATATATGGCCTCGTGGCACTTTAGGTACAGTTACTATTATTCTTGAGGGAAAATTGAATTGGTTGTTATTGCTTTAATTTTTGAGGTATCTTGGGTTGGATCGTAAATTATGCAAAGCATGTAATGTCCAATTTCTCTTTCAAGCTGTATTCATTTTTTCTGCCACGGCCCATGCCGGCATTTTAAGTGCTTTTTGGTTCACTCCCTGTACCACACTTTCTTGTAATTGTTGCGGTACATTACATATTACTTTTTACTGTCTTACATCCTCTCAAACTGCTGTTGCTGATAGGCCAATTGACGTCAACCCCAGATAGTTGGCGTCAGATTTATCTCACCTCCAAATTGGAACTAATTATTGAATTATCAAACTCAAAATCACTCTCCAAATTAGATTATATGGTAGCGGTGAGTTTGAAATGGTGAAATGGACTGGTTGCTGAGTTATGAACGGGGAAATGGACTGATTTTTGAGTTATGAATGGGGTGGTTGAGTCATTAATAGGTTTGGTCTATACAGCTTGATTTTCAGAATTTTTATCGGCTTTTTAAGTTGTCTGCATTGAATTTGCCATCATTAGGCATTAATAGCAGAAATTGAAGTAAATGATGGTTTCGACCATCATGAATGTGTTCTTCTGATAGCTTTTAGCTATCATGAAACTTCAATCCACTGTAGTATAAGATTTTAATAATTCTAATTTGAATTATTTAAAGAGTTCCAATTCTTGCGAATTCAAATTAAGATGTCGACTTAATAAAATAATTAATTTATTAATAATATTATACAATCGTACAACGAAACACTAAAAAGAAGATTCTTTTTTATTCAATTGCATGTGAATTCTAAGAAAAGTTTTTTACTATTGGAAATATCTCACTACTCCCGAGACTAATTATGATCAGGATGTTTTTGGAATGTTCAGCTCTTCCTCTCTCACTTGGTGGGGCGGATTTACAATCTTTAATTAGTCCTGATCAAAACTCAAGGAAAAAAAACCAAAAGCGGATTGAAAGAGCTTGTGATGTCTTTAATGAATCTTTTATTTTCAGTCTCTCCATTCCCCTAATTTTATTAAAGCCATTGTTTGTTTGTTTGTTTGTTTGTTTGTTTTTTTTTTTTTTTAACTTTGGTACTCGTTCCATCAATTCCACTAAACTCATTGTTTTTTTTTTCCTTAAAAATGGGTCCTCTCATCTTATTGAAACAAAATCGTCCTTTTTAGAGTTCAAAGATGAAAATAAAGCTTCCTCTTCTGTAGATGTACTTTCTAGTAGACAGTGGTGAGCCATTTAACCAATGAAAGAACCTTTTTCTCCTACACTTGTCAATTTTGAGTGTAACTTTTTCACTGCAAGAGTTTCGAGGTGAAAATAAAATTCCAATATTTTTTATGTATAATTTTTCTATTTATAAATTTTGGAGAAAAAAAAAATAAAACAGAGAATTGGCTTCAAACATTGAATAAAATTGTTCTGATACCCGTACTAATCGAAAATCTATCACATTTCAAACAAATATTTGATGTAACTAAACTTACTGCAATGTCTAGAATCTATTACAGCAAGATTCTTGCGGATTATAATTGCATTGACATCTATTATGGTGATTTGTTTCTGTTGCTGCTAAAGAACTCTAGTTGGTCCCTTTGACTTCAGACTCGCTACAGACTTACAGGTATATTTCACGTTGTGACTTAGGCATTATGGAGAAAGTTTCATGATTGTTCTATATAAAGAATTGACCTTTGTTTTGCAGCCGCTAATGGTGTTTTAGTGAGACAAAAAATAATGCAATGGACTCCATTCAAAGGAAAAAGAAAACATTGTACAATGATTGATTGTTTGATTGTTCACGGGGCTCAATTGAACGAACTCTTTGCCAGAAATAGAAAGTAATGAATGATGATGTTTCATATATGGAGTAAAATTTTTATAGTTAATTACTTAATAGGCCTTTCATTTATCTATTTAAAGCGTGAACTTATTAGTAAATTACCATAGTATCCCTAAATCTGTACTCTTGCGGCTATGTGCGGAATTTCCCAGTGCTAACCATAGCTCACCTGCTCTGAGACATCTCGCGGCTATGTGTGGAATTTCCCAACGCTAACCATAGCACACGAAACACTACCCCACATCAGTAATGGCGACTCGACTGACAGACTTTGACACTTGTTCCCCATGTTAGTGACTTATCCCTTCCCAGGACTGTGCCAACCGATGTAGGATAGACCGGCGGGGTCTAAACTGATCTGGAATCTATGAAAGTCTCTGAGGGGATACTTTCTGGTTTTGAAAACACTTTTCCTTTTCTACTTTAACTTTCTGGTGCAAAAGCACAAATATCTTTTTTGAGTGCGTAAAGCACTAAAACTCATTTTCTGAATGCATTAAGTACTATAATATCTTTAGTAAGTGCAAAAACACAAAATAGTATCATTTCAAGCTTTATTCATGCTCATATCAATGCATTTAAAATAAACTCATGCAATTATTTATTAAATCAAACTTATCAATTTGAAATACTAAATACTTTTAAAATCTTTTAAAATAAAGTTTACTCACTAAACTAATAGCTGAAAATAGCGCGTGTGAAGCCCCTACTCCTCTCTCCTCGATCTTCGAGCGCCTTCGTCACCTACACAACATATGGAAACGTAAATTTACGTTCGCGTAAACCTCTGGAAACTTGAAATTACACAATCGACCCTCAAACTAGTTTATCACGCGATTCGCTTTATCTTTAACTCTTCACTATTCTCTTGGTTCCCTAAGCTCCCAATAAATGTAAATCCACTTATTTTTCAACTCATTTCTACTCAAAATCAACCAACAACGAATCATAACCAAATCCGCTTCGAAATCAACTCAATCCACAATAAAAGCATCAACCTTAACTTGAATAACTCACCCATTTCCTTCCTCACGAGCTCATGATTTTCCTCTTCGGTTTGGACTCGTTTTGGGACTGATTTGGTGGCGAAAATGGACTGGTTTGGGCTGGATCTCTTCCCTCTTTCTTCTCCCCTTTTTTGCGCGGTTCTGATCTGGTTTCTGCTCGCGGTTTCTGGTGTCGTTTCTAGGGTGTCACAGCTACATTGGAGGCTGGTTCTGGTTCGGAAACAACTGGGTTTCAGCTGAATCTTCTTCTCCTTCTTCTCTCTAGCTCGATCTACCTCGATCCATCACTTCTGCGTGCTGGTTTGACTTCGTTTCTGCTCGTTTTGGGGCGATCTTGGTGGCTGGATGGACTGGGTTCAGCGTCAGCTTCAAGTGGTCGGAATAGCTGGTCGGTTTTGGTCGTCGATCTATTGTCAGCTCCACTCAAATCTGCGGTTGAGTTCGTTTTCTAGTCTGCTCAGTTTGAGGGGCGAGGTTACAGCTGGTGGTCAATGAGCTTGGCGGTTGGTCGTGATGGCTTTCGATCAGGGTTAGCAGCTCCGTCGTCGTCGTCGGCGTGCTGGTTTGTACGCGGCGAGGTCCGGTTCTGTCTTTTGCTTGAGCTGGATTGGAGTTGAGTTCGACTAGGTTCTAGTCGGCGTCGGGCTGAGCTAGTCGGCGAGCTCCTTGGTCGGCCGGCAGCAGCTCCCTCTTTTCTTTTTCTTCTTCTCTTCTTTTTCTTCTTTTCTTTCTTCTTCTTCTTCTTTTGGTTTCACGCGATTGACTTGGACTCAACTTTATGAGTCAACTCATCTTTTTGGCTTCTATTTTCCTCCCCAAACTATTCTAAAAATAACGGTCACGTCCTGATAAAATTACGGTCTCCCCATAGCTTTTAGCTTAATTTCACTTTGACCACAATTATTAAAATTTATCTTCAAATTAGTCCCTTTTTACCTTAAAAATTATTCGATTTCATTCACTATTTTATCCTTCCGTTTAGTCTCCAATCGAGTCGAAATCGATTTCTATGGGTTCCATATATCCTTAGGCACTTCCGTGAACTATTTAGGGTCTCTAATGGTTACTCAAGGACTATTCTTGGGAAACTCGTAAAATCAAATTCGAGGGCTTATACTATTTATCCGGATATACTAGTCATTTGAAAATACTATTCATCTGAAAGTACTATTTATTCGAAAATACTATTCTTCTAGAAATACTATTCATGAAATTTCAAAGCTTACAAAATGAGCTCTCATGACTTGTTAAGTTAGTCCATTTATAAATCAAGCTTAATTGTGATTAAAAAGAAAAAAAAGTCATTATTAAATGAGTCATTGAACTTACTAAATAAACCCCTAAAACTTAATAAATGAGTCAATTAAAATTTTAAAGTACAAGAGTTTTAAAATAAGAGTTCCTTTTTTTTTTTTTCCTATTTCTAATTGAGCCCATGGATGTTTTTAAGTGAGCCCATTTAAAAGCAAAAGCCCATGTAATGTTAAATTATGCTTGCTTTGAATACACTCTTTTCATTTGCTGATGCACCCTTTTACTATATATTTTTGAGCTTAAATATAAGTTTAAGCCCATTATTTTAAAGAAATTTCGTTGCTAAATGAGCTCTCATGACTGGTTAAGTTAGTCCATTAATAAGTCAAACTTAATTGTGATTAAAAAGAAAAAAGAGTCATTATTGAATGAATCATTGAACTTACTAAGTAAGCCCGCATGACGCGACCCAACCCGGATATCTCTAACTCTGATCTGGTCGGTCACGCCGGGCACGCTAACGGATCCCTCTCAGACCCGACTCGTCGGGCTAAGCGAAACCCGTGGAGCGAACCCTAAACTTTCTAATACTTTCTAAAACATCGTTGAGTTGGTTTTCTTTAAAAACTCAAAACACGTAGAAAAATTTTTTATTTTTAAATTTTAAATTCATTTTCGAAACTCATTTTTTTTTTTTATTTAAATAAAATTTCGGTAGCATAACGACTGCATTTTTAACGTTCTAGAAAACCTGTTTACAGAAAAACAATACTTCGACTAAAATTTATCACCAACCCAACTTCTGGTTGCCCGTAGGCCTCAATCATGCATTTGATTTCCAAATCAACTCAATAAAATTCAAACACAATTTAATAAAACACATTTAATCAAAAACAATTTAAAAACATCCACAAACGATTAATTACAAATCAATTATACACTTTTAAAATATATTTACATGAAAATGACAGATGCAAAGTCAACTGCTCAAAATATCGTCGTGTCGCGCTGGCTCACCCTCTGGAGGTAATGCTATTGATCGGCTACTTGTTGAGAGTACCTGAGGAGGTTTTTGTATAAAAACAGAAAATAATGAGCTAAAAGTTCAGTGAGTGATAATTTATCTTTTCTTTGAAAACCTGTTTTTCAAAATGTCATCTTCTGAAAACGTTTGAAAACTATTCTTTATTTTTAAAGCATTTTAAACTTAAAGCTTTAAAACATCAACTTAAACAAGAAAATTCATCTCTAAGCACATGCACGTATTTAAATACAAAACTTGCAACTATAAACCATAAATAACTTCAATAATAATTGTAAAATATCTTTTATCTCAAATAAGCTTTTCTTTTAAAAGCTGTTTCTCGATATATTTCAAAATTACCATAGTATCCCTAAATCTGTACTCTTGCGGCTATGTGCGGAATTGCCCAGCGCTAACCATAGCTCGCCTGCTCTGAGACATCTCGTGGCTATGTGCGGAATTGCCCAGTGCTAACCATAGCACACGAAACACTACCCCACATCAGTAATGGCGACTCAACTGACAGACTCTGACACTGATTCCCCCAGGTTAGTAACTTATCCCTACCCAGGACTGTGCCAACTGAAGTGGGATAGACCGATCGGGTCTAAACTGATATGTAATCTCTGAGGGTATACTTATGGGTTTGAAAACACTTTTCTTTTTCTGCTTTAACTTTCTGGTGCAAAAGCACAAATCTCTTTTCTGGGTGCAAAAAGCACCAAAATATGATTTCTGAGTGCAATAAGCACTAAAACTCGTTTTCTGAATCCGTTAAGCACTAAAATATCTTTGGTAAGTGCAAAAGCACAAAATAGCATCATTTCAATATCTAAATTCATGCTCATATCCATGCATTTAAAATAAATTCAAGTAAACAATTAATTTATCAAATCAAACTTGATAATTTGAAAATATCCTTAAAATCTTTAAATAAAACTCACTCACAAAACTGTTGACTGAAAATGGCGTGTGCGGAGCCCCTACTCCTCTTATCTCGATCCTCGAGCACCCTCGTCACCTACACAACATATGGAAACATAAATTTACGTTCACGTCACTTCTGGAAACTCGAAATTACACAATCGTCCCTATATGATCCTTTTTTACGCGCAACTCTCCATTTTGATTTCTAATCTTAATCTTTCGTTTTTAATAGCTTCAATACTCCTAATTAAACTCATTAGGATCGTCCAAACACTCAACGGATGCCATAAGGGTCAATTTACGAAATTGCCCTTTAAACTAGCTTATTGCGCGTTTTAGTCTCTCTCTAACTCTTTGATATTTTCTTGGTTTCCTAAGCTCCCAATCAACACCAATTCGCTTATTTTTCAACTTATTTTTACTCAAAATCAACCAACAAACAAATGAAAATAAAATCTATTCCGAACTCAACTTAAATCACCAATAAAAATCATCAATCTCAACTTAAACGCTAACAAAATCACCAATATCAAGAGTAAACAACTCACCCCTTCTCTTCCTCGCGAAATCACTCTATTTCTCTTCGCTTTGACTTCGTTTAGGGACTGTTTTGGTTCCCGTTAGAGGTCTGATTTGCTTCTAGTTTGGCAGCTATCCTCTTCCATTTTCCTCTCTCGCTCTCTCTTCCTTTCGATCTGTCTATTTCTAGCTCAGTTCTGCATCTTCATTTCAGCTCTATTTCGGTCACGTTTGCCGTTGGATGAGCTTAGATCGGCATCGGGTCTTCGTGGTCATCGTGAAGACAGCTCGCCGTCACCGATTCGCGGCGACAGATCTGGTTTCGCAGAGACAAATCTGGTTTGACAGCTTCGGGTTGAGCTTCGCGACTGATCTACGACGATTTGAGCTGGTTCTGGGCGACGATGATGGCTGGATGCAGGTCGGCGTAGCTCGAATGAGACAGCAGCTCATTGTCGTCGTCAATCTCGCGCGATCGGAGCTGGTTGGTCGGCGATCAGCTCGGTTTCTGCTCCGTTTTGGCGTCGCGCGTCACCAGCTTCAGGTGGCTTCTTCGCTGCTGCTCGGTGGCTGGTTTCAGCGAGGTCGGTCAGCGTTGGACGGCGGCTGGTCGGCGGTGAACGGCTTCTCCTTCTTTCTTCTTCTTCTTTCTTCTTTCTTCTTCTTTGCGACCAACACTGTCTTTGTTTGTTTGATTTTAAAAAGTCAACCAACATTTTGACTTCTATTTTCCTCCCCAAAATTCTCAATAATTCCACTTACGCCCCAAAAACATTCCATTCTCTTCCATTAGCTTTTGGCTTAATCTTACTTTGACCACAATTATTAAAATTTATCTTCAATTTAGTCCCTTTTTACTTTAAAAATTATTTGATTTCCTTCATCATTTTATCTTTCCGTTTAATCTCCAATTGAGTCGAAATCAATTTCTATGGGTTCCATATATCCTTAGGCGCTTCCATGAACCATTTAGAGTCTCCAATAATTATTTAGGGACTATATCTGAGGAAATCCGTAAAATCCAATTCGATTGCTTACACCGCAAGACTTAATAAATGGGTCAATTAAAATTTAAAAGCCCTAGAGTTTTAAGATAAGAGTTCTTTTGTCCTAATTAAGCCCATAGATGTTTTTAATTGAACTCATTTAAAAGTAAGAACCCATATAATGTTGAATTAGGCTTGCTTTGAATACACCTTTTTCCTATATATTTTCAAGCTTAAATATGAGTTCAAGCCCATTATTTTAAAGAGATAATATTGCTAAATGAGCTCTCATGACTTGCTAAGTTAATCCATTTATAAGTCAAGTCTAATTGTGATTAAAAAGAAAGAAAATCATTATTAAATAAACTTCTAAGTTAATCCATTTATAAGTCAAGTCTAATTGTGATAAAAAAGAAAGAAAATCATTATTAAATAAACTTACTAAATAAGCCTCTAATACTTAATAAATGAGTCAATTAAAATTTAAACGCCCAAGAGGCTTAAGATAAGATTTTTTTTTTTTTTTTTGGCTAATTAAGCCCATGAAAGTTTTTAAGTCAACTCATTTAAAAGTAAAAGTCCATATAATGTTGAATGAGGCTTGTTTTGAATACACCTCTTTGATTTGCTAATACACCCCTATACTATATTTTTTCAAGCTTAAATATGAGTTCAAGCCCTTTCTTTTAAAGAAATGTCATTGCTAAATAAGCTTTTCATGACTTGCTAAGTTAGTCCATTTATATGTCAAGCTTAATTGTGATTAAAAAGAAAGAAAGTTATCATTAAATAAGTCATTGAACTTACTAAATAAGCCCCTTATATGTAATAAATGAGTCAATTGAAATTTAAAAGCCCAAGAGTTTTATGATAAGAGTTCTCTTTTCCTAATTGAGCCCATGGAAGTTTTTAAGTGAACTCATTTAAAAGTAAAAGTCCATATAATGTTGAATTAGATTTGCTTTGAATACTCCACTTGGATTTGCTATTACACCCCTTTACTATATATATTTTCAAGATTAAATACGAGTTCAACCCGATCATTTTAAAGAAATGTCATTGCTAAATGGGTTTCATGACTTGCGGAGTTAGTCAATTTGTAAGTCAAGCCCAATTGTGATTGAAAGGAAAAAAGTTATTATTAAATGACTAATTAAACTTGCTAAATAAGTCTATAAAACTTAATAAATGAGCCCATTGAAATTTAAAAGCCCATGATTTTAAGATTTTTTTTCCCTAATTGAGCCCATAAAAGTTATTAAATGAGCTCATTTAAAAGTAAAAGCTCATATAATATTGAATTAGGCTTGCTTTGAATACACCCCTTTGATATGCTAATAAATTTTGAATTTATGATACAAATTTTCATAACCACTAGATTCACCCATCCTAACTGGCTTGAATTCTTGAGTGCATAAGTTATTCAAAGCTCATATAACATTGAATTAGTCTTGCTTTGAATACACCCCTTTGGTATGCTAATAAATTTTGAATATATAATACAATTTTTCATAACCACTAGATTCACCCATCCTAACTGGCTTGAATTCTTGAGTGCATAAGTTATTCTAATGTAAACATTAATTGTGCATATCAAATTCACTGATCTCAAAGTCAAACGTGAGTAGCCGCTAATTTATCAGGCCCTTTCCTTTTTGTATTGTCTCACACATTTTATGCATAATCTATAATTCTGGGCACTTCAACAGAAAAAAAAAAAAAAAAAACTGCTATCATTTTAGGTTGGGAGGTGGGATATAATTTGAACTCATAAAATTTTGAGGTTGTCAAGTGTAGATTTATCATTTTATTAATTTTATTTTTCTGTCCTTATCTTTATTAATGTTTAATTTTTATTATTTTCTTGATTTTTTTCAAACATTTATCTGTTATTTATTAGAATCTTTATTATAATAATATATATGATAAAAAGTATATTTAAATGTATTTCCAATTTTTATTGAAATATTAATATCTTCTTAAACATTATAAGTATGATATTAAAATCTCTAACTTAACCTGAAAATCAAATCAATGAATCTTAAAATTAAGAATTATTAATTTTAATTTGTTATATCTAATTTCTTAAACTATATTCATGATTTAATTTTTATTTCTTATTTTTAAATTATTCTAATAATTTATATCTATTTGTAACCAATAAAGTGATATAAAAAAACTCTTTTGCATAAAAAAATATAAACTCTTTTGCATAAAAAATATTTTATGTTATATTTGCTTAAGTTTTATTTCTACCAAAAAATTAATTTCTAATTTAAATATAAAGTTTACATAATTTGATTGCTTATAAGGGATTTTTTAAGTTGTAAGATTATATATATTTATATATATAGTTAAGTGTCTTATTTATTTTTATTTTTAGTTTTTTTGGAGCTGATGAAGATTATTTCAAATCAACCAAAAAGAAAACTTCATGTTTAACTACTATAATTTTAGTTATTTTTAACATTATTGTCAATTTATTAATAGTGCGCCCCTAATATTAATTTCTGAGTCCGACGCTAGTGAAGAGTATACCACCGGATCAACCTTATGTTTGCCATATTTTATGTATATTATACTAGAGTTAATTATTTAGGTTTTCCACATTTTATGTATATTATACCAAAGTTGTTTAGTTATTGTATCAATCTGAATTTTATTGTGGCAAAGTTTATAATGCATTTTTCACTATAAATCACTTTTTTTCTTGCTTAATACAACATCTATCCTATTTTATACACCTTAAATTTAATCCTTTCCAAGGTTGTTATACTTAAAGAATATTCAATAGAACTAAGGGATTTTTTTTTCTTAACACTTAATGATGCTAAATTAAGCCAATTAAGTGATTTTTATTTTATTTTTTAATTAGTCTTAAAACCATCCAAAAACCACTTAAAATAAAAAGCTACATTTTCTAACTTTTCACTGAATATCAAATTACTTGATGATTTTTACATATATCATTTCAATTGTTTCTTTCCAAAATAATATATTTCCAAGTTTATCCTAATTTTACATTATACAGTTTTTTTTTTTTTCCTTTAATGCTTTAACAAACAACGTTGAAAAATAAAAACTTTAAATATCTCAACATCAAATTTTTTTATAGCCGGATTACTATATTTCTCTGATCAAATTCCGGTAAGAATCTTTATTTATTTTCTTTATTAAACTACTTGTGGAGTAGCTCATATTGTGTTTATTTGTTTAAGCTTCACTGTTTGCCTAATATATTGTGTTTATTTGTTTCTCTTATCAAGTTTATGATGTATTGCTGGTTATACATTGAACTTCAAAGTTTTGTATATTGATTATTTATTTTGATATAAAAGGACAAGCTTCTGGTATTGGTGTTGTTAGTTTATGTATACTGATTGGAATTTGTTTGTGCATATTGAATTTTTATATGATACGACAATGGTGAAGTTCTCAAGGTTTTTCCTTTTCTGTATACTGAATTTGTTGTAGAATTTGTTTCTCCTTTTGGTTTTTCTCATCTCAAAGTTTATTTTTATTTAAATATATAAATTTATAATGATTAAATCATATTTTAATTATTAATAAAAATACTATATATCTAAGTGTTTTAGTATTTTTTAAATAATTTATTGTAATTATTTGTGTCATATTAAATAAAATTACATAATAACTAATAGTAAAAGATATAAATGTCAAATTACTAGTTTTCAAACAATTTTAACTTTAAAAAACAAATAAGATTATTATACATTCAAAGTTAATGAAACAAAAAAAAAAAACATATTTTTCAGATTTCATATTTCAATCACTATTTAGTTTCAGTTTTCAACAACATTATTCAGTTTTTAGATAAAAAAACAAATGATCCTTAAGTTGATTACTAAAAGGCCAAACCCAGGAAACATTCTTGCACCTCAGGAACTCATTGATTAGTAAACAATCTAAAACATCATACAAAAAGGAAAATTAAACTCAAAATATAAAAACATAAACAATATGAATTAAATGGAAGGAAGTATTGATTAAAACTAATTCCATACATTAAGCAAAAGAAATTTAATAATGTTACATGAATTTGAAGCATTGGCTAACACTTACAGTATATTTATTATATGGGCAAAACCCATCCATATTGCTAATTAACAAAAAAAAAAAAAAAAAAAAAAACAATATACAAAATAGAGTTACAAATAATTAAGTTGTTGAAATGGTTTTGGTGATGAAGACTTAAATATTTTTCTTGGACCAAATTTCACAGTCATGAATAGCTTAAAAATGGGCTTCATTGTGTTGTATATAGACCACCAAAAGCATTTGATAAGTCCCCGATCTTAGCGAACTTTTGGACCGTAGCATTCTTCAAGCCACAAATGATGATCATGACTGTGATGACGATGATCACTATATATGATCATCATCAGCAAGTAAATGTGGTACTGGAGGTGGTCCCAGTGAGTCCTCATGCCCCCATTCTTCAATATCCATTCCCCATTGCACGTAATTCATACCTGCCATAGCTAGAGCGTCTAATGAAACACTCATTTCTTTTCTTTTAGCTATATAATGTGTCTATATATTTGCTATAAAGCTTCTCTTTATGGTGCTAATGAGAACTTAATAATGTAAATTCTTTCATATAATTATGCCCATCTTATATATATACATTTTTGTGTGGGATGTTCATGTGCCTGCATCATGCATGTATTGTAGGAAGAAATTGACTGTTTTAATTATGAATTTCTCTCAAAATATCACGATATAGCTTATATTATGCATAAAAAGCAAAGTTTGAAAAGCGAATATGAGATCAAAGAGAAAGTAAGAACTAAGTTTGAAAAGCGAATATGAGATCAACGAGAAAGTAAGAACTAAGAAGAAATGATATTCCCGTGATCATCCTCTAGTTTTTGTTTTTGTATTAAACTATCTTTATAAGGATGAGCACTAACGTATAAAAATATGGAAGGGAAAATATGAAACTTCCCCCTTGAATGAAATTTAATACAAATCAACACCAATTTTTCAAAATATTATCCAAAAAATCCCTACCATTAGTGAAATGGTGGTTTCATCCAAACCGAAAGCGATACTTATATATTTAGTTTGAAACTACATAAGTAATCATGGATATTATATGTTATTCGTATGAAGCAAACATTTCATAAATGCCTAAATTAAATAAAATTAACATATTTTATTTATTATTTATTTAAACGTTTACAAATTATAAACTCTTAAGGTACAAATTCTAACAATCTCACATATCTTAGAGCAAATGAGATATATCTTATAATCCTAGGCTCTCTAAGTGACTGTCCAAAACTTTTAGCTAAATGGTTGATGCGTATACCTAGCATTTTTTTTTTTTTGCAAGCAAAAAATAGCACATGTTGGGTCTAAAAATCAAGAAACGAGCTTTATGACCCGATCCATTGGATGAATATTCTTGGTTGTTAAATTGGATTTAATTTGAGCCCAAAGAAGTCCATCAAAACCTTAAAGACTACAATTGAAGACCAAGGAATGCCTTCATAATAGACAATCTCATGTATGCTTCCAATCAAATAGCTTCAATTAAGAGGTAAAGTTAGTAGCTGTGTAAAGTAGTTAAACTTTTAATTAAAAATTAAAAGGGTTATAATTTTAATCACATATCATCATCCATCACAAACGTTTTTCAAGGTCCATCACAACTTAACAACCTTCTATCACACCTCCATTAGATCTGTTCATCACACATCCATCACCATTTTCCATCACAATCCTTCATCACACCTCCATATCGTAACCCTCCATAACAACACACCCGCATTATTGTTCTTCTTAAAAAACTAACCCTCTGTTGCTTCACATCTCTCATCCTCTTTCAATACACCCCCATTTATGGACTGCTGATCCAAGATGATCATCCTTATATAGAAAGAGATAGATATAGATTGAATTATAAGTTTATAAGAGAGGAGACAAAATATAAGGTTATCATCTCATTGATCTTAAATTGATAGATGATCATTTGGAGGAATGTTGAACGCAAAACTTGCTTGTCTACAGTCAAGGGGATCAAAGCACAACAAAATTAGAGGAGAATTGAATTCATACCTTACATTATTTATTTTTTTAAATGAATATTCCTCTCATGAAATAATTAATACTCTAAAAAAGTTATTCAGATATTATACTTCAACGAAAACCCAACTTGTTACATAATAAGTGCAAAGATTTTTCTAACTCTAGTGGATGATCATTTTAAGTATGTTATTATTATAGGTATCTAAAAGTTAAGTAACATAAAGTTGCTAAATATAGACATTTTTGAAATACAATATATGGTTTTTCATAGTCCAATTACATATATGATTGACATGATTTCAAAAATCTTAGTCTAATAAAACTATTTATGAAGATGTGAGTAAACTATAAATACGATAGGACAAGTACACAGGTAAATCCAAACTGAGAACGACAGTTGTAACCTTTTAGGAGAAACTACAAAGAGAGGGCCACAGATTCCATGGAAGCGAAAATAAATAAATATAAATATGATGAGAAACGTAGAAGTCCATATTGAAACAGAAATAGTGCGATGGGGTGCTCCCGCAACATGAACACAAAATTGCATGATTACGTGTCGTCCAGCAAAGCAATTTGTGGTCCTACGTGGCTTTCACATCATCATCATTAAGTCAATCTTCTTGTTCTTGAATCATACCAACACATGGCAGCTTCTTTTGTCGGCTTTTCCTGGTTCATACCAACACAACATGGACATGCAACTCTCGAGATTGTCTCTCATCCAAGTACATGATCCTTTCTCAGACCCCATTGAATCACAGTCGCTTATTTCAAGGTTCAAAAGTCAAAACTAGGGGTTCTAACAGGGGATAAGACACATTGATACATACTATACCTCACACGTATGTGTGTATGCTATCATACGTGCGATTGCTTGCTCAGGTGATCAAAAATTGATCAAATGAGTCAAGTACCTATAAAGCTAGTAGGGACCAGACCAGACCAGACGAGAGTCTGCATTGCATGGGGTCGTGTCATGTGTGTGAAAACTGGTAGGGTCAGATTGGTCAAGTGGGGTCAGGCTGGTCAAGGTCAATGGCTACAAAGCTCTTTCTCTCCCTCTTCAATCATAAGCTCAGAGCTCCTCTAAGCATGGCTAATAGCTCTAGTGTCAAAACATAAGCACCATTGACATTGTTCTTGACAGCTCCCCAGCCGTCCGATGGGCTCCTAACAAGTATAGATGTGTCCCAACTGGTGCCATAGTCAAGTACAGCCGTTGGATTGCAATCTACATCAAGATCGGTAGTAATAGTACTTGATCTTGTAATTAATGGTGAATTAATTGTTTGGAGGTGAGATCGATCAAGTTCATTCCATATATTAATTGTTTGGAGGTTCATGAGTGGGGTGTGTTTGAGATGGTTCGTCATTTATTGGTTTGTCAGCCTTTGAGTCGTGTGCCTTGAATTTGCCGTCACTACTAATTAATAGTAGAATTTGATTTTTCAGAACTTGACTATCATTTCTGGTTAATGTTTGTCACCATTGAAAAATGGTGTGCAAACAACTGACGGCTTTAACCATAATGAATGTGTGCTTCTGATAGTTTTTAGATATTATAAAACTTCAATTTGTTGTAGCATTAGATTTTCACAAGTGAACCACAAGTGCCGGCCTACCTTCCATTAGAATCGAAAAAAAACTTAATCGTGGAGGAAAATAAAGAATAGAAGGTAAGAGTGAATTCACTTCTAATTAAAAAGTAAGAGTCAAGTAAGACCTTCTATATCTTTCAGACAAATAATCTTCAGACATCCATATGATAGATTAACACTAGGGTTGACCTTTGGACGCAATCTATACGGAATGTTAGTCAAAATGTTGGTTGAAGAGCTTTATTAGCTGTAACCAATGTTCAACTGGGAGATTCTTTTTCAAATATTGCTTGGTTGTGATTTGATTTATCTATTTAAGGGTTGTATGTACACTTAATTCTTCATTCAGCCAAACCAGTATGACATTTGCTCTGTCTTTCTTTGTCAAGTTCATCGTAATGCTTTTGATCGTGTTATTCATTGGATCCGTCCCAATGAAGGCGAAACAATCATGACAATGTCCACCGACCAAACCTCAGTGCTGTACACAACTTATTCCCAAGCCCTAAGAATCATGGGGCTGTTACCATCCCTTGTGTTTGTAAATTTTATTGTTGGTGGCCACCTAACAAAAGTCAAAAGTATAAATTTTTCTTACTTTTCAAGTGAACCACTTGTGTCGACCTAGCTTCCATTGGAATCTCAGAAAA
Organism: Nephelium lappaceum; assembly: GCA_021234005.1. Classification (NCBI taxonomy): domain Eukaryota; kingdom Viridiplantae; phylum Streptophyta; class Magnoliopsida; order Sapindales; family Sapindaceae; genus Nephelium; species Nephelium lappaceum. Next base: position 3,963,843 of record CM038000.1, on the reverse strand, counting down.
ATATAACAATGTATGAAAATGAGGAATAGAAGGTAAGAGTCAATTCACTTCTAATTAAAAAGTGAGCATCAAGTAAGACATTTTATACCTTTAAGACAAATAATCTTCAGACATCCACATGATAGAATGACACAGGGGATGACCTTTGGAAGCAATCTGTATGAAATGTTGGATAAAAAGCTAGTTGAAAAGCTTTATTAGCTTTAATCAATGTTCAACTGGGAGATTCTTTTTGAAATACTAGTTGGTTAGGATTTGATTTATCGATTTAAATGTTGTATGCACACTTAATTCTTCATTCATCCAAACCAATACGACCTTTGTTCTGTCTTTCATTATCAAGTTCATGATAATGCTTTTGATTGTGCTATTCATTAAATCTGTCCCAATAAGGGCGAAACAACCATGCAAGTGTCCACCTACCAATCTTTAATGCTACATACCATCTATTCCCAAGCCCTATTAATCATGGGACTATAACTATCCTTGGTGTTTATAAATTTTATTGTTGATGGCTATCTAATGAATGTGAAAAGTATGAATTTTTCTTACTTCAGAAGTGAAATGCTAGCGCCGACCTACCATCCATTGAAATCGTAGAAAAATATAATCATCGAGGAAAATAAAGATTAGAATGTAAAAGTCAATTCACTTCTAATTAAAACGTAAGAGTCATGTAAGACCTTCTATATCTTTCAGACAAATAATCTTCGAACATCCTCACGATAGATTGACACCAGGGATGACGTTTGGAAGCAATTTGTATGGAATGTTTTTTAAAATGTCGATTGAAATGCTTTATTAGCTGTAAGCAATGTTCAACAGGGAGATTCTTTTTAAAATATTGGTTGGTTGAGATTTGATTTATCTATTTAAGGGTCGTATGCACACTTAATTCTTTATTTATACGAACAAGTATGGCGTTTGCTATGTCTTTCGTTGTCAAGTTCATAGTAATGCTTTTGATTGTGTCATTCATTAGATCTGTCCTAATGAAGGCGAAACAACTGTGCAAGTGTCGACCTACCCATCCTTAGTGCTGCACACCACCTCTTCCCAAGCCCTAAGAATCATGTCGTTGTTACCATTCCTTATGTCTGTTGATTTTATTGTTCATGACCATCTAACAAAAGTCAAAAGTTTGAATTTTTCTTACTTCTCTAGTGAACCACTAGTGCCGGCCTACCTTCGATTATAATTGAAAAAAAATATAACCATGGAGGAAAATAAATAATAGAAGGTAAGAGTCAATTCACTTCTAATCAAAAAGTAAGAGTCAAGTAATACATTCTATGTCTTTTAGACAAATAATCTTTAGACATCTTTAGGATAGATTGACACTAGAGATGACTTTTGAAAGCAATTTGTAAGAAATGTTGGTTGAAAAGTATTATTAGTTGTAACCAATGTGCAACTGAGAGATTCCTTTTGAAATAATGGTTGGTTGGGATTTGATTTATTGATTTAAGGGTTGTATGCATATTTAATTCTTCATTCATCTAAACCAGTATGGCGTTTGCTCTGTCTTCCATAGTCAAGTTCATGGTAATGCTTTTGATCATGCTATTCATTGGATCTGTCCCAATGCGGGCGAAACAACAGTGCAAATGTCTACCTACTGATCCTTAGTGCTACACACCACCTATTCCCAAGCCTTATGGATCATGGGACTAAAACCATCCTCTGTGTTTGTACATTTTATTATTGATGACCATCTAACGAATGTAAAAAGTAAGAATTTTTCTTACTTCACAAGTTAAACACTAGCACCGGCCTATCTTCTGTTGGAATCACAAAAAAATATAACTATGGAGGAAAATGAAGAATAGAAGGTAAGAGTCAATTCACTTCTAATTAAAAAGTAAGAGTCAAGTAAGACCTTCTATACCTTTCAAACAAATAATCTTCAGACACTCTCATGATAGATTGACACAAGGGATGGCCTTTGGAAGCAATCTGTATGGAATGTTGGTTAAAATGTTGGTTGAAAAGCTTTATTAGCTCTAACCGATGTTCAACAGGTAGATTCTTTTTGAAATATTGGTTGTTTGGGATTTGATTTATCTATTTAAGGGTTATATGCAAACTTAATTCTTCATTCATCCAAACCAATATGGCGTTTGTTGTGTCTTCCGTTGTTAAGTTCATTGTGTTGTTTTTTATCGTGCTATTTATTGGATCCGTCTCAATGAAGGCGAAACAATCGTGCAAGTGTCCACATACCCATCCTCAGTGCTGCACACCACCTATTCCCAAGCCCTAAGAATCATGAGGCTATTACCATTAGATTTTATTGTTGATGACTATCTGACAAAAGTCAAAGTAGGAATTTTTCTTACTTCACAAGTGAACCACTAGTACCGGCCTACCTTCCATTAAAAAAAAAAAAAACCATGGAGGAAAATGAAGAATAGAAGGTAAGAGTTAATTTACTTCTAATTAAGAATAAAGAGTCAAGTAAGACCTTCTATTCCTTTCAGACAAATAATCTTTAGACATCCTTATGATAGATTGACATTAGGGTTGACCTTTGGAAGCATTCTGTTTAGAATGTTGGTTAAAATGTTGGTTGAAAAGCTTTATTAGTCGTAACCAAAAGCATTATCTATTTAAGGGCTATATGCACACTTAATTCTTCATTTAGCTAAACTAGTATGGCGTTTGCTCTATCTTTCATTGTCAAGTTCATCGTCATGCTTTTGATCATGCTATTCATTGGATCTGTCCCAATGAAAGCGAAACAACCGTGCAAGTGTCCACCTACCCATCCTCGATGTTGCACACCACCTCTTCTTAAGCCCTAAGAATCATGGGGTTGTTACCATCCCTTGTGTTTGTAGATTTTATTGTCGATGACCATCTGACAAAAGTCAAAAGTATGAGTTTTTCTTAATTCATAAGTGAGCCACTATTGCCCGCCTACCTTTCATTACGATCGTAGAAAAATAAAACCATGGAGGAAAATGAAGTATAGAAAGTAAGATTCATTTCACTTCTAATTAAAAAATAAGAGTCAAGTACGACCTTTTGTACCTTTCAAACAAATAATCTTCAGACATCCTCTTAATAGATTGACACTAGGGAAGATCTTTGGAAGCAATCTGTGTGGAATGTCGGTCAAAATGTTGGTAATAAAAAAGCTATATTAGCTATAACCAATGTTCAACTTGGAGATTCTTTATGGAATATTGGTTGGTTGGGATTTGATTTATCTATTTAAGGGTTGTATGCACACTTAATTCTTCACTCATCCAAACAAATATGACATTTGCTCTGTCTTTCATTGTCAAGTTCATCCGAATGCTTTTGATCGTGCTATTCATTGTAACCATCCCAACGAAGGCGAAACAACCGTGCAAGTGTCCACTTACCGATCCTTAGTCCTGCACACCACTTATTCCCAAGCACTAAGAATCATGGAGCTATTTCCATCCCTTGTGTTTATAGATTTTGTTGTTGATGACCATCTGACAAATGTGAAAAGTTTGAATTTTTCATACTTTACAAGTGAACTATTAGCGTCGTCTGACCTTCCATTGGAATCGTAGAAAAATATAACCATGGAAGAACAAAAAGAATAAAAGGTAAGAGTCAATTCACTTCTAATTAAAAGTAAAAGTCAAGTAAGAACTTCTATACCTTTCAGACAAATAATCTTCAAACATCCTCATGATAAATTGACACAAGGGATGACTTTTGGAATCAATCTATGTGGAATATTGGTTCAAATGATAGTTGAAAGCATTATTAGCTGTAACTAGTGTTTAACTGGGAGATTATTTTTGAAATATTGGTTTGTTGGGATTTGATTTATCTATTTAAGGGTTGTATGCTCACTTAATTCTTTATTCATCCAAACCAGCATGTCGTTTGCTTTTTCTTTCATTGTCAAGTTCATCGTAATCCTTTTGATTGTGCTCTTCATTGGATTTGTCTCAATAGAGGCGAAACAACTGTGCAAGTGACTACCTACCCATCCTCAGTGCTACTGTAGGCTCACGATTTCATTTTAACATTTTCTTTAATATATTTTAATTAGTTGTGTTGGGTGATATTAACCCTAAATAGTACTAAACAAATGTGATTTCTGGAAATAGTACTAAAAGTTAAGTTGAAACCATTTGGACATTTCTAAGATCAAAAGAGTGTAAAGAATGTGGTTTGAATAAATTTTTATTGTTTTGGATATGTTAGACAAATTATTCAAGTAAACTGGAAATAATGGTATCTTCTTGAAATTGAGTTACGGAAACGATTTCGAATCTAGAAAATGATATTTTGATTTACAGGGTATAAGATACGAATGGGGATTGAAGAAATGTCCAAGAAATGATATTAATAACTCAATTGGTTAAAGAGATAGGCAAGAGAATTTTGGAATCACAAAGTATGGAAAGATTGTAAAGAAATAGAGTGCAAATTTGTCAAAATAAGTTAATGGCATGAGATGTGAGATTATATGTCAAAGTTGAGGAGCAATTAGTTAACTTGAGAATGGCTATATAAATAGGAGAAGTTGCTGGAATTTTTGAGAGACAGCAGAGGTTGAAGTCAACAGAACTAAGAAAAAAAAAACTTTAGGGAAAATTCAGCTGGAAAGAAATCTGGATAGCATCTGCACTTCACCTTCTTCAAGCTAAGTTTGAGTGGATTTTTAACTAATAAAAAGTGGAGAGCAAGCCTAGGAAGGATATCTAACAGAGGCAAGTGGTTTATCAAGTGAACAAGTTGAGTTTTCATGGTGTGATTGTGAGATAAAATCTAGACAGTAAAATTGTCCAATGTTGTCCAATTTTTATTTTGGTGATTGAAGAACTTTTTATGAATGGATTTAGAGTTTGAAAGCTTCAAACTTGGAGAGAAACAAGTCTAGAGATCCAAGATCAATTGGTAAGCACTCTAATGAAAGTAAATTCTTGAATTAGATGTTAATTGATGTCGTTTAAGAATGTTAGTTTATTACCATGGATTGTGATGAATGTTGATGTGAAATTGAGTTTGAAAATTTAAAGAAGAGTTGAGGTTGCATGTTGAATGATGTACAGCCAAGGTGGGAATATGGTGATTCAATTTGAGTTTATGTATTTGAAATGTTTTGATGCATGAAAAAGTATTGAAAGAGCAAGAAGTAGTGTTGAAATGCAAAAGCTTATGTGAGGTGTGCATGGATGTGTGGTTCGACCAAGGATAAGGGATGATATTATGTCATTATTTTTTATTTGGTTTGAATGTTTTGGATGATTAAATGAATGGTATTGAAGCTGAATTTAATGTGAAATGAATTTAATGTTTTGGAATTTTTCTATGGTGTATGTTCGGTCAAAAGGGGACTGTTTTGGATGGATGATTAGTTTGATTTGTTTTGGTATGATTCATGGGCTGTTTAGTGATAGTTATGGCATGAAATTGAAAGGAAATGTATTGGAAAATAAAGAATGTAAAATTTGAACTAAGTAGGTGATTTTATTGCATGTTTTAGTTTAGGTCATTTTGGTTAAAGCTAGAATGGTAGTTGATTATGGACTCTAAATGGAAATTATTATGGTGGAATTGAAATTGAAATGTGATTTGCAAGAGAAGCAGAAGCATGGAAAGAGTCTTGAGAAATTCATTCAAAGGGGTTAGAAAGCATCTTGTGAGTGGAATGTTTATTTAGTTTTAATTTGTTTCCTTACCAAGTTATTTCAATTGTATGCTTACAAGCTTTTAACTTCAATAATTTTTATGCTTTAAAGTAAATTTGAAATGTATATTAGCATTTTATTGAAAGCATTGATGATGGATGGTTTAAATACTTAGTAAGAAAATGTCTTTAGTATTTTGAAAGTAATATACTTTCATGCATCTAAAATTTGCATGTTTTAAAGAAAGAGATATTAGTTTATAAACTCTTCATATATAAAGTAAAAAGGCATGTTTCTAGTATTTCAAAAGCAATATACTTCATATTTTAGCATGATTAAATTTAAAAGTGATATAATAAATGTTTTCAAAGGCCAATGGCTTACCCCGAAAGTTAAGGAAATAAAGCTAAAGGATAGACCCGGCTGTAGAATCCTATATGTGTGTGGCAAGTCATTGGGGGTTGTTACTAACTTGGGAGGGTTGAGTCTGTCGAGTCGCATTCACATATATAGGATGATATCTCATACCACTTGTGCGATGAAGCATTCTGCTTGGTGTAGGTGAGAGGTTTTAAAGAGTAAGAGTCATGTTGTACAGTGCCAGGCTAGTCGACACGTGATACCATCACATTGCGCGGTGCTAAGATAGTCGGCATGTAATATAAGTTCTCTTGGGTATTCATTTGGTAAAATTTTAGCAAGTAAACCATATTAGGAGATTTAAAGAAATTGAAAGATACTGTTTTAAATGCTTATTGATGCTTTACGATAAATCTTAGTATTCATCGCATTTTACGCCTTTGTTTCAAAGTGTGCAATTTTATAATGTTTATATACATGTATATGAGTATTACGATGTATATACATGTATATCAGTTGGTATCAGAGTAACTGATGCGAACCCCGTATATATCGATACGACACCCACAATCAAATTGAAACATAACCCCAAGAAAGATTAAAACAGGTTTATAATAAAAACTTTGACCCATTGACTATGTCATTCAAGAACCAAAATTATAAAGAATTTTGACCCATTGAATATATGATAAACAAGAACCAAAATTTTGATAAGAATGATATTGACGCCACTCCCAAGACATAGATGAGAAGGTGAGAGATAAGTCATGGTTTCGATCGCCACAAGCATTGCTTGATAAGATCACATGTTCAACAATGAACAAAAGAGAAACAAATCTCTCAATTACTTTATTCCATCAACCACTCCTTGAAAATTTAGGTTTAATAAGCCTTATATAGGCATACAATCCTAAACCTTATTGGAAATTAAATAAAATCATATTTTTAATTGACTATGACTCTAACTTTGACTCTGACTTTGACTTTGACTTTTCCTAAACACACCCATATTGGGCTTTTAGTTTAAATAAATGACTCAGCCCTATAATTAAAAGCCTAATAAATTAAACTAATTTAAAACAATCTCATAATACAAATTAGGCCCAATTTACATCAAACAATTAAATAACAGCCTAATTGCATTATAATTGACACCTAAGCCTTAAGATTTCTTCAAGATTGATGTTCTTGGACTTGTTCTTGAACTTGAATAATATTGTAAAGCCTAATAAAGTCCAATTGCATTCAATTAGCGTCCCAAAGCCTTCAAGATTAAGTCCAATTATCTCGTTGTCCAATTGTCTCATTGACCTCCATGATTGCTATCTTAGTTTCCATCATTCCCGCTTTCCTCAAAACGATTTGTCCTCAAATCGTGATCCATCGTTATTGTTGGATAAAGATGTGATTGAAACCTGAAAAGAATGTTAGAAAAAAAAAAAATCTCGCACACTCCCTCACGTGTTTCGCTCCACTCACGTGTTTATCACTCAAGACTTCCTTTCCACGCTCAAACTTTTACTTTTTTTTTTTTTTTTTGATCAAACCATAACACTCAAAGCAACCAAGAATCGAAGATGATTGATGCAAGATTGATGATTATATATGCAAACACGGCAATAAGAAAGGAAAATTAAAACATGAACAAGAAAGATGATGGTTGGTGATGTGTATGTGGCACGACTAGAAACAAGAATGGTGTGCAACTCCTCAAGTAACAAAAGACAGAAGTTGATGCACGTGCAGAATCAAAAATCAAAAATCAGTTCTCAATTTGTGTTGCACATGCAGAATCAAAAATCAAAAATCAGTTCTCAATTTGTGTTGCACATGGAGAATCACAAAATCAAAGAAAGAATTTGATGATTGATGTTTTTGTGAGCGTGCAGATTGCGAGAACAAAGAAAATTAATTAAAGAATGTGTTTTTATGACGTGCAGTATCACAAAATCAAAGATAGAATGGTATATGTAAAAATCACGACCAGCGCGCACTTAAGAACAAATATAAAACAAAGTCAGACTCGTGCAACAATTCAAGACACGAAAAATAGATAGTGATTTTTCGGCTATTGAAACAAAATCAGCAAATAAGGAAATAAATTAATAAACCAAACCTGAATTAATACTCAAAGCTCTGATACCAACTGATGCGAACCCCGTCTATATCGATACGACACCCACAATCAAATTGAAACACAACCCCAAGAAAGATTAAAACAGGTTTATAATGAAAACTTTGACCTATTGATTATGTCATTCAAGAACCAAAATTATAAAGAATTTTGACCCATTGAATATATGATAAATAAGAACCAAAATTTTAATAAGAATGATATTGACACCACTCCCAAGACATAGATGAGAATGTGAGAGATAAGTCATGGTTTCGATCACCACAAGCATAGCTTGATAAGATCACATGTTCAACAATGAACAAAAGAGAAACAAATCTCTCAATTACTTTATTCCATCAACCACTCCTTGAAAATTTAGGTTTAATAAGCCTTATATAGACATATAATCCTAAACCTTATTGGAAACTAAATAAAATCATATTTTTAATTGACTATGACTCTAACTTTGACTCTGACTTTGACTTTTCCTAAACACACCCATATTGGGCTTTTAATTTAAATAAATGACTCAGCCCTATAATTAAAAGCCTAATAAATTAAACTAATTTAAAACAATCTCATAATACAAATTAGGCCCAATTTACATCAAGCAATTAAATAACAGCCCAATTGCATTATAATTGACACCCAAGTCTCAAGATTTCTTCAAGATTAATGTTCTTGGACTTGTTCTTGAACTTAAATAATATTGTGAAGTCTAATAAAGTCCAATTGCATTCAATTAGCGTCCCAAAGCCTTCAAGATTAAGTTCAATTGCCTCGTTGTCCAATTGTCTTACTGACCTCCATGACTGCTATCTTGGTTTCCATAAAGAATATCGTTTGCTCTGTCTTTCATTGTCAAGTTCATCATAATGCCTTTGATCGTGCCATTCATTGGATCCATCCTAATGAAGGCGAAACAATTGTGCTAGTGTCCACTTACCCATCCTCAATTCTACACACCACTTATTCCTAAACCCCTAAGAATCATGGGGCTGTTACCATCCCTTGTGTTAGTAGATTTTATTATCGATGACCATCTGACAAAAGTCAAAAGTATGAATTCTTCTTACTCCACCAGTGAACTACTAGTGTCCGCTTACCTTTCATTAGATTCACAGAAAAATATAACCATAGAGGAAAATAAAGAAAAGACAGTAAGAGCCAATTCACTTCAAATTAAAAAGTAAGAGTCAAATATGACCTTCTATACCCTTCAGATAGATAATTTTTAGACATCCTCATGATAGATTGACACTAAGGATGACCCTCATAAGCAATCTATATGGCATTTTGGTCAAAATGTTGGCTAAAAAGCTTTATCAGCTGTAACCAATGTTCAACTGGGAGACTGTTTCTAAAATATTGGATGGTTGGGATTTGATTTATTAATTTAATTGTTGTATGCACAATTAATTTTTCATTTATCCAAACCAGTATGGTGTTTGCTTTGTCTTTCATTGTCAAGTTCATCATAATTCTTTTGATCGTGCAATTCATTGGATTAATCCCAATGAAGGCGAAACAACCGTGCAAGTGTCTATCTACCCATCCTCAGTTCTGCACACCACTTATTCCTAAGCTCTAAGAATCATGGGGCCGTTACCATCCCTTGTGTTTGTAGATTTTATTAGCGATTACCATCTGACAAAAGTCAAAAGTATGAATTCTTCTTACTTCACAAGTGAACCACTAGTGACGGCCTACCTTCCATTATAATAGCTGGAAAAAATAACCATAAAAGAAAATGAACAATAGACGGTAAGAGTCAATTCACTTCCAATTAAAAAGTAAGAGTCAAGTAAGACCTTCTACATGTTTCAGACTGATAATTTTTAGACATCCTCAAGATAGACTGACACTAAGGATGACCTTCAGAAGCAATCTATATGGAATGTTGGTCAAAATGTTGGTTAAAAAGCTTTATTAGCTGTAACCAATGTTTAACTTGAAGATTCGTTCTAAAATATTGGTTGGTTGGGATTTGATTTATCTATTCAAATGTTGTATGCACAATTCATTTTTCATTCATCCAAACCAGTATGGCGTTTGCTCTGTCTTTCATTGTCAAGTTCATCATAATGCTTATAATCATGCCATTCATTGGATCCGTCCCAATGAAGGTGAAACTGTAAGCCCTCAACGTTTATTTATGGTATCTCTAGTATTAGTACTAAGATATGTTTTAAAAAGTGCTCCATTCTTAGCCCCTCAAAACCTTCTTAAATGGTGAAGATTGATGTATTTATAGGTTGGAGAGTTGGGGCATGAAAAATGGGTTAGAATATTCAAAAATGTATTTTTTTTTCCAGCATTCGCGCTCACCCGGCTGCTTGGTAGGGAGGAAGCGCGCAATGGAGCGCACTTGGGGCAGTAGCTAGCGCTCCCTTGGGCACCTAGAGGCTGCTGAGCGCGCAGGTAGGCGCGCTGGAGAAGTTCAGGCGCGCTGGCACGCGCGCTGGGTGGCGCGGAGGCGCGCAGGTCGCCGACAGCACTGACCTTTGGTCATTAAATCGGTCATAACTTTCTCTACGGACCTCCGATTCGCAAACCATCAGTTGCTATGGAAACTAGACAACCGTAGCTTCACTTTGATAGGTTGTAGCTCACGTAAATCAAGAAAATGAATCTGCACGAGCTGTCACAAGTCAACCCATCGTTTATGCCTGACCATTCTCAATTAAGTAGTGACCAAGAAGAAATGATTTAAGGACAAGATGGTCATTATAGGATTGTCATAAGTATAAATACAACACTTGATCAATTTTTGAAGAGAGTTCACGCCACTCACAAAGCAAACACAAAGAAAACAAAGGAAAGAAAAGAGAGAATGTGAGAAAGGTGTGTGTTGGTTAGGTCAAGGCTAGGAATTGATGATCAAGCTAGTTTCAATCACTTTTTGACATCCCAATCCATCAAGCAAGCTTGTACAAGCTAGGAAATCAAACTTGAAGCAAGGATCAAAGCTAAATAAGGTTAGTTCATTTACTTTTGAACTTGTTGTGGTGATGTTGATGTTGGTTATTTTGGTGGTGTTTTAGTGGGTTTTGGATGGGAAGTTTTTACCTATGTTAAGAGATGATTTATTTGAGACTTGAAAGGCTTGTATAGATGACATGGAAACCTACTAAAATTGATGAGTTATGGTTGGCATGAGATAGGTTTTGAGTTGGTTTTGGATTGAAAACTAAATGAAATGAATGTAGACAAGGTGTTTGATAAATTGTCTAAAAGAACCAACATGAAAATCTTGAAAGAAATGGACTTAGACTAAGTTAGTGCTTGTAAGGTTTTATGGAGAGGTATGAGAATCCAATGAAATTGAGGTGTTTTAACTATGATTCCATGTTGTTTAGGTGACCTATAATCCTATGAAAATGTTAGAATTGCATTGGAAGCAATTCCATTATAATGCATTGTAAAGCACCAAGGAAAGACATATTGAGTTGTCATTGAAAATCAATTCTTTTATATGTTGAAATGACCTGTATGGATAGGTTTGAGTATGTTTAACATTAGGAAAGAAAGAATTAAGTCTTAGAATGAAATGAGTGAAAAAGCCCCCTAAAAACGGATAAAAAAGTGAGGTTTTTCTTAAATTTTGATATCCAAGCGATATCGGATTTGGACGAAATTTTACGGGTGACCACATTGGGAGATAAGAAGAGTGTGGAAGAAAGAATTGGAGCAAAAGCATGCACGGTTTGGGCTGTCCATTCAATTCGGGTTTGAGAGGTCTAAAACAGTCATTTTGGGTTCCAAGCTTCAATTTATGATGGGAAGCATACGGGAACGTTTCTTGGGGTATATATGGAGGATTCATGTAAAGAAATTGGGAATTTGGAGCATGGATCAAAGAGAAATTGAAAGGAGAAGCTACTAGTGGAGAGAGAATTTTATAAAGTTAGTATAGTTAAGTGCATCTTTGCATTGCCTATTGAGCACATTCTAAGTGTGCTTATCATGTGTAGGTGAAGGCGAGGCTAGTGGAGCCGGAGAGGACCATTGAAGCCATTAAGGGAAGTTTGTAAGCAAGGTGAGTGCAAAATGGCTTTAGCAAAAATGTATGTGTTTTAACATGCTTATGTATTTTCTAGTATGGTTGTGATTTTATGATTTAAAACGGATGATTTCACGAATACTATGTTTTGTATGAAAGTTATCTTTTATGTTCTTACAAGTGTGAAAACTACTTTGAAATGGAATTCGAAGTTTTAAGTATTGTTCGATAAACGGTTGATGCAAAAATGATATATGTACAAATATGTTTTCAAAGGCCAATTGTTTGCCCACCCTTGTAAGTTATGTAGACCCGGCCCGTACGTCCCACACGTGTATGGCAATGTATGGGGGGTTATTGCATCACTCACATTGGGGGAATAGAGTCCGTCGTGTCGCTTTTACGTGTGTGGGATGTTGTCCTACTCTACGCTTTGCAATGCACAATTCCGCGCGTAGTTGTTGGAATGTCTTTGTAAGTATCACGGATGGTGTTTATGGCCAAATCATCTTGTGACTCCACGTTCTCGTGGTTGTAAGTTTAAGGGGTAACATTGGTGCATTTAAAAATACGAAGGTAAGTTCAAAAGTAAACTATTTTATATGATTATAATTGTGTTTCGAAATGAAGCTTTGTAATTGAATTCAGTTGAACGAGATTATCGCTTATTAAGTTTATGAAAAGTTTTATGTATCCCTTATGTTGGGATTGGTATGATTTTATTATGTGAAGCATGAACTTCTATGAAATTTTAAGTTAAATGATTATAAAATGCAACCCTATTTTTAATGTTTTTAAGAAGGTATTTTATAATGGAATATGATATTACTTTGTAACTTACGCGCACTCACTGAGCTTCATTAAGCTCACTTTTTTCCTATTTTATGTCAAAAAAAAAAAACCTCCTCAGGTATTAGCACGGGTGATGTGGCATAAGATACCTTCCGTTGATATAGGTGGGCGCCGACTCGACGAATGCTTCCTTTGTATAATCATTTTGCATACATATGAAAGTTGGAAAGCCACCTTTTTGATGTATTTTATGAGACGTTTTGAATGGCTTTTAAAATGAGGTTTGTTACTCATGTGTATTAAAGCGTTTAAAGCTTTGTAAATGCCAGTTAAGTTATGAAACATGTTTGTTTTCCTATGTAAATTGTTTATACGAAATTGGCTTTTATCTTGTGATTTATGGTTTACGGTTTTCTCAACTATTTTGTATGAAATTGGAAAATTAACTTTTGAAAGCAGTTGTGAAAGAAGTTGGATTGGATATTGAAAATAGTCGAAGTGTATTTCAACCTTATAGGTATTTAGAACCTTAAAAATACAGATGTTATATTGCCGAATTTTCATTTCAGTAAAAAAAAAAATAATTAAAAAAAAAAAAAAACCAACCCAATCTTGTTTATAAGTAAGGAAAGATTTTAAGGGTTCGCTACACGGATTCCTTTTAGGCCAATTGAAAGGGTTTAGGAGGATCCCGTTGGGGTGCCAGGCAGGGCCCTCCAGATATAAGTATGGTATGGTTCGGATTGGGTCCTGTCAGAAACAACCGTGCAAATGTCCATCTATCCATCCTTAGTTCTGCACACCACTTATTCCTAAGCCCTAAGAATCATGGGGTTGTTACCATCCCTTATGTTTGCAGATTTTATTATTGATGGTCATCTGACAAAAGTCAAAAGTATGAATTCTTCTTACTCCACGAGTGAACCACTAGTGCCGGCTTACCATCCATTAGATTCGCTAAAAAAAATAACTATAGAGGAAAATGAAGGATAGACGATAAGAGTGAATTCACTTCTAATTAAAAAGTAAGAGTCAAGTAAGACCTTCTATACCTTGCAGACAGATAATTTTTAAGCATCCTCATGATAGATTGACACTAAGGATGACTTTCAAAAGCAATCTGCACGAAATTTTGGTCAAAATGTTGGCTAAAAAGCTTTATTAGCTATAACCAATGTTCAACCAGGAGATTCTTTCTGAAATATTGGTTGATTGGAATTTGATTGATCTATTTAAGTGTCGTATGCACAATTAATTTTTCACTCATCCAAACCAGTATGGCGTTTGCTCTGTATTTCATTGTCAAGTTCATCATAATGCTTTTGATCGTCCCATTCATTGGATCTGTCCCAAAGAAGGCGAAACAACCGTGCAAGTGTCCATCTACCCATCCTCTGTTCTGCAAGAATCATTCGGTTGTTACCATCCCTTGTGTTTGTAGATTTATTATCGATGACCATCTGACAAAAGTCGAAAGTATGAATTCTTTTTACTTCACAAGTGAACCACTAGCGCTGGCCTACCTTCCATTACAATTGTTAAAAAATACAACCATAAAGAAAAATGAAGAATGGACGGTAAAAGTCAATTCACTTCTAATTAAAAAGTAAGAGTCAAGTAAAACCTTCTATACCTTTCAGACAGATAATTTTTAGACATCCTCATGATAGATTGACACAAGGGATGACCATAAGAAGCAATCTGCATCGAATTTTGGTCAAAATGTTGGTTAAAAAGCTTTATTAGCTGTAACCGATGTTCAACCAAGAGATTCGTTTTGAAATATCGGTTGGTTGGGATTTGATTTATCTATTTAAGTGTTGTATGCAAAATTAATTTTTCATTCTTCCAAACCAGTACGACGTTTGCTCTATCTATTATTGTCAAGTTCATCATAATGCTTTTGATCATGCCATTCATTGGATCCGTCCCAAAGAAGGTAAAACAATCGTGCAAGTGTCCATCTACCCATCCTTAGTTCTGCACACCACTTATTCCTAAGCCTTAAGAATCATGGGACTGTTACCATCGCTTGTGTTTGTAGATTTTATTATCGATGACCATCTGACAAAAGTCAAAAGTATGAATTCTTCTTACTTTACAAGTGAACCACTAGTGACGACCTACCTTCCATTATAATCGCTCAAAAATATAACCGTACAGGAAAATGAAGAATAGCATGTAACAGTCAATTCACTTCTAATTAAAAAGTAAGAGTCAAGTAAGACCTTCTACACGTTTCAAACTGATAATTTTCAAACCTCCTCAGGATAGACTGACACTAAGGATGACCTTTAGAAGCAATCTATATGGATTGTTGGTCAAAATGTTGGTTAAAAAGCTTTATTAGCTATAACCAATGTTCAACTTGGAGATTCGTTCTGAAATATTGGTTGATTGGGATTTGATTTATCGATTTAATTGTTGTATGCGCAATTAATTTTTCATTCATCCAAACCAGTATAGCGTTTGCTCTGTCTTTCAGTGTCAAGTTCATCATAATGCTTTTGATCATGTCATTCATTGGATCCGTCCCAATGAAGGCGAAACAACCGTGCAACTGTCCACCTACCCATCCTCAGTTCTGCACACCACTTATTACTAAGCCCTAAGAATCATGGAGCTGTTACTATCCCTTGTGTTTGTAGATTTTTTTATCGATGACCATCTGACAAAAGTCAAAAGTATGAATTCTTCTTACTCCACGAGTGAACCTTTAGTGCCGGCTTACCATCCAATAGAATTGCTAAAAAATATAACTACAGAGGAAAATGAAGGATAGACGGTAAGAGTGAATTCACTTCTAATTAAAAAGTAAGAGTCAAGCAAGACCTTTTATACCTTTCAGACAGATAATTTTTAAGAATTCTCATGATAGATTGACATTAAGGATGACCTTCAGAAGCAATCTGCGTGAAATTTTGGTCAAAATGTTGGCTAAAAAGCTTTGTGAGCTATAACCAATGTTCAACCGGGTGATTCTTTCTGAAATATCGGTTGGTTGAGATTTGATTTATCTATTTAAGTGTCGTATGCACAAATAATTTTTCACTCATCCAAACCAGTATGGCGTTTGCTCTATATTTCATTGTCAAGTTCATCATAATGCTTTTGATCGTGCCATTCATTAGATCCGTCCCAATAAAGGCGAAACAACTGTGCAAACGTCCATCTACCCATCCTCAGTTCTGCAAGAATCATTCGGTTGTTACCATCCCTTGTGTTTGTAGATTTTATTATCGATGACCATCGGACAAAAGTCAAAAGTATGAATTCTTTTTGCTTCACAAGTGAACCACTAATGCCGGCCTACCCTCCATTAGAATCGCTAAAAATAACTATAAAGGAAAATGAAGAATAGACAGTAAGAGTGAATTCACTTCTAATTAAAAAGTAAGAGTCAAGTAAGACCTTCTATACCTTTCAGACAGATAATTTTTAGACATCCTCATGATAGATTGACACTAAGGATCACCTTCAGAAGCAATCTGCATGAAATTTTGGTCGAAATGTTGCCTAAAAAGCTTTATTAGCTATAACCGATGTTCAACCAGGAGATTCTTTCTGAAATATTGGTTGGTTGGGATTTGATTTATCTATTTGAGTGTTGTATGCACAATTAATTTTCCACTCATCCAAACCAATATGGTGTTTGCTCTATCTTTCATTGTCAAGTTCATAATAATGCTTTTGATCGTGTCATTCATTGGATCCGTCCCATTGAAGGCGAAACAACCGTGCAAGCGCCCATCTACCCATCCTCAGTTATGTAAGAATCATTCGGTTGTTACCATCCCTTGTGTTTGTAGATTTTATTATCGATGACCATCCAACAAAAGTCAAAAGTATGAAATCTTTTTACTTCACAAGTGAACCATTAATGTCGGCCTACCTTCTATTATAATCGCTGAAAAATATAACCATAAAAGAAAATGAAGAATAGACGGTAAGGGTCAATTCACTTCTAATTAAAAAGTAAGACTCAAGTAAGACCTTCTATACCTTTCAGACATATAATTTTCAAACATCCTCAAGATAGATTGACACTAAGGATGACCTTCATAAGCAATCTATATGGAATGTTGTCCAAAATGTTGCTTAAAAAGCTTCATTAGTTGTAACAAATGTTCAACTGCGAGATTCATTCTGAAATAATGGTTGGTTGGGATTATTTATCTATTTAAGTTTTGCATGCACAATTAATTTTTTATTCATCCAAACAAGTATGACGTTTGCTCTGTCTTTCATTGTCAAGATCATCATATTGCTTTTGATCGTGCCATTCATTGGATCCGTCCTAATGAAGGTGAAACAATCTTGCAAGTGTCCATCTACCCATCCTCAGTTCTGCACACCACTTATTCCTTAGCCCTAAGAATCATGGAACTATTACCATCTCTTGTGTTTGTAGATTTTATTATTGGTGGCCATCTGACAAAAGTCAAAAGTGTGAATTCCTTTTACTCCACAAGTGAACCACTAATGCCGACCTACCTTCCACTAGAATCGCTGAAAAATATAGCCATAAAGGAAAACGAAGAATAAACGGTAAGAGTCAATTCACTTCTAATTAAAAAGTAAGAGTCAAGTTTTTCCTTCTACACCTTTCAGATAGATAATTTTCAGACATCCTCATGATAGATTGGCACTAAGAATGACCTTCAGAAGCAATCTATATGGAATGTTGGTTAAAATATTGGTTAAAAAGCTTTATTATTTGTAACTAATGTTCAACTGGGAGATTATTTCTGAAATATTGGTTGGTTGGGATTTAATTTTTTTATTTAAGTGTTGTATGCACAACAAATTTTTCATTCATACAAACCAGTATGGTGTTTCCTCTGCCTTTCATTGCCAAGTTCATCATATTATTTTTGATCATGCCATTCATTGGATTCGTCCCAATGAAGGCGAAACAACCGTGCAAGTGTCCACCTACCCATCCTCAGTTCTCCACACCACTTATTCCTAAGCCCTAAGACTCATGAGACTGTTACCATCGCTTGTGTTTGTAGATTTTGTTATTGATGACCATCTAACAAAAGTCAAAAGTATGAATTCTTCTTATTCCACGAGTGAACCACTAGTGCCGGCCTACCTTCCATTAGAATCGCTAAAAAATATAACTATAGAGGAAAATGAAGAATAGACGGTAAGAGTGAATTCACTTCTAATTAAAAAATAAGAGTCAAGTAAGACCTTCTATACCTTTCAGACAGATAATTTTTAAGCATCCTCATGATAGATTGACACTAAGGATCACCTTTAGAAGCAATCTGCATGAAATTTTGGTCGAAATGTTGCCTAAAAAGCTTTATTAGCTATAACCAATGTTCAACCGGTAGATTCTTTCTGAAATATTGGTTGGTTGGGATTTGATTTATCTATTTGAGTGTTGTATGCACAATTAATTTTCCACTCATCCAAACCAGTATGGCGTTTGCTCTGTCTTTAATTGTCAAGTTCATGATAATGCTTTTGATCGTGCCATTCATTGGATCCGTCCCATTAAAGGCGAAACAACCGTGCAAGCGCCCATTTACCCATCCTTAGTTCTGCAAGAATCATTCGATTGTTACCATCCCTTGTGTTTGTAGATTTTATTATTGATGACCATCCGACAAAAGTCAAAAGTATGAAATCTTTTTACTTCACAAGTGAACCAGTAGTGCCGGCCTACCTTCTATTATAATCGCTGAAAAATACAACCATAAAAGAAAATGAAGAATAGACGGTAAGGGTCAGTTCACTGCTAATTAAAAAGCAAGACTCAAGTATGACCTTCTATACCTTTCAGACATATAATTTTCAAACATCCTCAAGATAGATTGACACTAAGGATGACCTTCATAAGCAATCTATATGGAATGTTGGCCAAAATGTTGGTTAAAAAGCTTCATTAGTTGTAACCAATGTTCAACTGCGAGATTCGTTCTGAAATAATAGTTGGTTGGGATTATTTATCTATTTATGTTTTGTATGCACAATTAATTTTTTATTCATCCAAACAAGTATGGCCTTTGCTCTGTCTTTCATTGTCAAGATCATCATATTGCTTTTGATCGTGCCATTCATTGGATCCGTCCCAATGAAGGTGAAACAATCTTGCAAGTGTCCATCTACCCATCCTCAGTTCTGCACACCACTTATTCCTTAGCCCTAAGAATCATGGAATTATTACCATCTCTTGTGTTTGTAGATTTTATTATTGGCGGCCATCTGACAAAAGTCAAAAGTGTGATTTCCTTTTACTCCACAAGTGAACCACTAATGCCGACCTACCTTCCACTAGAATCGCTGAAAAATATAGCCATAAAGGAAAACGAAGAATAAACGGTAAGAGTCAACTCACTTCTAATTACAAAGTAAGAGTCAAGTTTTTCCCTCTACACCTTTCAGATAGATAATTTTCAGACATCCTCATTATAGATTGACACTGAGGATGACCTTCAAAAGCAATCTATATGGAACGTTGGTTAAAACATTGGTTAAAAAGCTTTATTAGTTGTAACTAATGTTCAACTGAGAGATTATTTCTGAAATATTGGTTGGTTGGGATTTGATTTATTTATTTAAGTGTTGTATGCACAACAAATTTTTCATTCATACAAACCAGTATGGTTTTTCATCTGTCTTTCATTGTCAAGTTCATCATATTATTTTTGATCATGCCATTCATTGGATTCATCCCAATGAAGGCGAAACAACCGTGCAAGTGTCCACCTATCCATCCTCAGTTCTCCACACCACTTATTCCTAAGCCCTAAGAATCATGGGACTATTACCATCCCTTGTGTTTGTAGATTTTATTATCGATGACTATCTAACAAAAGTCAAAAGTATGAATTCTTTTTACTCCACGAGTGAACCACTAGTGCCGGCTTACCTTCTATTAGAATCGCTGGAAAATATAACTATAGAGGAAAATGAAGAATAGACGGTAAGTGTGTGAATTCACTTCTAATTAAAAAGTAAGAGTAAAGTAAGACCTTCTGTACCTTTCAGACAGATAATTTTTAAGCATCCTCATGATAGATTGACACTAAGGATCACCTTCAGAAGCAATCTGCATGAAATTTTGGTGGAAATGTTGCCTAAAAAGCTTTATTAGCTATAACCAATGTTCAACCAGAAGATTCTTTCTGAAATATTGGTTGGTTGGGATTTGATTTATCTATTTGAGTATTGTATGCACAATTAATTTTCCACTCATCCAAACCAGTATGGCATTTGCTCTATCTTTCATTGTCAAGTTCATGATAATGCTTTTGATCATGCCATTCATTGGATCCGTCCCATTAAAGGCGAAACAACCGTGCAAGCGCCCATCTACCCATCCTCAGTTCTGCAAGAATCATTCGGTTGTTACCATCCCTTGTATTTGTAGATTTTATTATCGATGACCATCCGACAAAAGTCAAAAGTATGAAATCTTTTTACTTCATAAGTGAACCATTAGTGCCGACCTACCTTCTATTATAATTGCTGAAAAATACAACTATAAAAGAAAATGAAGAAAACATGGTAAGGGTCAATTAACTTCTAATTAAAAAGTAAGACTCAACTAAGACCTTCTATACCTTTCAAACATATAATTTCCAAACATCCTTAAGATAAATTGACACTAAGGATGACCTTCAGAAGCAATCTATATGGAATGGCCAAAATGTTGGTTCAAAAGCTTCATTAGTTGTAACCAACATTCAACTGCGAGATTCGTTCTGAAATAATGGTTGGTTGGGATTATTTATTTATCTAAGTTTCGTATACACAATTAATTTTTTATTCATCCAAACAAGTATGGCGTTTGCTCTGTCTTTCATTGTCAAGTTCATCATATTGCTTTTGATCGTGCCATTCATTGGATCCGTCCCAATGAAGGTGAAACAATCTTGCAAATGTCCATCTACCCATCCTTAGTTCTGCACACCACTTATTCCTTAGCTCTAAGAATCATGGAACTGTTACCATCTCTTGTGTTTGTAGATTTTATTATTGATGGTTATCTGACAAAAGTCAAAAGTGAGAATTCTTCTTATTCTACAAGTGAACCACTAATGCCGACCTACCTTCCACTAGAATCGCTGAAAAATATAGCCATAAAGGAAAAGGAAGAATAAACGGTAAGAGTCAATTCACTTCTAATTAAAAAGTAAGAGTCAAGTTTTTCCTTCTACACCTTTCAGAAAGATAATTTTCAGACATCCTCATGATAGATTGACACTAAGGATGACCTTCAGAAGCAATCTATATGGAATGTTGGTTAAAATATTGGTTAAAAAGCTTTATTAGTTGTAACTAATGTTCTACTGGGAGATTATTTCTGAAATATTGGTTGGTTGAGATTTGATTTATTTATTTAAGTGTTGTATGCACAACAAATTTTTCATTGATCCAAACCAGTATGGTGTTTCCTCTGTCTTTCATTGCCAAGTTCATCATATTATTTTTGATCATGCCATTCATTGGATTTGTCCCAATGAAGGCGAAACAATCGTGCAAGTGTCCATCAACCCATCCTCAATTCTCCACACCAGTTATTCCTAAGCCCTAAGAATCATGGGATTGTTACCATCCCTTGTGTTTGTAGATTTTATTATTGATGACCATCTAATAAAAGTCAAAATTATGAACTCTTCTTACTCCATGAGTGAACCACTAGTGCCGGCTTACCTTCTATTAGAATCGCTAAAAAATATAACTATAGAGGAAAGTGAAGAATAGACGGTAAGAGTGAATTCACTTCTAATTAAAAAGTAAGAGTCAAGTAAGACCTTCTATACCTTTCAGACAGATAATTTTGATACATCCTCATGACAGCTTGACACTTAGGATGAGCTTCAGAAGCAATTTGCATGGAATTTTGATCAAAATGTTGGTTAAAAAGCTTTACTACCTGTAACCAATATTCAACCGAGAGATTCTTTCTGAAATATTGGTTGGTTGGGATTTGATTTATCTATTTAAGTATTGTACGCACAATTAATTTTTCATTCATCCAAACCAGTACGGCGTTTGCTCTGTCTTTCATTATCAAATTCATTATAATGCTTTTGACTGTGCCATTCATTGCATCCATCCCAATGAAGGCGAAACAACCGTGCAAATGTCCATCTACCCATCCTCAGTTCAACACACCATTTATTCTTAAGCCTTAAGAATCATGGAGCTGTTACCATCCCTTGTGTTTGTAGATTTTATTATCGATGACTATCTGACAAAAGTCGAAAGTATGAATTCTTCTTACTCCACGAGTGAACCACTAGTGCCGGCTTACCTTCCATTAGAATCGCTAAAAAATATAACTATAGAGGAAAGTGAAGAATAGACGGTAAGAGTGAATTCACTTCTAATTAAAAAATAAGAGTCAAGTAAGACCTTTTATACGTTTCAGACAGATAATTCTTAAGCATACTCATGATAGATTGACACTAAGGATGACCTTCAGAACCAATCTGCATGAAATTTTGGTCGAAATGTTGCCTAAAAAGCTTTATTAGCTATAACCAATGTTCAACCGGGAGATTCTTTCTGAAATATTGGTTGGTTGGGTTTTGATTTATCTATTTGAGTCTGGTATGTACAATTAATTTTCCACTCATCCAAACCAGTATGGCGTTTGCTCTGTCTTTCATTGTCAAGTTCATGATAATGCTTTTGATCATGCCATTCATTGGATCCGTCCCATTGAAGGCGAAACAACCGTGCAAGCGTCCATTTACCCATCCTCAGTTCTGCAAGAATCATTCAGTTGTTACCATCTCTTGTGTTTGTGGATTTTATTATCGATGACCATCTGACAAAAGTCAAAAGTATGACATCTGTTTACTTCACAAGTGAACCATTAGTGTCGGCCTACCTTCTATTATAATCGCTGAAAAATACAACCATAAAAGAAAATGAAGAACAAACGGTAAAGGTCAATTCACTTCTAATTAAAAAGTAAGACTCAAGTAAGACCTTCTATACCTTTCAAACATATAATTTTCAAACATCCTCAAGATAGAATGACACTAAGGATGACCTTCAGAAGCAATCTATATGAAATGTTGGCCAAAATGTTAGTTAAAAGCTGCATTAGTTGTGACCAATGTTCAATTGCGAGATTCATTCTAAAATATTGGTTGGTTGGGATAATTTATCTATTTAAGTGTTGTATCCACAATTAATTTTTTATTCATCCAAACAAGTATGGCGTTTGCTCTATCTTTCATTATCAAGTTCATCATATCGCTTTTGATCGTGCCATTCATTGGATCCATCCCAATGAAGGTGAAACAATCTTGCAACTGTCCATCTACCCATCCTTAGTTTTGCACACCACTTATTCCTTAGCCCTAAGAATCATGAGACTGTTACCATATCTTGTGTTTGTAGATTTTATTATCGATGGTCATCTGACAAAAGTCAAAATTATAAATTCTTCTTACTCCACAAGTGAATGACTAATGTCGGCCAACCTTCCACTAGAATCGCTGAAAAATATAGTCATAAAGGAAAATGAAGAATAGACAGTGAGAGTCAATTCTTTTTTAAATAAAACGTAAGAGTCAAGTAATTCCTTCTACACCTTTCAGATAAATATTTTTAAGACATCCTCATGATAGACTGACGTTAAGGATGACCTTCATAAGCAATCTATATGGAATGTTGGTTAAAATATTGGTTAAAAAGCTTTATTAGTTGTAACAAATGTTCAACTGGAAGATTGTTTATAAAATATTGGATGGTTGGGATTTGATTTATTAATTTAAGTGTACTATGCACAATAAATTTTTCATTCATCCAAACCATTATGGTTTTTGCTTTGTCTTTCATTGTCAAGTTCATTATAATGCTTTTGATCGTGCCATTCATTGGATCCGTCCCAATGAAGGCGAAACAACCGTTCAAGCGTCCATCTACCCATCCTCAGTTCTGTAAGAATCATTTGGTTGTTACCATCCCTTGCGTTTGTAGATTTTATTATCGATGACCATCCGACAAAAGTCAAAAGTATGAATTCTTTTTACTTCACAAGTGAACCACTACTGTCGGTCTACCTTCTATTATCATCGCTGAAAAATACAACCATAAAAGAAAATGAAGAATAGACGGTAAGGGTCAATTCACTTCTAATTAAAAAGTAAGAGTCAAGTAAGACCTTTCTATACCTTTCAGCCATATAATTTTCAGACATCCTCAAGATAGATTGACACTAAGAATGACCTTCAGAAGCAATCTATATGGAATGTTGGCCAAAATGTTGGTTAAAAAGCTTCATTAGTTGTAACCAATGTTCAACTGCGAGATTCATTCTGAAATATTGGTTGGTTAGGATTGTTTATCTATTTTAGTGTTGTATGCACAATTTGTTTTTTATTCATCCAAACAAGGATGGCGTTTGCTCTGTCTTTCATTATCAAGTTCATCATATTGCTTTTGATCATGCTAGTCATTGGATCCATCCCAATGAAGGTGAAACAATCTTGCAAGTGTTCGTCTACCCATCCTTAGTTCTGCACACCATTTATTCCTTAGCCCTAAGAAACATGGGACTGTTACCATCTCTTGTGTTTGTAGATTTTATTATCGGTGGCCATTGACAAAAGTCAAAAGTATGAATTCGTTTTACTCCACAAGTGAACCACTAATGTCGGCCTACCTTCCACTAGAATCGCTGGAAAATATAGCCATAAAGGAAAATGAAGAATAAACGGCAAGAGTCAATTCACTTCTAATTAAAAAGTTAGAGTCAAGTTTTTCCTTTTACACCTTTCAGATAGATAATTTTCAAACATCCTCATGATAGATTGACACTAAAGATGACCTTCAGAAGCAATCTATATGGAATGTTCGTTAAAATATTGGTTAAAAAGCTTTATTAGTTTTAACCAATGTTCAACTGGGAGATTATAAGCTCTCTAGCGTAATTTTACGAATCTCCCCGAAAGCAGTCCCTAAATAATTATCGGAGACCCTAAATGGTCCATGGAAACGCCTAAGGGTATAGGGAACCCTTAGAGATCGATTTAAACTCGATTAAAGATTAAACGGAATGATAAAATGGTGAATGAAATCGAGTGAGTATTTAAGGTGATAAGGGACTAAATTGAAGATAAGTTTTAATAATTGTGGTTAAAGTGGAATTAAGCTAAAAGCCAAGGGAGGAGACTGATATTTTAAGGGGACGTGATCATTTTGAGGATTGTTTAGGAAGGAAAGCATAAAGCCAAAAAGTTGTCTAAAAAAAAAATCAAGAGAGAGAGAGAGCTATCGCAGAAGAGAAGAGAAGAGAAGAGAAGAAAAGAAAAGAGAAGAAGAAAGAAGAAGAAGAAAGAAAGAAGAGAAGAAGAACCCGACGCCGACCAGCCTGACCAGCCTTCGTCGCAGCGCCGACCGACGACAGAACCATCTCGCAAGCTAGCCGAGTTGAGCGACGACCGAAGCAGAGCTGTCGCGCGACGCTAAGACTGTGCCGACGATCGCGCGAACCAGACGAAGCCAATCGAGCTGTCGCCGAGCTGCAGAACCAACTGCTGACCGGAGCAATTGACGTGCGACCTGAACTCGACCCAAAACGAAGCAAAACCGAGCTGAACGGCGACCAAACTAGCTTATCCCGCTCGACAGAACCGCCGCCGATCGACGACGAAACCGCAGTAGATCCACGACGGAACCAAGAGAAAAAGAGAGAGGAGAAAGAGGAGAAGAAAACCCAACCCAGAGCAGCTCCAATCAACGCCTTTTTCAGCTCGAAACCAAGCTCAAAACAATGTCACGAAGAGAGAATCTAGCAAGGGAAGAGAAGCTCGTGCGTAAGAGAAGAAAGAAGGAAGAGATCCAGCCCTAATCAGTCCATTTACGCATCCAATCCAGTCCCGAATCAAGCTCAACATGAAGAGGAAGAAAGTGATTCCGTAGGGAAGAGATCGGGTGAGTTGTTTAAGTTGAAATTGATGATTTAGTTGATGATTGAGTTGACTTCGAAGTAGATTTTATCGCGATTCGTTATTGGTTGGTTTTGAGTGAAAATAAGTTGATAAATAAATGGATTTACGTTTATTGGGAGCTTAGGGAACCAAGAGAATAGTGAAAAGTTAAAGATAAAGCAAATCGCGCGATAAACTAGTTTGAGGGGCGATTGTGTAAATTGGTAATTTTGAGTTTTCGGAAGTGATGCGAACGTAAATTTATGTTTCCATATGTTGTGTAGGTGATGAGGGAGCTCGAGGATCGAGGCGAGAGGATTAGGGGCTCCGCACGCGCCATTTTCAGCTATTAATTTTGTGAGTAAACTTTATTTTAAACGTATTTAGTATTTCAAATTAATAAGTTTGATTTAATAAATAATTGCATGAGTTTATTTTACATGTGTTGATATAAGCATGAACATAGAGCTTAAAATGATGTTATTTTGTGCTTGTGCACTTATTAAAGATACTATAGTACTTAATGCATTCAGAAAATGAGTTTTAGTGCTTATTGCACTCAGAAATCAGATTTTAGTGCTTTACGCACTCAGAAAAAAGATTTGTGCTTTTGCACCAGAAAGTTAAAGTAGAAAAGGAAAAGTGTTTTCAAAACCAGAAAGTATCCTCTCAGGGATTTTCAGAGATTACAGACCAGTTTAGACCCGATCGGTCTATCCCACTTCAGTTGGCACAGTCCTGGGGAGGGATAAGTCACTAACCAGGGGGATAAGTGTCAGAGTCTATCAGTCGAGTCGCCATTACTGATGTGGGGTAGTGTTTCGTGTGCTATGGTTAGCGCTGAGAAATTCCGCACATGGCCACGAGATGTCTCAGGTTAGGCGAGCTATGGTTAGCGCTGAGAAATTCCGCACATAGCCGCGAGATGTCTCAGAGTTGACAAGCTATGGTTAGCGTTGAGAAATTCCACACATAGCCGTTAGATTCTAGAAACCCCAGATTTAGGGATACTATGGTAATTTTAAAGATATCAGGAAACAGTTTTAAAAAGAAAATCAGATTTGAGAAAAAAGAAATTTTTTAATTATTATTTAAGTTATTTATGATTTACAGTTACAAGTCTTGTATTTAAATACGTGCTTGTGTTTACATATGAATTCTTTTGTTTAAGTTGATATTTAAGGGATTTAAACTTGAAATGCTTTAGAAACAAAGAATAGTTTTCAAACGTTTTCAGAGGAGGATATTTTAAAAATCAGATTTTCAAAGAAACGAAATATTATCACTCACTGAGCTTCTAGCTCATTATTTTCTGTTTTATATAAAAACCTCCTCAGGTACTCTCAACAGTTAGCCGAGAAGCAGCATTACCTCCAGTGGGCGAGCCAGCGCGACACTACGACATCTTAAGCAGCTCATTTTTGCATTAGTGATATTTTCATGTAAATCTCTTTTAAAATGTAATTTGCATTTGTAATTATTCGTTTGTAACTGTTTTTAAATTGTTTTTCGATTTAAATGCGATTTATTAAATGTGATTAGAATTTATTTAAGTTGATTTGAGAATGAAATGCATGATTGAGGCTTACGGGCAATCAGAAGTTGGGTTGGTGCTGAAAATAGTTGAAGTGTTGATATTTTTGTAAACAGGTTTTTCGGGAACGTTAAAAATACAACTGTTATGCTGTCGAAATTTTGTTAGAAAAATGAGTTTCGAAAATGAATTTAAAAATAAAAATAAAAATTTTCCTACGCGTTTTCAATTTTCAAAGAAAACCAACCCAACAATGCTTTAGAAAGTATCAGAGAGTTTAAGGTTCACTCCACGGGTTTCGCTTAGCCCGACAAGTCGAGTCTGAAAGGGATCCGTTGGGGTGCCCGACATGACCTACCGGATTAGAGTTAGAGGTATCCGGGTCGGGTCGCGTCAGATATTGTTTCTGAAATATTGGTTGGTTGGGATTTGATTTATTTATTTAAGTGTTGTATGCACAATAAATTTTTCATTCATCCAAACCAGTTTGGTGTTTCCTCTCTCTTTCAATGTCAAGTTCATCATAATACTTTTGATCGTGCCATTCATTGGATTCGTCCCAATGAAGGCGAAACAACCGTGCAAGTGTCCACCTACCCATCCTCAGTTCTCCACACCACTTATTCCTAAGCCCTAAAAGTCATGGGGCTATTACCATCTCTTGTGTTTGTAGATTTTATTATCGATGACCATCTGACAAAAGTCAAATGTATGAATTCTTTTTACTTCAAAAGTGAACAACTAGTGTCGGCCTACCTTCCATTAGAATCGTTGAAAAATATAACTATAGAGGAAAATGCAGAATAGACACTAAGAGCCATTTCACTTCTAATTAAAAAGTAAGAGTCAAGTAAGACCTTCTATACCTTTCAGACAAATAATTTTGACACATCCTCATGATAGATTGACACTTAGGATGGCCTTCAGAAGCAATTTGCATGAAATTTTGATCAAAATGCTGGTTAAAAAGCTTCACTAGCTGTAACCAATATTCGACCGAGAGATTCTTTCTGAACTATTGGTTGGTTTGATTTGATTTATCTATTTAAGTGTTGTATGCATAATTAATTTTTCATTTATCCAAACCAGTATGGCGTTTGCTCTGTCTTTTGTTTTCAAGCTCATCATAATGCTTTTGATCGTGCCATTCATTGGATCCGTTCCAATGAAGGCGAAACAACCGTGCAAATGTCCATCTACCCATCCTCAGTTCTGCACACCACTTATTCCTAAGCCCTAAGAATTATGGGCTGTTACCATCCCTTGTGTTTGTAGATTTTATTATCGATGACCATCTGACAAAAGTCAAAAGTATGAATTCTTCTTACTCCACGAGTGAACCACTAGTGTCGACTTACCTTCCATTAGAATCGCTAAAAAATATAACTATAGAGGAAAATGCAGAATAGACACTAAGAGCCATTTCACTTCTAATTAAAAAGTAAGAGTCAACTAATACCTTCTATACCTTTCAGACAGATAATTTTTAAGCATCAACATGATAGATTGACACTAAGGATGACCTTTAGAAGCAATCTGCATGAAATTTTGCTCAAAATGTTGGTTAAAAAGCTTTATTAGCTGTAACCAATGTTCAACTGAGAGATTTTTTCTGAAATACTTGTTGGTTGGGATTTGATTTATCTATTTAAGTGTTGTATACACAATTAATTTTTCATTCATCCAAAGCAGTATAATGTTTGCGATGTCTTTCATTGTTAAGTCCATCATAATGCTTTTGATCGTGCCATTCATTGGAACTGTCCCAATGATGGTGAAACAACCTTTCAAGTGTCCACCTACCCATCCTCAGTTCTGCATACCACTTATTCCCAAGCCTAAAAAATTATGGGGTTGTTACCATCCCTTGTGTTTGTAGATTTTATTATCGATGACCATCTGACAAAAGTCAAAAGCATGAATTCTTCTTACTCCACAAGTGAACGATTAGTGCCGGCCTACATTCCATTAGAATCGCTGAAAAATGTAACCATAAAGGAAAATGAAGAATAGAAGTTAAGAGTCAATTCACTTCTAATTAAAAAATAAGAGTCAAGTAAGACCTTTTATACCTTTCAGACATATAATTTGTAGTCATCCTCGTGATAGATTGACACTAAGGATGACCTTCAGAAGGAATCTGTATGGAATGTTGGTCAAAATGTTGGTTGAAAAGCTTTATTAGCTGTAACAAATGTTCAGCTGGGAGATTCTTCCTGAAATATTGGTTGGTTCGGATTTGATTTATCTATTGAAGGGTTGTATGCACACTTAATTCTTCATTCATCCAAACCAGTATGGTGTTTGCTCTATCTTTCATTGTCAAGTTCATCCGAATGCTTTTGATCATGTTATTCATTGGATCTATCCCAATAAAGGCAAAACAATCGTGCAAGTGTCCACCTACCCATCCTTAGTGCTACACACCACCTATTCCTAAGCCCTAAAAATCGTGGGGTTGTTATCATCCCTTGTGTGTGTAGATTTTATTGTTGAAGACCATCTAACAAATGTCAAAAGTATGAATTTTCTTTACGTCACTAGTGAATCACTAGTGCTGGCCCACCTTCGATTGGAATCACAGAAAAATATAACCATTGTGCAAAATGAAGAATAGAAGGTAACAGTCAATTCACTTCTAGTTAAAAAGTAAAAGTCAAGTAAGATCTTCTATACCTTTCAGACAAGTAATCTTCAAATATCCTCATGATAGATTGACATAAGGGATGACCTTTGAAATCAATCTATAAGGAATGTTAGTTAAAAAATTAATTGAAAAGCTTTATTATATGTAACCAATGTTCAACTAGGAGATTCGATTTGAAATATTAGTTGGTTGGGATTTGATTTATCTATTTAAAGGTTGTATACACACTTAATTCTTCTTTAAAAGTCATTCTATGCCCCTTTTCGACTCTCATTAAAATCACTAAATCGTCTCCGACGATTTTCGGATTGATTTCGTTTCAATCCGAATTTTTTTCGAAATGGTCATTTAGATTTCTAAATTACCTCTTGAGTATCTTAATACTCATTTTAATACTTCGTTAAATTTTAAGAATTTTTCGAAAATCCTTCTGAAATTTTCGATCGGATCTAGGAATGCTTCTAGTTATACTCAAACGGACTCATTCCAGCTCCATTTCAGTTTCCCTAGACTCTATTTATTATTCTGAAGATTTTCTGTAAACCCTCGATGTTTAATTATGGTTACATTACTAATAATCTATAAGTGGTGTATGAAATCATAAATAATTATTAAGAGATGTTTTGAGACCCTAAGGGATTAAACGAAAGTATTGTAAAACTATAGGGATTGATGAAACCTTATTGGAAGCCTAGTTAAGTATAAGGGCAAATTGGTCATTGTCATTTGAATTCATAAGTTAGTATGGCCTATGGACTAAATTGAAAGGAGTTATAATGTTAAGGGTCAAGATGGAATAATTAAAAGTTAAATGTCAAAAGTCAATTAAAGAAAGGATATAATGGTCATTAAGGGAATTGATATTAGTATATAAGCAACACTTAGAGAATTTTAAGCCATTCACGCCATATTCACAAATACAAAAGTGAGAGACCAAAATAGAAGAGAAACTTGAGGAGGAGAAGAGTAGGTGTTCGGCCAAACGAAGGGGAAAGGTGATCAAGGTTGGTTCAAGCAATTTTTGGGCTTTGAATCAATCAATCAAGCTTCCCTAAGATAGAACCACAAGCTTGGAGCAAGACCTACGCTAAATAAGGTAAGTTTCTCATCTTTTGAAGTTGTTTTGGGTAGTAAAGATTGATGTTTATGTTGGTTATTTTAATGATATTTGAGTTGGTTTTGATGGAAGGTTTTGATCTATGTTAAGAGATAGTTTATGTGAGGACTTGAAAGTATGTATAGACTAGCATGGAACCCTACTAAAATTGATGGGTTAGTGTTGGCATGAGATAGATTTTAAGTTGATTTTGGATTGGAAACCAATGGAAGGAGATGTAGACTAGGTGTTTGTCAAAATGTCTAAAAGAATCAATATGTAAAATTTGAAAGAAATGAACCTAGGGTATGTTAGTGCTTGTAAGGCCATACGGAGAGGTATGAGAAACCAATGGAATGGAAGTGTTTTAAGCATGAATTTAGGTTGGTTAAGTGACAAATAAACTTGTAGAAATGTTAGAATTGCATTGGAAACTATTCCATTGTAATGCATTGTAAAGCACCTAGGAAAGGCATATAGAGTTGTCATCGAAAATCACTTCTTTTATGGGTTTGATTGAATTGTATGAGTAGGTTAGAGTGTGTATAACACTAGAAAAGAAAGAATTAAGTTATAGGATACAACATGTGAAAAAGCCCCCTAAAGACAGATGAAAAAGTGAGGTTTTTCTTAGGTTTCGATATTCAAACGATATCGGAATTCAACGAAATTTTATGGGTGACCACACTGGGAGATAAGAAGAGTGTGAGAGAAAGAATTTGAGCAAAAACATGCTTGATTTGGGCTGTGCATTCAATTCGAGTTTGAGGGGTCTAAAACGACCATTTTGAGTTCCAAGCTTCAATTTATGATGGGAAGCATATGAGGACGTTCCTTGGTGTATATAAGAAGGATTCATGCAAAGAAATTGGGAATTTGGAGCATGGATCAAAGAGAAATTAAAAGGAGAAGCTACTAGTGCAGAGAGAATTTTAGAGAGTTAGCATAGTTAAGTGCATTTTAGTGTATCTTTGCATTGTCTATTGAGCACATTTTAAGTGTGTTTATCATGTGTAGGTAAAGGAGAGGTTAGCGGAGCCGGACAGGACCGTTGAAGCCACTAAGGAAGTTTGCAAGCAAAGGTGAGTGCAAAATGGTTTTGGAAAACTCCAATTTGTCAATTTCAGAGATATCGTATATAGTCAATACTACCATTTAAAAATAAAATTTCTAAACATTGGCAAACAATAACTACAATTTCAAATACTTCTTAACCAATCTTTATAGAAGGATACTTTACTTCCAAATTCACTATGGGAGACATCGAACAACTAATCAAATTAATCACAAGAATCTAAAGCAACGGACATTCACCAATTAAAATCAATATACTACCACAAATACAATTGAAGATCTATATCCTAATCATTAATTAACAAAATATCTAAACACACAAATTTTTGAATCATATTGGAT
This sequence comes from Nephelium lappaceum, assembly GCA_021234005.1. Classification (NCBI taxonomy): domain Eukaryota; kingdom Viridiplantae; phylum Streptophyta; class Magnoliopsida; order Sapindales; family Sapindaceae; genus Nephelium; species Nephelium lappaceum. The sequence continues at coordinate 3,931,344 of CM038000.1, read as the reverse complement.
CTACCTCGTTCACCTATTGTCTTCCTAATGAATTTTACGACTTCTATGATTCATAATATCAACATTCCCAAATTCTACGTCTTGCGCTCTGTAGTCATTAAACATAATAACTTTGTATCTATTCTAATTGCTCAAAACACATTATCATATTATCTCAGTACTTCAGATTGAATCCTCAAATAATAGCATAACGAAATTCCTGACAACGGTTCAATTTCAATTAAATATTACCAATTGACATTATGGTATGAAAACTACACTTTCTAGACAGTGGTTTTGAAATGCAATCACTGCTACTATATTGTCTACATAATTATCTTCTCAAACCAATGGATTACGTCATTACATATAATATATCAAAATACACTTAACTATCCTCAAAACAACCAAAGTCTATATGGAAGCATATATATATATATATATATGAACATTTGTATCTCAATTTAAACAAACATCTAGAAATCAACTTTGCTACATGATCAAATGTTTAATTTATACCTGTCTCTAGTTTTGGAGTCATATCTAGTTTCTGTTGGGTCACGGCAAATACCCTAACCTGAGTGCGAGGTCTATTGGGCTACCCTCAGGGTGGTGCACCCCTACCTCCTAATCCACTGGGTTGCCCTACACTACCATGTCCTCGAGGCTATGAATCACCCCTTTGCTAACCTATAACCCCACTCGTCTGCCTTGTAGCTACTACTCTGGATTCTGGCTTACTACTCGACCCAGTGTTTGGGCAATCCTTCATAAAGTGACCTTCTTGCCCACATTTGTAGCACCCAATAATACCTTTTTTACACTGACCCTCATGAGTTTTCTCACATTCATTATACACTGGCCAGTCCTTCCAATCTTCCCTAATACCCTGGGATCCAGCTAGTTGCTTCACAACGGCCTGACTTGATGGTGCCCCTTGACTTCACTTATGACTGCTGAACCAAATAGATTTCCCGCCAGTCTTTGCAGACTTACTAAGCCCTCCTTCAAAACCACCGAACCAACCTCGTTTTTGGTCTTGCTGTCTTGGTGTAGAGATGGCGGCCGTACTTCTCTCCACTCTAATTGTAGCCTCTACTAATGCTCCATATTGTGTTTGCGCTGCTAATGCCACGTAGGCTCTAATTTGGGGAGTTAAGCCTACTGTAAACTAGTTGGCCTTTTACTTTTCATCGTCTGTAATAAATGGAACTACCCTCATCAGCTTCGAAAACTTCTTATCATAATCCGCCACTAAGAAGGACCATTGCTCTAACTTGAAAAACTCCTCGATCTTGGCATCTTTATAGCTTTTTGGGAAAAATTTATCCATAAATTCTTTTCTGAACACTTCCTAGGACACCCCCTCTAAGTTTTGCCTCTATAAAGCCTTCTACCAATCCTTGGCCCTATCCTTTAATAAGAAGGCGAAATAGGTGACCATTTGCTCTTCTGTGCACCCTATGACTTGAAAAATTTCCTCAGTAGTTTCAAGCCAAGATAATGCACTCTCCGGATTTCCTATACCGTCATACGGCTTCACGCCTAACTTATGGGCGTACTCAATGGAAACTTTTGGCTCTCATGTTTGATGGAGTGTCGCTGTTAGTATCTGAGCCATCTATGCTTCATTAATGTTTCTGCCCTTTGGCTCAGCAAGCTAAGATGGCTCGACAGGAGTTTGATAGGTAGGAACGTTGACTGATTCGTCAACATTTTCTACCTCTTGTGCAGGAGCCTAAACAGCAGCTATCCTAGTACGCGACTGCTCTCGACGATGCATATTTCTATGATATTCAACCATAAATATGGTCATGCAATGCATAAAATGTACAATGAAGTGTCATAGAAAATTCATGCAATCTCTCGAAAATCTCATTCGAAAATAAACATTTAACTAAATTTCAAAACTTGGCTCTGATACCAACTCTCACGGGACCCGCCCTAAGTTCTCTAACTTAGACTCTAACGGCCCCGTCGGACACCCCAACGGAATTCTTTCTAACTCACGCTAAAAAATCTAAAAGATTCCGTAGAGCGAACCATTTTAAACTTTTCTAATTTTCTAAATCTCGTTTATATACTAAAATACGAGTAGTAAAAATTTTTATAAAAAAAAAAAGGACAGAGTTTCCCCTATTTTATTCAAAATCTACCAAACTCAAAACTTGTATAAAAGTTTATACACTTCTAAAATTTCATTTTCTCAACTGCCAAATGGACCTCTAGTCCACTTCAATCCATCCATAACCCAAACATCTTCATTGGCAAAATTAGCAACATAAACTTTACTTTCGAAGCATACTAGAGATTTTGTAAAACAAAATTTATATGGATATGCATTTTTACGTTTACAAAGTAAGATTATAATTTACACCAAACATTTGAATTAAAACATAGATACATAAACTTGATTATATAACATGAATTTGCAAAACATGTCAATATGCAGAGTATCATCACAGATGTCATCGCCGCTCGGGACCCACTTAATCCGTAGCAGGAGATCTGGCTGTCGAGGTACTAGGGCCTGTACTTGGAGAAGTTTTTAGAAAAACATAAAAGCAAAGAGGATGAACTCAAAGAGCTCAATGAGTACATTAATTTTTTTTTTTTCTACTGTAAAAATTTTACCTTTCATAAAAATCACTCTCCCATACTTATAAACATTTTATTTCATAATAATCATAAGTTATATAAATTTGCTAACAATAAAATAAACCTTCTAAAATTAATGCCAAAAATAAATTATACATATTTCATTAGAAATCCCTAAATGGGTATTTAGAGTATATAACTCACTAAATGTCGTTTTTCTTTCAAAAAAGATTTAAACTCAAAATCTATCATTTCTGTTGCTGGTCTCTTTTCTAAATGCACCAACGGAAGCCCAAGAAAGCTAAAACTCCCATGACGACTAACTAGCATCGTATGATGTGAGTGAGGTCACAAGGCAACTAAACTAGCGCCGCTCACTGTGACTCTAAAGACATCTCACTAGCTATGGCATGGAATTCTACATCGCCACACATAGCGAGATAACACCCTATAAGTGTAGAGGGCGACACAACTCACTAGCTAGACTCAATCTACCACTGTTAGTGACACACCCCCTTACACCTGCATCTTTCCCTACATGTACAGGGTATTCCAATCGAGTCTAATTCTACAATCTTGTTGGTTTTGCGTATGCCATTGGCCTTTGAAAATTTACTTGATATATTTTAGAAAACCAAACTTAAATACTTTTACTAAACACGTGAAATTTGTTTAACATAAAACTATAATAACTTGCAATCTATTTCTTTTATAAATCATAAAATTTAATAACGCTACAACTTTCAATTCATAATTCAATAATACATCAAATGCATTCATTTCTTTTCAATCTCTAAAAAAACACATACTAATAAGTGAAATAAATTTCTTAACTGCTTAAAACTGCTTAAATTGATGTTTAAAGCAAACTTAAAGTAGGATTTGATAAAAATATAATTTTTATACTCACCCTTTACTTTGTTCTTTGTTAGGAAGATTTTCAAAGGTTCTCCCTTGCTTTCCTCACTTCTTCTCCGCCTACAAGAGACATTCTAAGTTAGAATTTACCAATTCTAACTATATAAAATTAATCTCATCGGTTTTAGCTCATCTAACTCAATTTGACATTATTCTAACTATTAACTTGATATCTTGGTTCCAACTTGATAATGGATCTAAAATTCCTTTTTCTTTTCATCATTCTTACTTAAGCCTACCTAGAAACACATCCTTATACCACTAATGCCCTAAAATTTTCCAATTTAAGTTCTCATCAAGAAATCTTATGGAAATCCTAACTTTAACACACTAGCTTTCATTTTCAACCATCCATACTCTTGATTTTTCTTTCAATAAATCATCTCAAAATCATATAAAACCTCTTATAAATTCATCTATACATTAAAAATATTTCAACTACACCATGTTCTCCATTTTGATCACATGCTATTATATCACACCATCAATCAATTGTCTTCATTGCAAGCTCAAAAATCATATTCAAATGCATCATTTAAACATCAATTAATCAACTAAAACCCTAAAATCACAATCCATTAAATTTCATAGCATTATGGTATAAAAGCCTAAACTTACCTTACTAATTTTCCTTGATCACAACACCTTGAAGCTCCCTTTGCTTTCTAATCTCAATTTGAAGTTAATCAACTCCTAAATATACCATAAATTTCATCAGTAACTTAATAGATCATAAATTCTTAAAAACCCATCAAACTAACCATAAAATTAACTCACCTACCAACAACTTCTCTTCACTTTTTCATGGTTATTTCTTGATGAAAACATGGAGAAGAGATTGATGGAGACACCTTGGAACCTCCTCATCTTCCTCTTCTTCTTCTTCTTTCTTCTTCTTCTTTATTTTTCCTTACTTTTCTCACGATTTTTCTTCCTCTCACGGGCTACTCCAAGTTTCTACTTCCTTTGACTGAATGTTACTTGTTCTCCATCCATTCATGCCCTCGCTTTATATATTAACTATCTATTTTACCATTTTGTTCTTACTTTTCCCTAAAATTACCAAATTGTAATCCCTTAGAAACTTGACAAGTGTCCTCATCCTTATCTCTTTGCCAAGTGTCACATTTCTATGGGTTACTTGTTTGACTTGTCTTCCTTTAGTCCTTTATGCTTATCTCTTTTTATTCTAGCTTTTCAGAATACCCAAATTCGGCTTTTCCAATACTTTTTCGAAATTCTAGCAAAATTCTTTGGAGTCTATATTCGGACTACATATATACTCCAAGTAGTCTTGTTGACTCTTCAAAGTCATTCTATGCCCCTTGTCGGCTCTCCGTAAAATCACTAAATCGTCTCCGACAATTTCTAAATTGATTTCGTTTCAATTCGAGTTTCTTTCGAAATGGTCATTTGGGTTTCTAAATTACCTCTTGAGTATCTTAATATTCATTTTGACACTTCATTAAATTTTCAAAATTTTTCGAAAATTCTTTCGAAATTTTCGATCGAATCCGGGAATGCTTCCAATTCTACTCAAACGGATTCTGGCTCCGTTTCAGTTTCCCTAGACTTTATTTATCATTATGAAGATTTTCAGCTTCCTACTCGAACATTTCACTATTCATTAGATTGTTATTCACCCGAAATCACTATTCACCCTATAGTATTATATGTTACGAAAATGAAAAATTAGAGATTTTACATATGACTTCACAGAATTTTAAGCTTGTCCAATCCATCTATTCCAAAGGAGGGGAATACATACCCTGATCGCTGGTTCCTGCACCTGGGGGGGTTTTTAAAACAAAAATTCACGAAATAGTGAGCTATAGAAGCTCAGTGAGTCTTACAGGTTTTCTAACTAAATGTTTTCTTTTGAAAATACACCTCCTGAAAACATTTAAAAGCAATTCTTTTCTTTTCTAAAATGTTTCGAAATCGAAACATAGACTTTAACTATTTCATAAACAAACTTTAAAATTCAAATTCATGCATAAAGATCATAAAGGCTTTAAATTCTTTGCTATAAAACATAATCAATGGTGATAGTCAAACTCTAGGAAAATATCTATATAAAAATAAGCCAACCATTATTAATCTGTACCATATGGTACCCTAGATACGAGCGGTATGTATCATCACTCAGGCCTCCACTGGAGTATCCTCCACTTCGACCTCCTGTCCGGTAAGACGCTAGCTGTAATATACCCTAATTCGTATATGGACGACATACTAACTGGACTAACTGACTGACTGACTTAGTCCCTCCCATTGTTAGTGATAGATTCCCCTGACATAGCCATGCACGGATTCAGTACTTTGACCGAAAATCTTTATAAATCTCGAGGAGAACAATGTTTTTATGTAATAGGCCGATCTATCCCTTTCTTGGGCCCCTGGCCTGGAATCCTTAGGATTTGGATGCAATCGCTTGGCTATCCCCATCTTAGGCCTTTCGATGGGCTCGACCCTCAAGATTCGGGTAGCAAGTATTGTCCTCTTATCTGTCTTTAACTTTATTATATTCTGGAATACATTTTTGGCGTACCATAGATTTATAAAACATTTCCATTTCAAATACTTTCCATATTTCACATTTTCCATTTCTTTAGATCTTTAATAAATCATTAAGAGGTTCAAATAACTTTATTTATTTTAGTAAAAAAAATCATTTACAAACATCTTAATAAATAACTTAAACATAACATAAAATCTATACAATCCATGCAAGCTATTTTCATATGATATTAATTGAATTCAAAATCAATTTTCCACAAATCATGGCATGAACCTTAAATATAACGTTTACATAAATGATACCTATACTAATATTTTCAATAGAAACTCATTTCACATTCTAAAATCATTTAACCATCATGAAAACAATTAAAACATGCCAATTATACAATCAAGTCTTGTAAAATCATTTTACACTCACATCAATATCCAAAATACTTTAAAATTCATAAAAACACATAAAGTATTTCAAATATGCATTTGACATTTATAAAAGGGTTTTACACTCAGCTCACAAATTAATGGTTTGCCCTTCAACTTCACACTCTTGATTCTTTAGTTGGCTCACCACCTACAAGTCACATATCACCATAAAATCTATCACAACTAATTCATTTGGTGACAAGGTTAATTACACTTGAATTCAACTCAATAACATCTCATACTAGAATTACACTAGTTTCGCATATTCAACCCAAGTTCAAGATTACATGTTCACATCCTTTCCTTTACATTTCTTTCATTTGAACTCACTTAAATACATTTATATCACCATAAAATACATCAAAAGGATCAAATTGAATTTTGCACACCAAACCCATGCTATAGCCGAATCAATACCCAAAGTTATTCCAACTCAAAATTTCTTTCATTTTCTTAACACCTATTAACTTAAAATCATACCAAAACATCATACAATTATATCAAAACGTCAAAATTATTTCAAACACACATAAAACCCAATCTAACCATGTAACACCCCAAATATTCTAAGCATGAATATCATTTATGAATTGAAATGTGACATACAAAAGTAGATTAAATGTGAATATATATATATATATATATATATTGTAAGCCTCAATTCTATTTAGGGTTTCCCCAGTAATAGTCTTTAAGTGATATTTTGGGACCCTAAATGATTCATGGAAGTGCCTAAAGAATGTAGAGAACCTCTAGAACTTGATTGAACCTAATTGGAGAATAAATAGAAGACTAAAATGGTAAAGGTTCTGAAGAGGTTATTAAAGTGATAAGGGACTAAATTAAAATACAAATATCATATTAAGGGTCAAACTAGAATTAAGCAAAGTTGAAGGTTATAAACCAAATTTTTCAAGGACACACTTGGCATTTAGAAAATGTTTGAGTATAAAAAGTTGAGTTTTTCACACATTTAACACAAACACAAGAAGCAAAAACTTGAGAGACCAAAACAAGAAACAAAAACCGATACCAAAGGGGAGAAAGTGTGATTTTCGACCAAGTGAAGGAGATAAAGGGATCCAAGTGATTTCATGCCATTTTCATCATCCAAATCAAGTCTCCAAGCCAACCTAAGGTAGATAAACAAGTTAGAGGCAAGAAATGAAGCAAATCAAGGTGAGTTTTCATACTTTTGAAGCCATTGGAATGATGTTGTATTGGTATTTATGTTGATGATTTTGTTGGGAATGGTTAACATAAACAATGCGAATTGAATATTCATATGTTGTAATGATGTGCATCAAAGCATCATATATAAACACCAATTGAATATTCACATATATAATGATGTGCGTCAAAGCATCATATGTGAATTGATTACCATGAGAGGCATCGAGTGTCCAATTCCAAATGATTGTTTTATATATGTGAATTGAATATTCGGCGGGTAGGCACTGAGTCTCGTTTTTCAGTCCAAGTTATCATACTAGTATTTACAATGGGCAATGGAAAATGTTTTTGACCAATTATAAAATGCATGTGTGAATTAATTTTCAAATGTGTATAATAAGTTGTTAAATGATTTTAAATTGAAAAGTTGTTTATTTTTATGGTATGAAAATGTTTGTATTCAAAAATTGTATATTCAAATTTTTTGTACACCCACTAACAAATATACTTAACACGTTGGAATTACTGCGCACAGGTAGTAGATTGCGCCTAGAGGGCGAGGACTGAAGTGAAGTTCATCTGCAACAAGTTCTAGTCACATCCATCCATCATTCCATATTTATTTTTGGGTATATACCATATTTGGTCTTGTATATAAAAAGTTTAATTTGTATATACATGCATGCATATGTGTATTTGTACATTGAATGTGGAATTTTGTGAAGAAAATCAATTTCAATATATTTTGGGGATAATGTTGTGTACATGAAAATGATGAACAAAACGGAGTTTGGTTCCAGTTGTTGAATATTGTGTTATGGGAAAATTTTGTGTTGGAAATGAATATGTTGATTTGTAATAGGTTGGGAAAGTCTAAAATTTAGAGGAAACTCTTGCAGTTTTTCCGACTGAAATAAAAGTGTTTTAAATCAATTTGTAAAGTTTTTGAAATTTTGTATTTTGATATATAGAATTAAATATAAAGTTTTCTAATTAAAGATTTCATTAAAAAAAGGATAAAGTTAGCGCCTCTTGGAGTCATCTGGTAAAAAGAAAGGTAAGGGGTGTTACAAACCGAATATACTAGTATGCATCCATCAATCATTCATTTCATTTTCTTTCCACAAATCAACTTAAAATCATGTCAAACCGCATGTAAATTCTTCAAACACCAAAAATCAATCAAATTATATCACAAATTACACCTTGGCCATACATACACATACTAGACATTCAATTTCATTTCTTTCATTTCTGTAAGCATCAATTACTTCCAAATCACTCCAATAATCATCTAACATCTTAAAATCAAATCAATTCAATTTTATTAGAAAAGTTACATGAAACCCTAACTCTTACCTCCCTAGTTTTCTTGACCAACTCTTGTTTTTAGCTTCCTTCCACTTCCAAGCTTAATTTGAAGATAATCAACCTCTATTCATGTCAAAAATTCCATCAATAACCCATTCTATCAAAACCCATGAAAACTACCATCAAACTAACCATGAAAATAATTCAATTTTTCTTACCTAATTAGCTTCACTTCTTCTTGAATAATTCTTGATGAAAGCAAGATCAAAAGATTAATGCAAGCACCCTTGAGCTTGGTCTCTTCTTCTTCTTTTTCTTCTTTCTTCTTCCTTCTTTCTTCTTCTTCCTCCCTCACGGTCTCCTCTCCTTTTTTTCGGTTTTTCCTTGTTTGACCGAATGCCTCTCTTCTCTTCATTCATTTCATGGTTCACTTTATATATATAACTCTCCAAATGACCATTTTGCCCCTTAATCATTTTGTACAATGTCAATCATGCCCTTATATGGTACATGGTTGCATTCCATTGGTCCATATGTTAATTAATTCATTCACTAATTCAAATTTATGAAATTTAAAAATTTCATGGCTGCAAATTAGTCACCACTTGACTTTGATGTGTCATTCTCTCATTGGTTGATTCAAATTCACATGGATTGTGCTTCTTGATTGAGAATTTCTTCATACAACTCATATTTGTTTCACATGCTTATATATTAAATTTCTTTCACCTCTAAATAAATTTCAAAAATATTCCATGGTCATCCAACCATCAAATTGACCATAAAATACTCTAATTGGGTACCTTAGCTATCAATTCCATGCTTTAAAAAAATTCAAATAGATTTAAAATCAACAATATTCATCATTCTTCCATTAACGGTATTTTCGTCCAATTATCTCCGGAGCTCTTAAAATCTACTCAAACGGACTCATTTTTTATCTGTTTTAGTTTCCTTAGACTCTATTACTTATTCCGGAACGTTTGATTTGTGGGGTTCGCTTTTCAAAATATCACTATTCACACGAATACTATTCATCCAAAAATACTATTTATCTTGAAATACTATTCATCCGAAAATACTATTCATCTAAAAATACTATTCGTTCAAAAATACTATTCATCCGAACATACTATTCAACTGAAAATATTATTCATCCGAAAAATGTTATTTATCGTAGAAACAGGAGTTTCTGGGTTCTACAGGTTCTGTTTGAAAAATTGGTTGGTTGGGATTTGATTTATCTATTTAAAGGTTGTATGCACACTTAATTATTCATTCATCCAAACCAGTATGGCGTTTGTTGTGTCTTTCGTTGCCAAGTTCATTGTAATGCTTTTGATCGTGCTATTCATTGAATCTGTCCCAATGAAGGCGAAACAATCATGCAAGTGTCCACCGACCAATCCTCTGTGCTGCACACCACCTATTCCCAAGCCATAAGAATCATAGGATTGTTACTATCCTTTATGTTTGTAGATTTTATTGTTGATGACCATCTGACAAAAGCCAAAAGTATGAATTTTTCTTACTTCAAAAGTCAACCATTAGTGCCAGTCTACCCTCCATTGGAATCGCAAAAAAATATAACCATGGAGGAAAATGAGAAATATAATGTAAGAGTCAATAAATATTATATGAGAATTATTTATTATTACCATAAATATGTTATGGTTTATTAGAAATATTTTTTTAGAAAAGTTATATTCACTTATTGGGCATTAAAGCTCACTCTATTATAAAACTCGTTTATATAGATTATTGCAAATCATGAAAAGAGGCACATGATGATGAACAGTTTACATTTATGTATATTATTTTTAATTAACCAGATTTTATAAATATGTTTCCAAAATAGTTTTATAAATGAAATATCTTCTCCAAATATTTTATTAATATTTTTGTATATTCAGTCCAAGGGTCCAATACAAGTAATATACAAATTTTTGATTTATTCAATTTATATTTATAAAGTGATTATGAGATTTATGATGATTTTTGTAAATAATTTTCAGTAAATCCATATTTCAATCAGAAAGACCCCAGTTTTTACGGGATTTTCCTAAATTTGAGAGAGGAGTCGAAAAGGGTCCTATCATGTAACATCTATAATCTAAAAATCTACACCAACTAGTACTAAGGAAAATCTATCATACTTAGTAAAGATACTCAACACACACGCAGAATAAGATATAACATTTATCATACACGTGCTGGGTGACTCAATGACTCTCCTAACAACTCAATGACTCTCTTGACATCTGTTATACATATGTTGGGGGAATCTAAGACTCATACATGTGTAGCCTGCATGACTGTTTAAGGGGAGGGTACAATCTTGGTGTTTTGAAAACACCTTTATTTTCATTCTCAAATCTTAAAAGATTTTCATATAATAATATAAATAAATCACTTTCTGAACATACATGCAACTCTGGATAAATACTTTTCTTGAAACACAAATAAATAATACTTAAAATTTGCTTAAATCTTTCTTATAATAAAGTCATACTACTAACATCAAATTCTATTTAAAATTCTAATATGTATATATAATAAATTCTCAAGTCAATCGTAAAGCATTATTGATAATCTAAACGTAAATCATAATTTATAATCTGTAAAATTAATTAACTAATTAAAACATTTACTTCTAATAAATAATAAAAATTTAATTATAAATAAACATAATTTAATCAATTCAATTAAAATAAACTATCCGCTCACAAAACTCTTTTATTCAAATCTAGCTCTAAAATGGGTTCCCATATGATTTCTCATAATCTTGGATCCCCCCATAAAATCACATAAAACTCAGTTTAGAACTTATAAAAAAATTAACTAATTTTTTGTATTTCAAATCTCATTGAAATAAAAATCATTTATCTGGATAAATCGAACACTCAAATATTCCACTTAATCATCCAGGATATATTTCTTTTTCTTCTGTTCTGCCCAGTTTCCATTCTCAGCCTTTCTTCTGATTGTACTCATACAAAAATATGGCGGCTTCATACACTTTCTTCCATGCTTAAATTGCTTATCACGCCTAAAAGTGAGACACTTGTCTCAATTTAATTGAAAAAAAAAAATGCCACTCACACTTGAGGCCACCACATCTCTGCGTTCTCTTTAATATGTGTGTATATATATATATATGCATATTCTGTTTTGCTTTTAAAGTTGTGTGCAAAGAAATTACTTACTTTGTTTTGCTTTTATCTATCTCTTTTCCGGCCAACAAATTGTTTTGTCCTTTTCAAACTTCAACTTTTGCTTGTTTGTCTCCAGAAATTCACTTCATACTCATCTGCATGACCACCAAAATCTGGCACAACTTTTGACTTGCCTATTTACGTCTTGTACCTAACCTTTTGCTATAATCATTTTCCTTTCACATCCCTTTCTTGATTTCTTTTAAAAATATCCACTATATGTATATTTATCCAAATACCTACTTATTTTTAAAACTTAGATTGAGCCAAATTAATAACTATAAATTGGCTTCAATTAATCTTTTAAGTCTATTAAGATTCAATTCTTACATAATTAATGCTCTTCTAGATGGGAAAAACAAACGAGAGCTAGAAAGAGAGAGGGCAAAGAGGAGAAAATACATAATTTTGCAATAAAACTCACGTGTCATTAAGCACTAATTATATTTAGCATAGCCTACGCATAGTCCAAAATTTATAACATTATTGTTGACCTTAATACACTGATGTATCTGGAAACAATTTCTCCCCACAATATATTTTGGAAAAAGAGGATCATCAATGTGTATTGGATCAATTCTACAACAATTTGTAGATCATCAATATATGATAAGGTGGTAATGATTTAGTGGCAAATCCATGCAGTTAAAGGAAACATATACCTATGACCTCTTTCTCTTTTTATATATAATCCACTTCTCTGCACTGAAATAAGTATTTAGTGAGGATCAAAGACAATCCTGTGTAATTGAAAATCAAAGGAACAAGAAAATCATCAGTTAATACAATAAATTATTTTATAAGTACAGTTCGAAATTAGGACTTTAAACCATCAAGCATTAAAAAAAAAAAAAAAAGAGAGAGAGAGAGAATGTAACGCTCAAATCCAAACAGATCCAGTAGAATATTTAAAAAAAAAAACATAAATGAGGCTCATATGAAAAAGTCAAAAGGGTTTAATTAGAGATTTCAAATTAAAAAGCCCAATTAATGTAATAAAAATAGCTCAATCAATCATTTATGAAGCCTAAAAAATTTAAGTGAGCCCAAAATAGAAACTAGTGTAGCTCATTTTTCTACTAAATATACTCACTTACTTTTAAGCATAAAAGATATACATACATTGGGTGCAAATTCGGTGGGTGTAGAAAAGAAAGAAAAAACATGTGGTTGAATGGCTGACGCAAGAAATAAAACAAAGAAAACGAAAAAGAAAAGAAAAAAAAAAAAAAAAAAAAAAAAAAAAAAAAAGAAAAGCAAAAAGCAAAATGAAATGAAATGAGAGGTGGGGCAGGTTCACAAACTCAAACACAAAGCCAAATAAATTGAGAAAGTTAGAGATAAGAACAATTGAAAAAATAAAAAATAAAAAGAAAAAGTTTTGAAATAAAAAGAACACTCTTTGTCTCTAAACATCCAAGACTATTCTATAGTAAATAATTTTCTAAGGCTTACTGACGATCAAAGTTTTGAAGGTATGGCCTTGATATAGAGGCGACAATCCGGGTTGACAGGTCGGGTTGGACACGACACAAACACGACATGATTATTTTTTACACGACACAATAAATAAATGGATTGAACCCCTTCGACACGAACACGACACGATAATAAACGGGTCAACACGAAAACGACACAACTAACCCATTTATTTACGAATTGTTTATTGACCCGTTAAATTGATTCGTTTAATTGACATGTTTATGAATTTAACCATATTTAATACATTTAAATCTTAATTCACATCTAAAAAGAAATAAAATTAAAATACACAAATACAATCCAAAACCTAAAAATACAATCATCCACAAATACAAACCAAATCCTAAAAATACAATTATCCATAAATAAAATCTAAAACCTAAAAATACAATCATCCACAAATACAATCCAAAACTTAAAAATACAATCATCCATAGATACAATCCAAAACATAAAAATATAATCATCCACACAAATAAGTATAAAAACATAGATGCAAAGACAGTCATCGAAGAGAAGATGCATCACGACAGAGACGAGACACAACGCGCAGTGCCAAATCTGCGAAGACAACGCGGCGTGGAGAGAAGAAGTTGCGCGGTAGAGATGACGCAACGCGACAGCAACAGGTCTGAGGAGACGATGCAGCCGAGCGAGAAGAAGCTGCACAGAGAAGATGACGTAGTGTAGCAGATGCTGTAAGGAGACCACACTGTGCGAGGAGAAGATCCTGGACGGTGGAGATAACATGGCACGACCGCAGCAAGTCTAAGGAGACAAAGTGGCAGGGCAAGAAGAAGCTACGTGGAGGAGACGACAGTACCAGATGCTACGAGGAGAAGATGTTGGACGACAGAGGTGACACAGCACGACGGCAACAAATCAGCGTGCGTGGATGGTGGACCGTGCAGCTGCTGCTCAGGCTTGGCTAGTCAGCTGCTGCAGGACAGAAATCAGAAAAATAGAAATGAAATGAGAATGGAATGGAAGGGTTTTGATTTTCAAAGGATATATATATACTATCGGTAAAATTACATAATCATCCCTCTAATGTAAAATTACCATTTTATCTCTCGTTAACGAGTCAACTCGTGACACAATTAAATGAACACAAACCCAACACGATTATTAAACGAGTTAGACAGGTTGACCTATTAATTTATCCAACCTATTAATGCTCAACCTTAACCCGTAATATTCATATCGACCCGTCGTGTCGGGTTCCAAATTGCCACCCCTACTTTGATAGGAATGAATGAGGTAAATTATTGGTCTAGACCGCCCAAATTGGCAAAAATCAAGAATTTTTTGAGTTGTATTTAGTTTGTTCATTATGAGATTAAACATAAGAAGTTTGAGATTGAGTATAAAACTGGTATGTGTGATACATACGATGGATACACACATGGACAATTCTTCCGTCATTTTACTCTCACCTTCTTATGTACTTTGACAGACTATATCTCAAAAAGCGTCAAGGACGCTTAACAAATCCACACCAGATTCATGTGTCTTACCAACTATTTCATATTAATTGTTCATCAACTATTTCCAACAAACCGACGCAGCTGACAAACACACAAACGTATCTTAATTTTCTACTTCCATTCATTTTAGTACGGTTATTAGAAAAGTAAGTTGGTACTTGGTTTTATCAATTGGAAAAACCGGTTTAGTTGTTTTTGTACAGCCTAGTTACATACATGTTTTGCAAAGTAGTCTCTACTTGTATTAAGACAAACAGGGCACAACATCAAAGTTCCATGTTCAAATTTTTGACATATGCATGAAAATGAGACTACAGGACAGCTCACCAGACAATAGGAACTTAAGCCACCAAAATAGCACTGGTCCAAACTACAATCTGCCAAGAACTGTTTTAATTCAAAGCAAGTGGCGTTGAAGCAGGAAATTGAATTAGGCTTGCTTTGAATACGCTCCTTTGATTTGCTAAATACACCCATTAGTTTAATTGCACCCCTTTATTTTTCTAATACACCCCTTTGGATATATATATATATACATATGAGCAACTAGTGGACAAGAGTCCAACTTAGCGGACACTTGTTTGTCATGCAAAGCAAATGAAATATGTGGCTGCCATAAGAAGGAAGAGAAAAAGAAGGAAAATCAAAAGAACATAGGGGTAATTAACAAATGAAAAACAAACAAGGGGCAGAATCAGAGAGCTAAGAACAAAAATAGATAATTTTGGAACACAAGTAACATGAATAATAAAATATATATATATATATATATATATATAGTAGTTAATGTTCTTCCAAATTAGAAAAACAAAGAACAGCCAAAAACAGAGAGCAAAGAAGAGAAAATAGATAATTTTACAATAAAAGTCACCTGTGATTAAGCACTAATTATACATAATATACCCCACACACAGCCCAAAATTTATAATTTTAAAGTAAAAGTCACATATATGTTTAAGCACTAATTGTTCATATTGTAGGCCACATACGGTCCAAAATTTATAACATTATTGCGGCCAATATCACTCTTATTAATATGAATTATTTGTAACCATTCCCCTACTTCCTTCTTGGCCATGCAAATCTATCTCACTAATATTATGGAAAGAAAAAAATTATTATTTTCTTTCTTTATGTACTATGCAAAAAATAAATAGAGTATATATATATATATATATATATATATTTGCTCTCTATAAAATATCAGTGTTCTTGATGTTTGTTTAAATAATTTTATGAACATTGCTATATGGGAATTGCTATTTCTGGATCTTCTACATTCAAAAATAAGTTTAATATCATTGAACTTATGTTTTGATATTTTTTTTATATTCCTTAGGGCTTTCTTATCTGCCACCTGAAGTTTGCAATCGAAAATTAAAACTACAAGTTTTAGTTTTCAAATAGAACCAGAAATTCTATAATCTCAATTAATTAAAATTAGAAGTTCTAAATTTTTAATTTTATTAAAACTAGAAGTTTTATATTGTAAATTTGTTTAGAAGCAAAAGTTCTACACTTTCAATGTAATTAGAATTATAAATTTTGACATATTTATATATTAGAACCAGAAGTTCTATAGTGCTTGTAAGTCCTCGACCTTATTTACGGATAAATAGTAATATTTCCAGGTGAATAGTGTCTCCGGGTGAATAGTATCCGATGCAAAGTGAAATTTTGAGACGGACCTTGGAAAATCGAAAATACTTAGAATGATTAGTAGGACTCAATAAAACTAAAACGGAGTAAAAATGAGTCCGTTTGATAGTTTCTGAAGGTTCTGAAAGTTACCCAACGAAAACGCCCTTTTGGACAGGATTGTGAATACCGTTGACCTAAACTCCGTTTGAATTTTTTTCGAAACCATGGATTGAGTCCTAAGAGATCTAATTAGAGTATTGTAAAGTCAATTTGATGAATGAGGGTTTGGAATTTATTTCGAAATGAATTGTATTAATTTTTAACGTTAAGGGTATAAATGAGATTTTATGATATTAAACTCATTCTAAAAGCACAAACCATGTGGTTATTGATGGACCAATGGTAGATTAACACCTAATAGTTATTTTTGACTAAATTTGGGGTTGAGATTAACTAAAATTGATTAAAGACAATTGAATGGATAATTATGGAAGTTTATGGATCAAAATGAAATAAGTTTTCCTACTTGGGGTCAAAGTGGAATTAAGAGAAGTGAGGTATGGATCAATTTGAATTAAATTTATATAACATGGGCCAAGGCGGAATAAGTGAGAATTAAGGGCAAAAGTCTAATTATTTAAGGGGCATAATAGTCATTATAGAATTATCATAAGTATAAATACAACCCTTAGTCAATTTTTTAAGCCATTTCCTCTCATTTTCACGCCACTCACACACACACAAAAGAAAACCGAGAGACGAGAGCATAAGGGGTGTGGTTCGGCCAATGATGAAAAAGGGAGTCAAGGTTGGTTCAAGCTAATTTTCACATTCAAATCAAGTAATTAAGCTTCCCTAAGCTAGGAAAACAAGTTGGGAAGAACAATCAAGCCAAACCAAGGTAAAACGAAAGGAAGCAAAACCAATGAAGGCGAATGGAGCTCACTTAAGAAAATTAAAAATTAAGGTGAGTGCTACACTTAATTTTAAAGCAACTGCAATCAAATTTGGAAATTATAAAAAGGTGTTTTATTGTAAGTGATATATATTGTTTTAAAATATTCATGTTGAATTTATAAAGCTCTTTAAGAAATTGAATTATAAGAAAATTTCCTAAGTGATTATTTAAGGAAATTATATGTATGCATTTATGTTTGTTTTAAATATTAAGCATTTTATAAACGTATTGTTATTTTGGAAGTCAAAATGAATATTTTCATTTTATGACATTTCACATGCAACGTTATTATTTATGGTTTATAAGTATGAGTTTGTATGAGATGAAATTCAAGTATTAAGATTAAGTTCTAAACTCCTTTTTATAAATGAAGCCAAGTTTATATTATGCAAAGAAAAGAAATTTTGATTTTCCTATAAGTGATTTTAAGAGTTCATTAATTTATAAGTTTGTAATTTATATGATTTTATGAGGCTCATGCAAATATGAACTTTTTATGGATTATTTATGTATATTTTGCATTAATACGTATATATGAAGTTTTAATAAGTCCTTTTATATGTTTATTATAATCTAAGTTTCATATGAGGTTTTATTAAGCTATTTTATATGTTTATTAAAATCAAAGTTTCATATTAAGTTTTATGTATATATATGACGTTTAAGTATGATTATGTATAAAATGATATTTTGTGTTTCCGAACTAAGTAAGAAAAATAAATTAAGTTTTCAAAGATCATAAGTATACCCACCCTTATAAGTAAGTTTTAGACCCGGTCGGTCTATCTCACAATAGTATGGCAAGTCCAGGGGGGATGCGTCATTAACTCAGAGGGGATTTAAGTCTGTCGTGTCGCATCTACTTTTGTGGGATATGATCTCGCATTATTGAGACGCCCCGATCCGGACAACCATTAGGCTCTTATCCGGAGGGTACGCTTGGGCACCCCAACAAATCCCTCTAAGCCCATCTTGATGGGGAAGAAGGTGTTCGAGGAGCGAACCCTCTTAACTTGAAATCTAACTTGAGCGAAAGCTCAATCTTTTAAACCTTAAAGTTGAAATGGTTTGTGTTGGTTTGACACTATTCATTTGATCATTTTTAAGGCTCAAAACCGATAGCATAATAGCTGCAATTTGGATAAACCAAAAACCTGAAAAGCAATTTAGACACTTCAAACTATAATCACAATCCAACTCAACTTCTCACAATCAAGTTTATCAACATAAACACAAAAATTTGAAATCTTCAAGAACAAGATATTAACAGGCACTTTTGTCCAACAAACTTGATTTTTTTCAAGCACGAAAATGTGCACTTTTACACAACTCAAAAAGAAATATAATTCTTTTTGTACAAAATGGACAAACATATGCAATATACAAAAGACACAAAATATGCATATTACATTCTTCAAGAAGCAAATACCAACACTTGCGCCCACTTGAATACAAAAGAGGGAGTCTTCACTGGTCTTCACCCACCCAAGTACCTAAGGAGGCTTTAAAAATAATTTAAAAAGTGAGTTATAAAACTCAATGAGTGCAATAGTTTATAAACTTAATTTCACTTTCTGAAAACTTCATCCTTAGAAAACTTTAATAAAAGTTTATATTTCTTAAAAGACATTTAAAGCATAAATCTCATTCAATTGCATAGCATTTATATAAACAACTTATAACAAACTTGTAAATCATAAATCTGAACATGGTTAAAGATAATTGAACTTTATAAAAGCACCATTCCTAACCCTAATCTTTTGACCATACGGCGACTTAGCTAAGGCCGTAGGTGTGGCAGGTCACATGGTGATGTATCTGACATCCACCGCAACCAACTCTCTGAGACCTCTCAGCAACTATGTGCGGAATTCTGCATCGCTAACCATAGTACGAGACCATATCCCACAAAGTAGGGGCGACACACTCACTCATAACTCTAACCACACAGTTAGTGACTCGTTTCCCCCAACCCTTGCCTTACTAAGTGGGATATACCGTACGGGTCTGAACTCAATAAACTGGTGGGTACTTATGGCCTTTGAAAACTTGTTTTTCTCTAATGCAATATCTTATAAATCTTTATACTTGGTGCACAAGCACAAAAGTTTTAACTTGAAAGCTTTAAACTTGAGTCCTTGGACTTGTTTACTTTACAAATACAAGACATGCATTTAAACACAAAAACTTATATATGCTTTTGCATAAAATATAGTTTATCAATGCAAAAGCATAAAATCACTTAGAAAACTCTTTGAAAGTGTACTCACCTTAAGCTTGGGCTAAACTCGGATGAGCTTCAAAAGCCCTCTCGTGATCCGGTCAGATGCTCCTCACTTACACATGATAAGCACACTTAGAATGTGCTCAATAGACAATGTAAAGATGCACTAAAATGCACCTAACTATACTAACTCTATAAAATTCTCTCTATACTAGTAGTTTCTCCTTTCAATTTCTCTTTGATCTATGCTCCAAATTCCCAATTTCTTTGCATGAATCCTTCTTATATGTACCAAAGAGTGTCCCCACATGCTTCCCATCATAATTTGAAGCTTAGAACTCAAAATGGTCATTTTAGACCCCTCAAACCCGAATGGAATGCACAGCCCAAAATGTTCATGCGTTTGCTCCAATTCTTTCTCTCACACTCTTCTTATCTTCCAATGTGGTCACCCATAAAATTTCGTAGAATTCCGATATCGTTTGATAGGTGTTTTGGGCCAAAAACACCACTTTACGATCACTTTTTAAGGGGCTCTTTTCACCACATTAGTTATCTAACTTCCATTCTTGTTTCTTAAAGCTTCTCTAACTCTTTTACACTCATTTATGATCATAAATGGTAAAGAAATGTGGAAGAGAAGTGGCATTGGTTGGTGCCTTTCACTAGTGCATTACCATGTCCAAGAACTCTATGTATGTCTTAGTGCATTCTAATATCTTCAATGCCTTGTCTAGCTTATCTTACACTTATTTTGAGTCTTGAATGGATGGAATTTATTGAATGTCCATACACCCTTAGCTTGGTCGAACCTATCTTAGTGTATACACCAACTATGGCTTTTCACTTTCTTTGCATTTTACCAGCTTAATTCACTTAGGAATTTCATCAAACACTTGGTAAGCAATCAATTAAATTAAACCAAGCTTAATCAAGTCACTTAGGGTTCTACCATATGCAACCCTATGGTCCATTCCTTCACTAGGTTTTGTTTATTTCATTGTCAACAACTCATCCATGAACTCATCTCATAATTTAGCACTAAAGCCCTATAAAAGATCAACTCAAAACATCATCAACAACACCAGTCAAAACAAGTTCAAAGTCATGAAACTTACCTTGCTACAACTTGATCCTCTATGTATGTCTTAGGGAGGCTTGTTTGATTGTATTAGAGCTTAAAATTGGATCAAACATCACTTGGATCACCTTGGCTTCTTGTTTGCACGAACTCACAGCTCCCTCTCCCTCACTTTCACATTTTAAGCTTTCAAAAGAAATGACCAAGTGTTGAGAATTCAACACTATGTATACTTAAGCTTCCTCAAAATGACCATAATGCCCTTAAATAATTGGATTTTCATCCTTAAACTCTTGTTTTATTTTATCTTAACCCCAATTATGATATATTTGCTTCTAATTGGTGTTTACTTAGTTGGAAGAGATTCGATGCCAAATCAATTCCAAGAAGTATTCGGTTTGGATCGCATAAGAAAAATTGCAAAATTGCGGATTGTTAGGCATAACTATGGGTTGACTTGTGACAGCTCTTGTAGAGTTATTTGTTTGAGTTGTGAGAGCTATAACATATCAAATTAAAGCTACGGATGTCCAGTTTCCACAGCAACTGACATTTCATGAATCGGAGGTCTGTAAAGAAAGTTATGACCATTTTAGTGACTAAAGGTCAGTGCTAGCGCCAATTGGTGCGCCTCCGCGCGTGCCAGGGCGCCTGAACTCCTCCAGTGCGCCTACCTGCGCCCTCAATAGCCTCCAAGCGCCCAAGGGAGTGTCACCTACTGCCCTAAGCTCACTCCCTCGCGTGCTCACTCGTCTCCGAGCGCTTGGCTGAGCGCCAAACCTGGAAAAAAAAAAAAAAAAAAAAAACAGAGAGATTTTGACCTTCCAACCCAATTTTTGATGTCTCAACTCTCCAACCTATAAATATATCATTCTTCACCATTTATGGAAGTTTTGAGGGCTAAGAATAGACCTTTTAAAACATCTTTGAGTACTAATACTAGAGATACAATAAATAAAATTGAGGGCTAACAGTTATGGTTAGTGATGTAACATTCCGCACATAACTACGGGATGTCTTGATAAGTAAGTAAGTGTCACGGTTGGTGTCTGTCAAAAGCGCCACGTGACTCCATGCCGATTAGCATATCATAGCTATCGCGTGGTTGTAAGCATTATGGGGTACGAATTGTGCTTTTCGAAAAACAAAGTAAGCATTTGAAATATCAAAAATAAAGAAAAACATTTTATTGATTCTACCATAAGTGGATTTTTAAGTGCTTGACATTCCATACATTTTCAATCTATAAGTTTTACATGAAATTATATAAGTATAAGTTTCATAAGTTTTCCATGCATATTACGCATTGAAAGGAATATGTTTTCTACGAAGTTTATGAATCCCTGAATTTTATAAGTTTTGATATACAACTTTATGTATCTATACTTTTAAAATTGTTATTTAAATTCTAAGTTAATACGACTTTTAAGAAATTATGAATTTTTATGTATAAGTTCAAGATGTTGCTCAAACTAAAAGCTTTATATGGAATTTTATGCAATTATGAATTGATAGTTTCATGTGTATGCTTTGAAATCGAAGAAATGTATTAAGTTTTCTTTATAAGTTGTGAGCCATATGAAGTTTTATGTATACATAAGTTTTAAAGTTCTTTACGTATGCTTTGATACTAGTAATTAAATTGAGAAAGTCTAAAAAATTAATTCTTAAGTTTTATGAAACGTTATATGTATATATATAAGTTCTCATTGCTTTCCAAATTATAAGTTTTATATGAAGTGGATACTCTTATAAGAATTATGGTTTTATAAGCTCTATGTGAAGTTTAAGGTACACATGCCTTTTTATAAGTCTTCTACGTATAATTTTGCAGTGAAATCAATTTTAAAAACCTATGATAAGTTTTAAGAAATATAAATGCGTTCTGAAAATATTTTTAAGGAGGTATTTTAAGAAACAAAATAATTTAAGTTAAAAGAGATTAAGCACTCACTGAGCTCTCATAGCTCATCATTTTTCTATTTTTATGTTAAAAACCTCCTCATGTATTTAAGTGGGTGACCAAGATCGGAAGACTCCTCCAAACAAGTAATTGGGCAATGACATGACAATATTTCTACACAGTTCATTTTTCATATTTTTGTATTTGAAAGAAATTTTATGTAAACGTATGTTTAATATGTAAAAGAGTGGTCCAAATTTATTTATAATATGCAATTGTGGTTTTCAAATAATTGCATGAAATTGCACATGTTTTGGGTTATAACCTCATGGTTTTATTTTTAATAAAATAGAAATTTTAATGTATGCTATTGAAAGTATGTTGTGGAAGAAGTTGGATTGGAAATGAAAGTATATGGAAGTGTATTTTCCTTTGCAAGTTATTTTGGTTAAGTTAAAACGCAGCCGTTATGTTATCGAAATTTCTATTGAAAAAAAAAAATCCAACCCATTCTAATTTGCTAAGTAAGAAAAGATTTTAAGGGTTCGCTCCACGAATTTCTTTTAGCCCATCTAGTAAGGTTAGGAGGAATCCGTTGGGGTGTCAGGCAGGGCCCTCTAAACGTAAGTACGATAAGGTTCGGATTGGGTCATGTCAGAATGGTATCAGAGAAAAGGTTTTATAAACTTTTAAGAAAGATTTTTGAAAGTTTTGAAGTTGTTTTCATGCATTTCATAATCATTCATTCATATTTAAATTTCATAGAAGAATGCATTGTCGTGGTCACCCAAGAATGAGAAGAATAGCCGCAAAGGCACCCACACCTGAAGAGGAGTATGTTGATGAATGGGATAAGTATTCCTAAAGCATTAATTTTATTTGATATGCATGATTTTGAGATAAAATGAGAAATAAGTTGTAAGCCCTCGAATTTGATTTTACGGATTTCCCCAGATATAGTCCCTAAATAATTATTGGAGACTCTAAATGGTTTATGGAAACGTTTAAGGTCATAGAGGACCCATAGAGATCGATTTAAATTCGATTGGAGATTAAATGGAAAGATAAAATAGTGAATGAAACCGAGGAAATATTTAAGGAAATAAGGGACTAAATCGAAGATAAATATTAATAATTGTGGTCAAAGTAAAATTAAGTTAAAAGCTAAGGGAAAGACCGCAATTTTATCAGGACGTGACCGTCATTTTTAGAATAGTTTGGGGAGGAAAGCATGAAGCCAAAAGTTTGTCTTAAAAATCAAGAAAGAGTGAGAGTTGTCTCGTGAAACCAGAGAAGAAAAGAAGAAAGAAAAAGAGAAAAAAAGAAGAAGAAGAAGAAGAAAGAAAAAGAAGAAGAAGAAGGAGGAGCTGCAGCCGACGTCGACCGAGTTCGTCGACCAGACCCGAAGCCGTCACACCTCGACCGAGCTTGCAGCTGACACGGAACCAGACGCGAACCAACATCGAAGCCGACCAGGTCCGCTGTTGACGCGAGACAGACTCAACGCAGAGCTTGACCCGAACCAGATCGTCAACCGCGTGAGATCGACGTCGTCGAGCTGCTCCAGCCGAACCCGACGCCAAGCTCGCCGTGACCGAGCTGAACCGAAGCTGGACCAGTCTTCCTCGCGCGCGAACCAGCAACAGATCGGTGGTGGAAGACGCGGCAAGTTGCGGCGAAATCGAAGGAAAGAGAAAGAGAGGAGGAAGAAAAGAGGGAGATCCACCCAAAACCAGCCCAGATCCGTCAACAAATCAGTACAGAAACCACCTCAAAAATCAGCTCCAAATTGAAGATAACGCGACAAAGAAAAATGGGTGAGTTATTTAAGTTTGAAATGGACATTTTTGTTGGTGCTTAGGTTGATTCGAAATGGGTTTCGTTATGATTTAATCGTTGGTTGGTTTTGAGTAAAAATGAGTTGAAAAGTTAGTGAATTAAAGCTTATTGAAAACTTAGGAAACCAAGAAAATATCAAACGCGTGTTAAACTAGTTTGAAGGGCGATTCCGTAAATTGACCCTTATGGCATCTGTTAAGACTTTGGATGACCCTAATGAGTTTAATTAGGCACATTGAAGCTACTAAAAGTGAAAGAAAACGGAATTTCGGAGTTTCGGTTAATTATGAATAAAGTAGGGAAGTTTTTAATGAAAAGTATCCTTTCTGTGGGTCACTTGAGTTAGAGACTATTTAATGAGTTTCGTAAAGTTCCGTGTGGCATATTCTAAGTGAGAATGTGATGTGTAAGTGAGGCGGAAGCGAGTGGAGCACGGCACAGCCCCTGAGTTTCCATATAGAAAGCTTTAGGACCAAGTGAGTGTCTTTATAAAAATGTTTTTACTATAATTGATTTTAAATGCATGCCAAATTTACATCTTGATTTGAATATCAAATGAATTCCAAATTGAAATTGTTGTATGGATTATGGAAATGATTTATATGAAATGTGATTTAATGAGAAATGAAATTTAAATTAAAATGATATTGAAAACCAGTGGTACACCTGATTGTATGTTATATATCTCCAGTTTGGGTTGAGTACCTTAAGCGTGCATTGGCTGTGTTGGGAGAGTCTGTCACTAACAACGGGTGGGACCGTATCTGTTTAGTCCTGTGAGTCGCCCAATACACGTAAGAGGTATATTATTTGCTAGCTTCCACTCGAGCGATAAAGAATTTCGCTCCGTAGCGACGAGGAATTCTGCTACGTAAAAACTGGATAGATGGCCTGATCGATGCAGAATTCCGTGATGGCCTGAGCGATGAAGAATTCCGTTCTACTTTAAGGGTACCATGTGATGAAAGCTATTAATGGTTGGCCTATTTGTATTTATAAATTCTTTTAAATTTATTGATGCCACCATTAATAAAATGTTTTGATAGAAATGGAAACCATGCAACTTGTGGATTTAAATGTTATTTACTTGGCATGAAATGAATTTTACGAAATTCTGATTGATATCTATTATTTTCAAATGAAAGATGAATTTCAGCTATGTTAATTATTCAATCATAGTATTTGATTATGCATAAATGTTTTAAAAAAGATTCTTGGGAAGATAATTGATAAGCTAGTTTTAAATGGAAATTATATGACATTCATTGGGCTATCAAGCTCACTATATTTTATATTTTGTAAATAAAAACCTCCCCAGGTACAGGTACTTCAATGGCAAGAACTCCGGATCGTGATTAGAGGAGTCGAGCAGACTGTGCTGTTATTTTTGAAATGTATAAATTTTTGGGATATGTAAATAAAGATATTAATGACTTATGAATTCAATTTAATATATTTTCTAAATCGTATGCATGTTTGTGGTTACTTGTGGATTGATAAAAATGAGAGCCTAAGGCTCCATAGTTCGGGTAAATTATTTTGTGATATTTTAGAAGTGCTGAATTTTATAATTTGTAGGGTGGCAAAGTCCGAAAAATAAACGGGATGCTGCCCAAATTTTTATAAAATGTTTTGTAAAGGTTTGAAATAAAAATAAAAAAAGTTCCCCGTATTTCCGCTATTGTTGAAAAGGTTTTAGAAAGAATACGACTTAACTCTGCGGGAATCCTTTAGCTGAGCGTAAGGGCTAGCTGGAGGGTCACCGTAGGGTGTCGGTAGATCGCCTAGGGAAAGTGGTCTGTCAGATTGCTATCAAAGCCAGGTTTTTTAAATCGGATTAGATGCTTTCACATTTTATTATATCAAGATGAGCAATCCAAACTTTGTTGAAAATTTCAAATGGTTTCTTTTTATTACTGTCATGCATATGATTTTAAAATTTTAAATAGTTTCATAAAGTTATTTTATTGAAATTACAGCACTATGCATTGACGGGGTCGACGGAGTTCCGACAGAGCTCCTGGACAAGCTCCAGTGCCAGAGGTACCACATGTTGGGGAGGTAGAGCATATGATGGGGTCAGTGAATGCCCCAAGAGAGCAGCCCCAGTCAGGGCCAGCGGGACCAGCTGAGCAGGTCGGTGGACAATTTAACGTCGAACAGGTTGCACATATATTGATGGTAGCGATGTGTCAGCCGCGGGAGGCCTCTAAGGAGTCGAAATGCTCTATAGAACATGCATGTAAGTTGGGGGCAAAATCATTTGACAGTAGTGGCGACCTAGAGACTGCCCTGGCATGGCTAGACAGAGTCAGTAAGATTTACAGGGTGATGGGCTATTCAGATGAACAGATGGTCCAGTTCTCCTCATTCCTTTTAGAAGACAGAGCCAATGACTGGTGGGAGGCTCTAGAGAGGAGACACCCAGCTGGGATATCATGGACATTATTTCAGAGAGAGTTCACTAATCGATTCTACTCTCCCAGTTACAAAGATGCCAGAATTGAAGAATTTTTCAAGTTGGAACAAGGATTGATGTCCGTGACAGATTATGAAAAGAAATTCTCCGAATTGGTTCGGATAGTTCCCTTTATCGCTGATGACAAGGAGCAGAAGTGTAAGAGATTCCTCGCAGAACTAGATTCCAGTCTCAAGATCCATCTATCATTGGCCCTTAAGACGCATTATGGGAGATTAGTTGAGGCAGCATTAGAGGTTGAAAGGAATGCTACATCCACTACTCAAAGTGGGAAGACAGAGGACAAGCGCAGTGGATCTAGTTTTCCACGAGAGGGACCTAGTAAATTTGCTAGAAGAGATCCGAAGTGGAGATAGACAGGTGGTAGGAGGATGAGCCGAGGAGCGTCATCCAATCAGGGATCATTCAAGTCATCTACAACATCTGGAGGCTCCCGTGCCATGAGGAGCGCATTGCCTGAGTGTAGTGTTTGTGGAAGGAAACATGTAGGAGAATGTCGATCGAGAGGGAGCAGCACAGCTTGTTTCCATTGTGGGCAGGAGGGTCATTTTATAAGAGAATGCCCACAGGTAGCTGCCACAACTAGTTCAGAGGGTGGATATTCAACAGTATCTCCTACATAGTCCAGTTTCAATCATAGGCAGAGAGGTAGAGGCTTCCAGACCAAAGGACGGGGTGCCTCAGTCTTGGGTAGGGGTGCAGCGGGCAGAGGATCATTTTCAGCAGATTAGATGGGTAGACCCCACACCTAAGCCCGTGTGTTTGCTGTTACTCAGCAGGAGGTCGATGAAGCTCCAGAAGTAGTCACTGGTATGATATCTATTCTTGATCACTCATCATATGCATTAATAGATCCTGGAGCCATGCATTCTTTTGTATCTGTGCCATGTTCTACAAAGATTAAAGCAGAATTATAGTCCTTGGAAGGTGGTATGATAGTCTTCATCCCTGCTGGAAATTCACTATTGGTTGACAGACTCATAAAGGAGGAAAAGATTGTGATAGCAGATAAAGAGTTTAAGGTGAATTTGATAGTGTTGGATATTCGAGATTTTGATGTAATCTTAGGGATGGATTGGTTGTCAAGGCATCGGGCTACAGTTGATTGTTATACGAAAGAGGTTAGATTGACCCGATTAGGGGAAACAGAGGTAGTATTCCGAGGGATACGGAAAGCAATTGCTACCAATATGATCATCTCCATGACAACTAGTAAGATGCTCTGCAAGGGATATCAGGGGTATCTAGCATACATGGTTGAGCTGAGTAAGGATGAGTTTCACCTTGAGGATATTCCAGTAGTTAGAGATTTTCCTGATATATTTGCATTATATAATCTTATGTTTTGATCAATTAGAATGGAGATAGAATTATTTTGTTTAATTATTATTTAGCACAATACATAGAACTTGAAAATGTTGATATTTAATTGGAAGAATGATATGTAAATGAAATAGATCATGCATGATTCAAAATTTTGAGTTTAGATAACTTTTTGATTGATGGATAGTATGTGATAAGATTTGGTTATTATATATGAACATAATTCTCTATTTTGAGTACAAATGAAATTTGAGGATTTCAGCGTTCCTTAGAGAAATTTTCAGAGTTAAGTGTTGATATCGAATCTAGATGTTATTAATTATGTGCGTAAGGTATTGTTGTTGAATAGTAGAGTTGCGTAGCGAAAGCATAGGGTATAATCTTTAGTTCGAAACCAATCATGTTTATTGGAATCGAAATCAAGATATGAAGTAGTAGACCATAAATTTGAGATAATGGAGAGAGGTTGAAAGACATTCCGGTAATTAGGAAATTTCCGAAAGTGTGCTCTCAAGGGACTCTTCTGGTTTACCACCCGAGAGGGAAATTTGTGAATATGACCAGAAGTTGTAGTGTTCATTACATTGGAATTGGCTGCTGATTTAGGATTGATGTCAATAATTGGCGATTGAGTTTTGAAATGCTTAGATGATATCATTTGAGTAATTAAATCAGATACGACATTATTATGTTTAATAACTGCTTAGCATAAAGCGTGAATTTTGAGAATGTTGATAATAGGAATCACAAAAGTCATAGAGTTCATTAGAAAGGTAACAGGTAAGTAAGATGGATCTTGAACGAATCAGATTTTTTATGTTAAATAATCTGTTAACTGATAGATATGATAAAATGAGGTTGAGTTAGTATATGTGGACATGATTGTCTATTTTTGAATATAGATAAGATTTGAGGATTTAAATTCTTTATTTAAGATTTTGGAGTTAAGTTTGAATTATGATGAAATAGTAAAATTGCGTAGCAAAAGTGTAACGCGTAACCTTTAATTTGAGAAATTCATGTTTATTAGATTTGAAATTTGAGTTATGAAACAATAGATATCAATTTGGAAATGGTAAGATGAGATAGATATAAATGAGATATAGATTTAATGCCATGATATATTTTATATGATCCAAAAGGGAATATAGGTAATGATTCTTAAATTAATAATGATGTTTAAGTATTGATTGATTTAAGAGCTCTCTATTTTATTAATTTTGTGGATCTTATTGATGGAATTAGTATGGATACAAGATTCTGGGAGTGTAGTATCAAGTAATTTTTCCCTCAGATGATGAGGCCAGTTTAGGTTGACATTAATATTAAGTTTTGACCTGAAAGATGAGACAGATCAGCCTGTATCTTTGGCTGTGTTGGTGATCTAATAAAGGAAAAATAAGAGTCCTATTAAAGATACGGTACGTAGATCCTTGAGTAGTATCGTAGTTTATAAGTTTCTACTTATTGGAGTTCTTAAGAAGTAATGATAGAGAACTAGTGAAGCATAAGTTTCTAATTCAGTTTCTAAAAGAGAAACTTAGGAAAAAAGAAAAGAAAAGAGATATCTGAACAGGATGTTTAAGCAATGATGATGTGGAGGTTATAGCGATGATACAGAAGATGTTATGAATGATGTTATAGTAAAGAAGGATTCAATAGAGAGAATCATCCAAAGGAGATCACTCAGGAATTTCGAGGACGAAATTTTTATAAAGAGGGGAGAAATTGTAAGCCCTCGAATTTGATTTTACGGATTTCCCCAGATATAGTCTCTAAATAATTATTGGAGACTCTAAATGGTTTATGGAAACGCTTAAGGTCATAGAGGACCCATAGAGATCGATTTAAATTCGATTAGAGATTAAACGGAAAGATAAAATGGTGAATGAAACCGAGTAAATATTTAAGGAAATAAGGGACTAAATCGAAGATAAATATTAATAATTGTGGTCAAAGTAAAATTAAGTTAAAAGCTAACGAAAGACCGCAATTTTATCAGGACGTGACCGTCATTTTTAGAATAGTTTGGGGAGGAAAGCATGAAGCCAAAAGTTTGTCTTAAAAATCAAGAGAGAGTGAGAGTTGTCTCGTGAAACCAGAGAAGAAAGAAGAAAGAAAAAGAGAAAAGAAGAATAAGAAGAAAGAATAAGAAGAAGGAGGAGGAGGAGCTGCCACTTGCCGCCGGCGTCGACCGAGTTCGTCGACCAGACCCAAAGCCGTCGCACCTCGACCGAGCTTGCAGCTGACGCGGAACCAGACGCGAACCAGCATCGAAGCTGACCAGGTCCACTGTTGACACGAGACAGACCCGACACAGAGCTTGACCCGAACCAGATCATCAACCGCGTGAGATCGACGTCATCGAGCTGCTCCAGCCGAACCCGACGCCAAGCACGCCGCGACCGAGCTGAACCGGAGCTGGACCAGTCTTCCTCGCGCGCGAACCAGCAACAGATCGGCGGTGGAAGACGCGGCAAGTTGCGGCGAAATCGAAGGAAAGAGAAAGAGAGAAAGAGAGGAGGAAGAAAAGAGGGAGATCCACCCAAAACCAGCCCAGATCCGTCAACAAATCAGTACAGAAACCACCTCAAAAATCAGCTCCAAATTGAAGATAACGCGACAAAGAAAAATGGGTGAGTTATTTAAGTTTGAAATGGACATTTTTGTTGGTGCTTAGGTTGATTCGAAATGGGTTTCGTTATGATTTAATCGTTGGTTGGTTTTGAGTAAAAATGAGTTGAAAAGTTAGTGAATTAAAGCTTATTGAAAACTTAGGAAACCAAGAAAATATCAAACGCGCGTTAAACTAGTTTGAAGGGCGATTCCGTAAATTGACCCTTATGGCATCCGTTAAGACTTTGGATGACCCTAATGAGTTTAATTAGGCGCGTTGAAGCTACTAAAAGTGAAAGAAAACGGAATTTTGGAGTTTCGGTTAATTATGAATAAAGTAGGGAAGTTTTTAATGAAAAGTATCCTTTTTGTGGGTCACTTGAGTTAGAGACTATTTAATGAGTTTCGTAAAGTTCCGTGTGGCATATTCTAAGTGAGAATGTGATGTGTAGGTGAGGCGGAAGCGAGTGGAGCACGGCACAGCCCCTGAGTTTCCATATAGAAAGCTTTAGGACCAGGTGAATGTCTTTATAAAAATGTTTTTACTATAATTGATTTTAAATGCATGCCAAATTTATCATCTTGATTTGAATATCAAATGAATTCCAAATTGAAATTGTTGCATGGATTATGGAAATGATTTATATGAAATGTGATTTAATGAGAAATGAAATTTAAATTGAAATGATATTGAAAACCAGTGGTACACCTGATTGTATGTTATATATCTCCAGTTTGGGTTGAGTACCTTAAGCGTGCATTGGCTGTGTTGGGAGAGTCTGTCACTAACAGCGGGTGAGACTGTGTCTGTTTAGTCCTGTAAGTCGCCCAATGCACGTAAGAGGTATATTATTTGCTAGCTTCCACCTGAGCGATGAAGAATTCCGCTCCGTAGCGACGAGGAATTCCGCTATGTAAAAATTGGATAGATGGCCTGATCGATGCAGAATTCCGTGATGGCCTGAACGATGAAGAATTCCGCTCTACTTTGAGGGTACCATGTGATGAAAGCTATTAATGGTTGGCCTATTTGTATTTATAAATTCTTTTAAATTTATTGATGCCACCATTAATAAAATGTTTTGATAGAAATGGAAACCATGCAACTTGTGGATTTAAATGTTATTTACTTGGCATGAAATGAATTTTACGAAATTCTGATTGATATCTATTATTTTTAAATGAAAGATGAATTTCAGCTATGTTAATTATTCAATCATAGTATTTGATTATGTATAAATGTTTTAAAAAAGATTCTTGGGAGGATATTTGATAAGCTAGTTTTAAATGAAAATTATATGACATTCACTGGGCTATCAAGCTCACTATATTTTATATTTTGTAAATAAAAACCTCCCTAGGTACAGGCACTTCAATGGCAAGAACTCCGGATCGTGATTAGAGGAGTCGAGCAGACTATGCTGTTATTTTTGAAATGTATAAATTTTTGGGATATGTAAATAAAGATATGCATGACTTATGAATTCAATTTAATATATTTTCTAAACCGTATGTATGTTTGTGGTTGCTTGTGGATTGATAAAAATGAGAGCCTGAGACTCCGTAGTTCGGGGAAATTATTTTGTGATATTTTAGAAGTGCTGAATTTTTTAATTTGCAGGGTGGCAAAGTCTGAAAAATAAACGGGATGCTGCCCAAATTTTTATAAAATGTTTTGTAATGGTTTAAAATAAATAAAAAAAAGTTCCCCGTGTTTCCGCTATTGTTAAAAAAGGTTTTAGAAAGAATACGGCTTAACTCTGCGGGAATCCTTTAGCTGAGTGTAAGGACTAGCTGGAGGGTCACCGTAGGGTGCCGGCAGATCGTCTAGGGAAAGGGATCTGTCATAAGTTGATTATTAAGGTCTTGTGTTATGATGTATGGTTGCAGAAATAGGAAAATATTTATTATGCATTGATTGATATGAATGGATATGGTGTATATGTAAATCAAAGTATGATACTATATTTTAAGTGTAAGGATTGAATCTCATTACGATTATGAAGTAAGTTATGGATTTAATCAAGATTATGTTTTGAATGCTAATTTGATGGAATTTTATAAGCATTAGTGACGGATTGATACGGTATTTAATTATGTTGATGTTGGTACATCAATTTTAAGCAGGAAAATGATTATTGATTTAGACCCTTGTAAGTTAAATTGAATTATTAAATGAGATATAATTGGTAAGGCGAAGGGATCGATGAAGGAAGGTAAGAAAGGAAAAGAGAAGTGATATGACACTAATTATCTATGGTGAGCTAAGTGGTCTAAAGGAAGATATTATTGTCAATTAGTAGAAGTGCGCAGTGAAAGCACAATGCGTAACCTTTGGAATTGAATGTGAAGGTATGAAATAATGGATATTAATGTTAAGGTAAATGGATAGAAATTTATAGGAATATGATATTGTGTTGTTGCCAACGTATACGATTCTTGATGGAATTGTTAGTGTTAAAAAGGAAGTATAAACTGTTCATTGATGGATGGTGATTTAGTAGTTAACCATACGTGAAGTATAAGGATATATGAATTGACTAATTTAGTTTTGATTATTATTATTAAAAGTGATGATAAGGAAATGATTATTGCCAAAGTAGTCTTAAGTATGATTGTCTAAAATGAAGTAAGGATGACTGATGTAAAGAAAGGAACCCCTTAATTGTAGCATTTAGTATCGCTTCCTATGGATGATTCGCTTACCGCGAATAAAATTTATATGTATAGCTGAGTCAGTGTAACGAGCCAAGAGTTTGAAGTTGACCTAATCTTGATAAACAAATGTGATTTTGATGTTATATTAAATATGAATCGACTGTCTAAGTATAAAATTACGTCAGATAGTCATAAGAAGAAGGTGAAGGTTATCAGACCTGGGGAACCAGATGTAAGTGGATGCTTCCTACGAGTATGATAAGTATGATAAAGACCAATAAGAGATTAAGAAAGGTGTATTAAGGATACTATTAATTTAGGATATGTAAAACTTCCTAAGATGATTTTCATAACTCGCCAAGGGCATTATGAGTTCCTAAGTGATATCGTTTGGATTAATAAATGCCATATTCACTTTTATGGAATTGATAAGCGAAGATTTTAGGTTTTACTTAGGTAAGTCGATCATTATCTTTATGGATGATATATTGATATTCACGTAGCCGAGAGAATCTGAGCACCTTAGAATTGTATTACAAATATTATAGGAGCACCCATTTTATGTAAAGTTAAGTGAGTTGAAGAAGAAATCGACCTCGACGCCTGTGATGACATTTCCATCATGAAATGATGAATTTATGGTTTATGGTGATGCTTCCAGATAAGGTTTAAGGTGTATGATTATGCAAAAAGATAGGGATGAAGAATAAAGCTCACCAAAGATTATGATTATGTAAATGAGTATCACCTTGGAAAAGTGAATATGGTAACGGATACATTAAGTTGTAAGTTCTAGGGCTCATTAGCCCAGTTGAAGGGCAGAGTATTACCTATGTTAGTAAGATTGAGACCTATAAGTGTTAAGTTAGAAATGATGGATTTAAGAGCTTTACTAGAAGTACTTCGTATCCATCCAATGATAAATAAGATTAAGTAAGAGAATTTCAGACCCAGGACCCTAAATTGATAAAGCTAAAGAATGAAATAGAATCTACTAATAAAGTAATTTCTAAGTAAAAGACGATGGGACAAAAATTATGTGTGTTCAATATCGGAACCTTATTAGTTATGTATGTGATGCAAATTTCATGGATGAAATTTTAATAAGGAGGGGTGAAAACGTCAGTCCTCGATCTTATTTACGGATGAATAGTAATATTTTCAAGTGAATAGTGCCTCCAAGTGAATAGTATCCGATGAATAGTAAAATTTTGAGACGGACCTTAGAAAATCGAAAATATTTAGAATGATTAGTAGGACCCAATAAAACTGAAACAGAGTAAAAATGAGTCTATTTGGGTAGTTCCTGAAAGTTTTGAAAGTTACCCGACGAAAATGCCCTTATGGACAAGATTATGAATACAGTTGGCCTAAACTC
Source organism: Nephelium lappaceum (assembly GCA_021234005.1). Lineage (NCBI taxonomy): Eukaryota > Viridiplantae > Streptophyta > Magnoliopsida > Sapindales > Sapindaceae > Nephelium > Nephelium lappaceum. The sequence goes on along the minus strand of CM038000.1, from coordinate 3,896,138 downwards.
CGTTTGAATTTTTTTTGAAGCTATGGATTGAGTCCTAAGAGATCTAATTAGAGTATTGTAAAGTCAATTTGATGAATGGGTGATCATAGAATTAATTTGGAATTTATTTCGAAATGAATTGTATTAATTCTTAACGTTAAGGGTATAAATGAGATTTTATGCTATTAAACTCATTCTAAAAGCACAAACCATGTGGTTATTGATGGACCAATGGTGGATTAACACCTAATAGTCATTTTTGACTAAATTTGTGGTTGAGATTAACTAAAATTGATTAAAGATAATTGAATAGATAATTATGGAAGTTTATGGATCAAAATGAGATAAGTTTTCCTACTTGGGGTCAAAGTGGAATTAAGAGAAGTGGGGTATGGATCAATTTGAATTAAGTTTATATGACATGGGCCAAAGCGGAATAAGTAAGAGTTAAGGGCAAAAGTCTAATTATTTAAGGGATATAATAGTCATTATAGAATTGTCATAAGTATAAATACAACCCTTAGTCAATTTTTTAAGCCATTTCCTCTCATTTTCACGCCACTCCCACACACACAAAAGAAAACCGAGAGACAAGAGAGCATAAGGGGTGTGGTTCAGCCAAAGATGAGAAAGGGAGATCAAGGTTGGTTCAAGCTAACTTTCACATTCAAATCAAGTGATTAAACTTCCCTAAGCTAGAAAAACAAGTTGGGAAGAACAATCAAGCCAAACCAAGGTAAAATGAAAGGAAACGGAACCAATGAAAGCTAATGGAGCTCACTTAAGGAAATTTAAAGTTAAGATGAGTGCTACACTTAATTTTAAAGCAACTGCAATCAAATTTGGAAATTATAAAAAGGTGTTTTATTGTAAGTGATATATATTGTTTTAAAATATTCATGATGAATTTATAAAACTCTTTAAGAAATTGAATTATAAGAAAATTTCCTAAGTGATTATTTAAGGTAATTATATGTATGCATTTATGTTTATTTTAAATATTAAGCGTTTTATAAACGTATTGTTATTTTGGAAGTCAAAATGAATATTTTCATTTTATGACATTTCACATGCAAAGTTATTGTTTATGGTTTATAAGTATGAGTTTGAATGAGATGAAATTCAAGTATTAAGATTAAGTTCTAAACTCCTTTTTATAAATGAAGCCAAGTTATTGTTTTGCAAAGAAAAGAAATTTTGATTTTCCTATAAGTGATTTTAAGAGTTCATTAATCTATAAGTTTGTAATTTATGTGACTTAATGAGGCTCATGCAAATGTGAACTTTTTATAGATTATTTATGTATATTTTGCATTAATACGCATATATGAAGTTTTAATAAACCCTTTTATATGTTTATTAGAATCTAAGTTTCATATAAGGTTTTATTAAGCTATTATGTGTGTTTATTAAAATCAAAGTTTCATATTAAGTTTTATGTATATATATGAATGAGGTTTAAGTATGATTAAGTATAAAATGATATTTTGTGCTTCCGCACTAAGTAAGAAAAATAAATTAAATTTTCAAATGTCATACGTATACCCACCCTTATAAGTAAGTTTTAGACCCGACCGGTATATCCCACAATAGTTTGGCAAGTTTAAGGGGGATGCGTCACTAACTCAGGGGGGATTTAAGTCTATCGTGTTGCCTCTACTTTTCTGGGATATGATCTCGTGTTATGATTAGCGATGTAACATTCCGCACATAACTACGGGATGTTTTTGTAAGTAAGTGTCACGGTTGGTGTCTGTTAAAAGCGCCACATGACTCCACGCCGATCAGCATATCATAGCTATCGCGTGGTTGTAAGCATTATAGGATACAAAAATGGTGCTTTTCGAAAAACAAAGTAAGCATTTGAAATATCAAAAATAAAGAAAAACATTTTATTGATTCTACCATAAGTGGATTTTTAAGTGCTTGACATTCCATACATTTTCAATCTATAAGTTTTACATGAAATTATATAAGTATAAGTTTTATAAGTTTTCCACGCATATTACGCATTGAAAGGAATATGTTTTCTACGAAGTTTATGAATCCCTGAATTTTATAAGTTTTGATATACAACTTTATGTATCTATACATTTAAAATTGTTATTTAAATTATAAGTTAGTTATTTAAATTATAAGTTAATACGACTTTTAAGAAATTATGAATTCTGTTTGAATTTTTATGTATAAGTTCAAGATGTTGCTCAAATTAAAAGCTTTATATGGAATTTTATGCAATTATGAATTGCTAGTTTCATGTGTATGCTTTGAAATCGAAGAAAGGTATTAAGTTTTCTTCATAAATTGTGAGCCATATGAAGTTTTATGTATACATAAGTTTTAAAGTTCTTTACGTATGCTTTGATACTAGTAATTAAATTGAGAAAGTCTAAAAAATTAATTCGTAAGTTTTATGAAACGTTATATGTATATATATAAGTTCTCATTGGTTTCCAAATTATAGGTTTTATATGAAGTGGATACTCTTATAAGTATTATGGTTTTATAAGCTCTATGTGAAGTTTAAGGTACACATGCCTTTTTATAAGTCTTCTACGTATAATTTTGCAATGAAATCAGTTTTAAAAACCTATGATAAGTTTTAAGAAATATAAATGCATTCTGAAAATATTTTTAAGGAGGTATTTTAATAAACAAAATAATTTAAGTTAAAAGAGATTAAGCACTCACTGAGCTCCCATAGCTCATCATTTTTCTATTTTTATGTTAAAAACCTTCTCAGGTATTTAAGTGGGTGACCAAGATCGGAAGACTCCTCCAGGCGAGTAAGTGGGCAATGATACGACAATATTTCTGTATAGTTCATTTTTCATATTTTTGTATTTGAAAGAAATTTTATGAAAACGTATGTTTAATATATAAAAAAGTGGTCCAAATTTATTTATAATATGAAATTGTGGTTTTCAAATAATTGCATGAAATTGCACATGTTTTGGGTTATAACCTTATGGTTTTATTTTTAATAAAATGGAAATTTTAATGCATGTTATTGAAAGTATGTTGTGGAAAAAGTTGGGTTGGAAATGAAAGTATATGGAAGTGTATTTTCCTTTGCAGGTTATTTTAGTTAAGTTAAAACGCAGTCGTTATGCTGTCGAAGTTTCTATTGAAAAAAAAAAATCCAACCCATTCTAATTTTACTAAGTAAGAAAAGATTTTAAGGGTTCGCTCCGCGAATTTCTTTTAGCCTATCTAGTAGGGTTAGGAGGATTCCGTTAGGGTGCCAGGCAGGACCCTCCAAACGTAAGTACAGTAAGGTTTGGGTTGGGTCCTGTCAGTGCTAATTTATTTGAAACTAGAAATTCTAGTTAAATTCTAATTAAATTTTGTTGATTTTCACAATCAATGTGGACAATTATATACGTCAAATAAATTATAATTGCCTAAAGAAACATAATTGACCCTTGCCTATTTTATAAAAAGAGTGTGTCTTAGACCATGGATCTAAACACAAAAGGCAACAAAATATACAAGTTCGTGTTTTATGTATAAAGCCAATGTTATGCGCATATATATACACAAAAAGCAATGTCACTCGGGTTATGAAAAATTAAATAAAGATCGAACGGATTTGGTTTTGTGATGTTATGTTCTTGCTTTTTGTATATGCTATAATGGTTCAATCAAATTCGTTTTAATTAATTGGATTCTTGATGAATGGTTTGAATTTGAATTTTATATTTTAAATCTAAACCAGAAGTTCAAGATTCTCAATAAATTTATTCTCAATTTTATTTGGATCTTAAAACCTAGAGTTTCAGATCCTTACTTTAGTTCTAGATTATAATTTTATTTAGATTTGGGAACTAGAAGTTTCAAAATTACGAATAACAAAAATTGAGAAAAATTAAATCAATTTGAATTTAATACGAAAAGAACCAGTCTCGAACCCAAATACATATATTTGAAAACATGTCTCCTCATTGAGGGTGAGTAGAGACTTGAAGATCTTTTATACTAACTTTTGTTCATGATTTTAGAATTTATAGATCGTGAAATTTAGGTTCGTAAATAAGTTAAAGAATTCTATTTTTTGTTATTTTAACACATCAATGTATCTATTTTCATATTTATGTATTTAATACGAATTACTTGATTGGATATATATATATATATATAATGATCTCCTGCAGTTAAAATATATTAGTGTTATGATTAAGTTGTTACCTTTCCAATGACGGCATGAGTTTGATAGTGGCATGAGCTGTTGGATGTGGAAACTAGGTAGCGACGACTGTTAGGGTTTCTTGATACTGATTTTGTTTGAAATCTTTTATAATATATCATAAAATTAAAATATGATTGTAATTTACTCAGAACTTAATATTTTAAAACTAATTATAGTGATTGATGTGATTTGAAAAAAAAATTTCATTCTCAATTCTAATTACAGTGATTCTTAATATTTTCGTTTTTCTTCTCTCTTCAAAGCAAGATATGAAAATAAGATACATGACATGTATTGTACCTTAATTAATCATTAAATATTCATTACATTTTGTTGTAATTATATTTTGAGAAATTGTTTATTAATTCACTGTGATTATGATTTTTATATCTTGGTAAAAGAATTCATTTATAATTTTAAAGAAATATATATCTATATTTGATCACCAAATAAATGAAGTCAGATGATTAAAACAATTTGTACTTCAAATTTGCTTTTGAAGTAGTAATGTTAATGATTATGGGGTGAAAAATCATTTATCTCGTATTGCTGAATTAATTAATATCATTCTCTAAAATGAATGTTAAATTATCTAATTGTCGTGATGATTATTATGGTCAATAAAGTATCGGTGATCATAATAAATTTTAATCACCAGAAGTGGAATTCACACCAAAGCAAAGTAAGCAAAATGCTTACTATTGGTGGAATATGAATTATAATAATTGTGTGTCTGAAGTATACATGAATATCTTATTAATCTTTTATTAATAGATAAAAGATCTAAAAGAGTAAATTGTATATTACAAAATGAAAAATAATAATTTTGTATAAGTGATATTTTATTAGTTTAATAGATCTTGAAGGAATCTATTTAAATATATATTAAAAAATATATATTATATTATTTATACTATCATATGCTAGAAATATATTTTACGATTGAGACTATTATATGATCATAAGTATAATATGTCATCTCTACCTCGAATGTTGTCTATGCTGCTTCCCTCCGCCATAAAATTTTCGAGTTATCACCGTCTTTCGTGTTTTCTTAGTTTAGTTTTTATTTTGTTGGTGTACGTTGTTTAAGTTTAAATTTTGTTGGTTTTCTTGTTGTTAGTGAAGGGATGGTGCTGTAAACTGCTCTTCTTATAAATCAAATGTGTGTTTAATCAAATTTTGGAGGGCAACTGAAAACACAACAAGGTCAAAGTCGTTTCTAATAAACACAGAGCAAAATAAATAAATAAATAAATGTTATAACAATAAAAAAAGAATCCATCAAATCCAAACTTTCCAATAATAAATGATTCAGAAGCAGTGTTCCAAATCTCAGTAACAACAAAAAACCACATATTTTTCAGTGCAAATAAAATGCGTATGCTTGTAATAATACCTTCAACAGTGAACTCAATCAAGACTGAAGGAAAAAATTGATTTTAATAATAATGTGAAAACGTGGATTTTAAAAATTTTTCTAAACAAAAATATATCTAATTAATGCTACTAATAATAATTTAATAACTAAATTAATAAAATCGAATATTATCTTATATGAAGATTGAATTGATCTCTTTTTATTTGTAAATTTTTCACCATCCGATCTTCTTTACTATGATTCTTCATAAAAAAAATTGTATGTGGACACAATCTTTTTGAAGATTCTATTCATTTTTTAAGATTCTATTCAAGTAGATGGTTAAATGATGTTTTTAATCAATAGAAATTTTTTGTTCAAGTATCCAAAAATTCTTTCTATTATTATCAACATAAAAAACTCTTTTATAATGATAAGCTACGGTTTTTCAGTTTAATAAGGAATCCAATTTCTTATTTAAATTGAATGACTTAATTTATATCCAAATGGAATCAAATTCTTTATTGGGTTAAAACTCTTTACTTTTAATTTAATATGGAATCTAATTCCTATTAAATTAAAACTCTTTTAATTTAATTTAATATGGAATCTAATTTCAATTAAATTAAAATTATTATTTCTATTAATTTTTAAATGATTTTTTATTGAATTACATGATTCTAAATCATAAATAATTTAATGATATCATTTAAAATTGAACTCATGACCTCTACAGATAAATAAATAATTAAATAATTAATAGATAATTAAATAATTAACAATTAATTAAATAATTATATATATTTAAATAATCAAATTATTTAAATAATTCGTGAACGTGTCCATAAAATTTATATGTACACTTATAATTGGACAATCCAATTATATTCTTCAATTTGTTTCTTTATGTGGTTGTGAGCTAACAAAAAGACCAAATAGATCTACAATTTTAGCATCAATAATATCGGAATTATTAATTAAATTCTTTAATTAAATAATTCATTATTATTAACCTTAAAATTACTCCTAAAATTGCACTCTCATAATTGTAAATATTTTACATAATCTGAATTTTCAGTGTCTATCGATTTAATCGTTTCATATGGTTCAATCCTCTATGAATAGTTCATAATTAGAACTAGGTCATTAAAGTTCGTTATACCTCTCTAATTATATCTTATTCCATTAAATATCATTAATTCTCTAATAAACAATATATCCATAACAACTTATGAATTTATCTTTCCGTTTACTCATAAACAGAAAATCAAGCGTTCTTATTATTCATGCTAGAATCAACATTTAAGAGAACTACTCAGTTACTTCTCGCAAAGATGAGTGGATTTCACTATTATGTAGAATGTTCTCAGTCACTTATTAAATCATATCTCTAAAGTATGAAGCTTATTAACTGTAAATCTATAACAGTTTCACCAATGTAAATAAAAAAATATGACTCAACAAATAGGAGTTTATAAAACATTTAGGATTAAGATCAATCCATATATGATCATCTAGTTAATAAATAAGAATTTCTTTGTTTAATGGATATTAATAAGAAATTGATTTTTATCGTGGTTCAGTCCTATATAATTTCTATTATGTAAAGTGTCTCCATTTTCATGTCACCACATGAACGATTCCAAATAAGATCATTGTATCAAATACGAAATAAACTACAATTGCAAATTTATCACAAACAAAGTATTCAGTTGTAAACCCTCTATTTTAATTTTACGGATTTCTTATAAATAGTCCCTAAGTAACGATTAGAGACCTTAAATAGTTAATGAAAGCGCTTAAACTTATATGGAATCCATAGAAGTCGATTTCGACTAGATTGGAGATTAAATGGAAAGGTAAAATGGTGAACAAAATCGAGAAATTAATTAATGTGATAAGGGACTAAATTGAAGATAAAATTTGATTTTTGGGGCCAAAGTAAAATTGAGCTAAAATCTAAGGTTTGAGAATGAAATTTTTGAGTGACGTTATTGGCATTATAGGAATTGATTGTAGAGGAAAATAGAAGCCAAAAAGTTTGGGTTGACTCACAAAACAAAATAGAAGACAAAGTTGAAGCAGTTACGCGAAGAAAAGAAAGAATAAGAAGAAAAGAAGAAGAAGAAGCTACAGTCGGCGCCGACCAAACTCATCGAAGACCTCACCGTTCCCGAGCCAACCAACACCAAGCAGACCTATCCCTGAGCTCGTCTTGAAGCGGAGCAAAAATCGCGCCAACCAGACCACACCGCCAACGATGACGACAACGACGAAGAGCTGTCGTCCCAACCGAGCAGCTCCGACCAGTCAAACCCGATGCCAACTTTGTTCAACCCAACCGCAGACCTCGCCTACCAGACATGCAGTTGACGCGAACCAGACCCGATGCAGAACTGACGACAGATCGGAGGCGAAACCGGTGAAGAATGTGGCGAAACCAAGGGAGAGAAAGAGAGAGGAAGATAGGAAAAGGAAGAGAGGAAGAGAGGAAAAGGAAGAGAGGAAGACCCAACCAAAAACCAATCCATTTTCACACCAGATCTGTCACCAAAATCAGTCCAAAACCGTCCCAAAATCAACCTTAAAACAAAGTCAACGCGGAGAGGAAAAATGGGTGAGTCGTTTACTCTTAAAGTTGATGATTTTGTTAGTAATTAAGTTGATTCGAAATGGATTTTATTTAGATTTGTTTGTTGGTTGGTTTTGAGTAAAAATAAGTTGAAAAATAAGTGAATTGATATTGACAGGGAGCTTAGGAAACCAAAAAAATATCAAAAATTGAAGAGAAATTGAAACGCGTGTTAAACTAGTTTGAAGAGTGATTCCGTAAATCGACCCATAATGCGTCCGTTGAGTATTTGGAGGACCCTAACGGGTTTAAGTACGCGTGTTGAGATCATTAAAAGTCAAAGATTAAATTTATGAGCCAAAACCAAGAAAACGCCTAAAAATTAGTAGCGAAAATAACATGTTTTTGCTTAAAACTCTTATCCGACGACCTTTTTTTTCCGTACCGACACTTGGACTGACTAGATGGCAAGTTGGAAAGGTGTTTGGAGCGAAAACGGAATGAAGAAAAGCCTCGAATAGGGCTATGAATAGTATTCGACCTAAAGGGGGCGAAATCGAACGATTTTTGTTTTGGACCTCCGAACGCGATTCCGTTAGTGCCAGAACGACCCTAAGTGATACTAAATAGGTTCCAAGCAAAGAAAATTAAGTTCGGAACCTTAGAATCGATAAAGGAACAAAAAATAGAGGATTTCGCATAAAAAGGGTCACTTAGGGGCGATTATGTAATTTTAGTTATTTTGAGTTTCCAGAAGTTGACGCGAACGTAAATTTTATGTATAGATATGTTGTGTAGGTGACGAGCAAGCCGGTGGAGCAAGGGAAGAGTGATAGGGAGCGTTTTGGAGCATTCCAAAAAGCTATTCGGAAGTGACTGTTAGTTCAGGTGAGTGTCAAAATGATTTTCAATGCATTTTGTATTGATTTGATTTATGAATGAATATTTCATGTATGTTTGAATGTTTTAGTAAAGGTGAAATATGATTTAAATAATAAATTGCATGGTAACGAATAATATAGTTTTTCTATTTTTATTAAAACGATGATTTTTCGTTTTGAATTGTATATTAAAGAGATTTTAGTTTTAAAAAGGTGAAAAAAAAAAACCTATGGCTTACCCAAAAAATATCATAATATTACCGGTCTGGATTGAATGCCCGAAGCATGCATTGGTAGAATTAGTAGTGTCAGTACGTCACTAACTATACTAACCACAGGAGGTACCAGCAAGTAGTCGTGTTGGTCAGTTGTCCGAAAGATTAGTCCAATGCACGTAGAAGATATATTATTAGCTAGCTTACACCCGAGCGAGACAGAGTTTCGCTCTATAGCGATGTAATATTCCGCTACTTGAAACGGATAAAGAGCGTTTCAAGATCTCACTCCATACTAGGGTGCCATGTGGCATGGGTCACTAGAGGTTGACGGGAGCTGGATTGGTTGGCAGGACACCTACGAGCGGAGTCGGACCAATTCATATGATAAAAAATGAAATGTTTTAGAATAAAAAACCCCGCAACCATAGTAGATCCATTTATGAAATTGAAAACCGCGCAACATGTGTTTTATAATATTAATGCATGAAACTCAATTTAAAATAAATGGATTTGATTCGAATTATTAAAATTGTTTTAAAGAGGTTTTTATTAAAAAAAAAAAATGTGGTTTCAAATATATTATATGACACTCACTGGACTTTCAAAGCTCACCAAAGTTTTCTGTATTTTTTAAATAAACCTCCCCAAGCACAGGTACCATAGCTGTGGATTACCACGAAAAGATACCAGACAGCCGCGGCGATAGTGCACATGTGATTACCTACTCTTATTTTGGTTCAATTTTAAAATATGTTGTATATATATTTTATTATCTCTACATGATTTTGTAAATATCCTTTTGTGGATTTAAATTGTGTTTTTGGGAGTAAATTGATACATGATATATGATTTTGTTGATAATGAGTTTATAAATTGAAATGTGAAATTGTGGTTGTGGTTGTGTTGAAAAATAAGAGTCGGAGACTCTGTAGTTTGGGGGAATTGAATTGTGATATTTTAGAAGTGTTAAATTTTCTAATTTGTAGGGTGGCAAAGTCCGAAAAACAGACGAGATATTGCCCAAATTTTTATAAAATGTTTTACAAAGGTTTAAAATAAAAATAAAAAATTTCCCCATATTTCCGCTGTTTTTTAAAAGGTTTCAGAAAAAACACGGTTTAACTCTGCGAGAATCCTTTAGTTAAGTGCAAGAGCTAGTTGGAGGGTCACCGTAGGGTGCCGACAGATCGCTTAGGGAAAGGGGTCTATCATCAGTTTTATTTGCTTTCTACGGACTTTTTAAATTATTGATCTCAAACTAAATTCTGTTGTATACTTAATTTGAGACTATATAAATAATCATGGATGTTTTATAATATTTGTATGAAGCAAACATTTCATAAATGAACATAAATTGAATAAAAAAAATATATTTTATTTTTTATTTAATTTAAATTTTTATAAATTATAAGCTCTTAGGATACACAATCCTAAGAAATAATTTTTGTGTCTTCTATTCATTCGGTCAACAGACCAAAACATTCATTCGGTCAACAGACCAAAACATTCATTCGGAAAAAAAAAAAAAAAATTAATACCCAACTTCGAAAGAAAAACTTTAGCTTCACCAAACTTTCAAAAAAGAAAATTAACACCATTATTTTATAATGGTGCTTGAGATGGTGGAGGTTGTGAGACGTAAGATTTTGGTGTGGGTGAACAAGGATCGGTTGTTGATGTTGAGTTTATGAAAAGGGGTCGTTGAGTTGAGTCATTAATTGGCTGGCTGAGTTTAGTCATTAATCGGTCCGTCAACCTTTGCGTTGTGTGCCTTGAATCTGCCATCGTTACTAATTAATAGCAGAATTTGAAGTACATGACGGTTTTAACGATCATGAATCTGTGCTCATGATAGTTTTTAGTTGTCATGAAACTTCAATTTACTATAGTATAAGATTTTCATAATTTTAATTTAAAATTATTTGAAGAATTCAAATTTCAGTTAGTCCAAATTAAGATATCAACTTAAAAATTTAGTTTGTTAATAATATTATATAATTATACAACGAAACGATGAGAAATTATTATAAATGATTAATTTAATATTTACCTTTTATTAATACAACACATCACCATAAGTTGTCTATCCATTAAGATTGTAATGTGTCAACCTCAATTTTTTTTTTTTATTAATTTAAACTTTTAAATTTAATGGTAATTAATATAGTATTAAAATTTAGAGATTCTTAATTCAAACATTCTCTCTCAGTGACAAACTTAGAAAATTTAGTTAGGGGGACACATGAACAAAATAATAAAAATATTTTCAAAAAATTGTTTATTTAAATAAGACACAAACCATATGTGTATTTATTAGAAAACGTAATTTCAATCAGTAAATAAAAAAGAAAAAGTATTATAATGAATAACAATAAGTTTATACAACAAAAATTGATTTATACATATTATCAGCCATGTTCTGAATTTTTTTAAACTTTTAATTTTTATTGATCCTAAATAAAGTAAAACTATAAAGTAAAAGAAAATAAATATATAAAAAAGTTAAATCATGACAATATACGGACAATTTTAATACAATAACTCAAATATTAGGATTTTAAGATTTATTGATGGATGTATATTAAATTTAAATTATTAAAAATAAATAAATTTAGCAGGCTAATCTGTTAAGTAATAAGATACCAAGTGAAAATGAAAAGATATTAAGTTATGATGAATAAAAAAAAAATATTATTTAGTAAAATTGTATATTGTCAATGGAATTTGTGTGGCACGCTAAAAATAAATAAACAGTATGTAATTATGAGAGAATATGTACATGATTAAAGGGAAAAAATTGAAAAAAAAAATAATTAATTAATTAGAAGTAGAAAAGGAAACAATTAATTCATCAGGATGGGAAAAATATTAAGAGAAAACAAGGTAAGTATAAGAAAATTAATAAAAAATTATAATAAAAAAAAACAGATAATAATGTTAAAAAAGAAAATAATAAAAAATTTGAAAAAAAAGACATGTACAGGACAGAAAAACCACACTGCCCTTAACAGCAGCTTTATTTAAAAGGAGAAACTTTATTTTAGTCCCTAAGGTTTCATGAAATATCAAAATTTTAAGCATCTATTGGAAACAACTTTTTTAATCCCTAACTTTTCCAAAACTCTTCAAAATAGTCCAAACCGTCAGTCAACTAATGGTCAAACCAAACAGAAAAATTCAAAAGACTTAATTACCCTCATCACTTAAAATAACCGTTTTGCCTCCAATGAAATCAAAATATTATATATTTTTCATTCAATAAAAAGTCGACACGTGTATATAATTATTTTTTTAAAAATATGATTATTTTTTTAATTAAATAAAAATTAAAAAAAAAAACAAATGGCAGAAAAATAATATTGTCTTTTTATTCTCTCGTCCTTGAGATTGCAAGAAAAAAAAAAAAACAATGATAGGGACAACCAACCAGATCGTCGTCGACAATCTTGTTCGATCGATGCACCAGATCTGGTGACGATCTGGTTCGACAACCAGATCGACGCTCGTCGATCTGGTGCGACGAACTAGATCGTCGCCTGACGATCTGGTTCGACAACCAGATCGACGCTTGTCTATCTGGTTCGTCGCACCTAGTGCGAACCAGATCGTCGATCTGGTTGGCACCGATCTGGTGACGATCTAGTTCGCACCAGATCATCGATCAGATGGTACCAACCAGATCGACGATCTGGTTCAAACTAGATCGACAAACCAGATTGTTTGGATTTTTGGGTGTGATTGTATGATGATTGTTATTTTCTTTGGTTGTTTTGGTGATGAAGAAGAGTTTTTGTTTGTGTTGATAATAATGATTCAGGACTGGATTTGTGTAGATGATGAATGTTGATTTTGTTAGTGAAGAAATTGAATTATTTTTATTTATTTTTTTAAAAAATTAACTTATTTATTAAAATCTTTTTATTTATCATTTTTTTTTAAATATTTTAAAATGATAATCGTACATGTGTCAAGCACTTAACATTTCATACGAAAAGACCATTTGCCCTTTTGATCTAAACTATCTGTCACTGTTGACCGTTAGTTGACTGACGGTTTGGACTATTTTGAAGAGTTTTACAAAAGTTAGAGATTAAAAGAGCTGTTTTTAATAGATACTTAAAATTTTGATATTTCGTGAAACCTTAGGGACTAAAATGAAGTTTCCCCTATTTAAAAAATAAAAATTAAAAAAAAAAAAAATCAAAACTCAGTCAATTATCAAATCAAAATAAAAATATATATTACATATTTTATCCTATTCCTATTGCACTCTACGGCCACCTTTCAATTTTTTTTTCAAAATCTCAGTAGGGGCCAGGTGCCCCTGTTGATCATTACTTAGGTCTGCTTCTGTTTCCTTTCTTCTTTATCTTAAATTTTTGTTATATATATTATAAAATAAAAAATATTTATGATATATTCATCATTTATTATATATTCATATTATATGTAAAGAAATATATAATTTAAATTTTTAAATCTAATGAAAATTAATAAAGATCATGAGATATTATAATATATTTAATTTTGTTAAACTAAATTATCCTAACATTATGTATTGTTGATATTTCATGTTAAATTGCATTAAGTTTTCAAATATTTGATAGTAATATTTATTTTTAAATAATTTTTAAAATACACTAACCAACAACAAATCAATAATAGCGCAGGCCAGCTACTGCTTAATCTCCAACTGTTGTTACTGACAGGCCTTGTGGATTTCAGTTGATGTCATCACGTAATTGATGTCAGATATATCCCATCGTTTTCGAGATCAGGTTCATTATTATTGTTGTTGATGTTAGCTCATACGTCACCATTTCCAAAATCAGCTCATTATTATCATTGATGTCAGCACATACATCACTATTTCCAAAATCAACTTCATTATTATTATTGTTGATGTAAGCTTGTACATCATTATTTTCGAATTCAGATTCATTATTAATGTTGTTTCTCTTCCAAATTGAAACTAATTATTGAATTCAAAATCATTCTCTACATTGGATTATTATACATGGTTGTAAGTCTTGACTTGAAACGGTGAAACGGACTGGTTGTTGAGCTATAAATGGGATCGTTGAGTCATTAATGGACTCAAATCAATTTAAAATAAATATTAATTTTAAAAAAAATTATGAAATAATATAATTTAAAAAAAAATAAAGATCCAATCTCCGGATTTTGAGATTGGATCTCCACCGTTGTCTATTCTTCTTCGATTAAGAACATCAAAGAACAGTTGTGTCCTTCTTTAACAACAAATAGCAGATTTTAGTCCATTAAATCAACAACACCACCACCAACAACAACAACAACAAAACCCATTAAATCAACAACAACAACAAACAAACAAACACCAGTTCTTCATCGCCATCAAACAAAAACCAGAGTCTCCATCACCATCAGATTCTTCATCTCCATCAAACAAACACACCAATCTCCATAGCCATCCTCTATAACTCCAAACTGTCACAATAATGGACGTCTCAGGGATGCACCATCGGCGCAGATCTACCCACACTCGTAGAGGCTCTCCGACAGCCCCACCGTTGCCTGCCCGTACCCTGCCTTCTTCAGGTCGTCGTACTCGCCCACGCTGTCTGCGAGTCGACGGCGGCGTAGTAGGTGGTGCGCCCGGGACGCCAGTCGATGGCGGCAGAGGAAAAGGAGGAGGAGAAATTGTAGTTGTAGTGGGAGAGGACAAGCGGAGAGAGAGGGAGGCGGAGACTTACTGTTAGTAGAGGTAGTGTTGATGCTGGTGGTGACATTTGTGGTGTCTTCCCTGAGAGAGAGTGAGAGATTTTATTCATTAAATTTGATTGATTTTGATTATGCTGATGATGATGTTTTGTTTTGTTTTGTATATGGAGACTCTGGGGTTTTTATTTGAAGATGTTGAAGATGAGGTTTTGATTTGAAGAGAGTGAATTGGATTTTGATTTGAAGATGTTGAAGATGGGGTTTTGATTTGAAGAGAGTGAACTCGATGATGGATGGATGGTCTGATGACTATGGATGGTGTGAGGAAGATGAACTGAGAGTTGATCCAACCCAGATTGGATCTCCACTGTTGTTGAACGGTGGAGATCCAATCTGGGTTGGATCTCCAATTTTTTTTTTAGTTGTTTAATTTTTCTCTTTCTATTTTTTTCAAATTGATTTTGATCGTCTATCTTTGACATTGACGTCTTAGATTTATTTGAAAAAAATTATATTTAAAATTTTTTTATAATTAAAATTTAATCATTTTTTACATTTAAAATTAAATTTATTATTATTTTTTCAAATTAATCTTGACCATCCATCTTTAAGATGGATGGTTTAGATCCATTTGAATTTTTTTTATTTAAAATTAAATAGATCTCAACTATTCACTTTCAAAATAGGCAGTTGATATCTTTAAATTTTTTAAAATTAAATAATTTTATTTTTTAATTTTATTTTAATTAAATTTAAACTAGGAGCAAATAAATTATTTAGTGTTTAGAGTTAATTTTTAGAATAAATTGCACAACACCCCCCCGAGGTTTGCCAAAAAATAGAGGGAAAAATATTTATCAGTTTATTACATCAAACCTCCATACCGTTAGTCAAATTCCGTCAACTTTAACAGTTGACCAAGATTTTTAATCAAATAACCATTTTGCCCATAGAAAAGAAAAAGTCCTTAAAAAAAAATCATCATCACCTGATTTGATCATCATCACCATCAGATCATCTACATCATCATCACCATCAGATCATCTTCATCACCATCATCACCATCAGACCATTTTACCCAGATCATCACCATCAGACCATCTTCATCATCATCATCACCATCAGATCATCTTCATCATCATCACCCTTCGAACATCATCATCTCCATCCAACACCGATCATCAACATCATCATCATCATCATCACCATCAAACACCATCATCATCATCTTCGAACCCAGTTTCTGGGTTCCTTCGAACCCAGATCTGGGTTCCTTTGAACCCGAACTGGGTTCCATTCGAACCTAGTTTCTGGATTCCTTCGAACCCAGAGAAGAAGAAGAGTATAAAAAGAAGAAGAAGAAGAAGAAGACGAGCAGAAGAAGAAGAAGAAGAAGAAGATGAGCAAAAGAAGAAGAAAAAAAAGAAGAAGAAGAAGAAGAGAGAGAGAGAGATTTTGTTTTTTAGAGAGAGAGACATTTTGTTAGGGGTGTAATGGACCAAAATGCCCTTCACTCTGTTAACATTGACAAAAGTCAACGTTAGGTGTGGGGGTTTTGTGTAATAAAATGATAAATATGTTTCCCTCTGTTTTTAAGCAAACCTGAGGGAGGTTTTGTGCAATTCATTCTAATTTTTAATAGAAAAACTAACTGTTGGGAGTAAAATGGTTATTTACGAAATTAAGGAGAGGTGTTTTAGATTAGGATCAAATATTGAGGGAAAAATTATAAACATCTTTTAAAATTATCTTTATTAAAATTCTGAACAGTTGGATAATGTATGATTGGTTCGTTTTATCTCTATCTATTTACATGTGAGAGGTCATATAAATCGATTATTTATATTTTTCTAAACTGAAAAGTAATAATTGTGCTATTGTAGAATTGCACTTAATGACATTAAATGATCCCAACTGGTTTGGATTGCCCAATTGGTTTATTAGCTCTTGCTATTTTACAATACTCATTATACCAAAATCATATTTATCTCTAAAAAAAATAAAAAAAAATAAAATTTCCTATGTAAATGGTCTCACTAGCATTATTCTAAAAAGAATATAAGAGTTAAATTGCAAATGTTATCTAAAGTTTAAAAAGATTTGTTTGTTATAGAAAATATATCGTATGATTTAGGATAAATTGGATTGTCTTCCAACTTAATATGGATGACTCTCGATCATATAAAAAAGAAATTATCCTAAATTATATGACATATTTTCTTATAACAAATAAATCTTTTCAAACTCTAGATAACACTCTTATATTCTTTTTAGGATAATGCTAGTGAGATCATTTACATAGATTTTTTTTATTTTTTATTTTTTTAGAGATAAATATAATTTTGATATAATGGGTATTATAAGACAACAGGAGCTGATAAATCAATTGGACAATCCAAATCAGTTGGGATCATTTAATGTTATTAAGTAGACTTACGTAATAGCACAATTATTACTTTTCAGTTTAGAAAAATATAAATATTCATGTGACCTCTCACATATAGATAGATAAAGATAAAACGAAGCAATCATACATGATCTAACTATTTAGATTTTTAATAAGGATAATTCTAAGAGATATTTATAATTTTCCTCTCAATATTTGATCTTAATCTAAAACACCTCACCCTAATTTTGTAAATAACCATTTTACTCCAATAATTAGTTTTTCTTTTAAAAATTAACTCTAAACATGAAATAATTTATTTGCTTCTAGTTTAAATTTAATTAAAAAATAAAATTATTTAATTTTAAAAAATTTAAAGATATTAGTCGTCTATTTTGAGAGTGAATAGTTAAGATCTATTTAATTTAAAATTAAAAAAAAAAATCAAATGGATCTAAACCTTTCGTCTTTAAAATGGATGATCAAAATTATTAATTTAAAAAAATAATAATAAATTTAATTTTAAATTTAAAAAATGATTAAATTTTAATTATAAAAAAATTTTAAATATAATATTTTTATCTAAGACGTCAATTTCAAAGATAGACGATCAAAATCAATTTGAAAAAAATAGAAAAAGAAAAATTAAACAACAAAAAAAAAAAATTGGAGATCCAACCCAGATTGGATCTCCACCGTTCAACAACAGTGGAGATCCAATCTGGGTTGGATCAACTCTCAGTTCATCTTCCTCACACCATTCATAGTCATCAGACCATCCATCCATCATCGAGTTAACTCTCTTCAAATCAAAACCCTATCTTCAACATCTTCAAATCAAAATCCAATTCACTCTCTTCAAATCAAAACCTCATCTTCACCATCTTCAAATAAAAACCCCAGAGTCCCCATATACAAAACAAAACAAAACATCATCATCAGCATAATCAAAATCAATCAAATTTAATGAATAAAATCTCTCACTCTCTCTCAGGGAAGACACCACAAATGTCACCACCAGCATCAACACTACCTCTACTAACAGTAAGTCTCCGCCTCCCTCTCTCCGCTTGTCCTCTCCCACTACAACTACAATTTCTCCTCCTCCTTTTCCTCTGCCGCCATCGACTGGCGTCCCGGGCGCACCACCTACTACGCCGCCGTCGACTCGCATGACAGCGTGGGCGAGTACGACGACCTGAAGAAGGCAGGGTACGGGCAGGCAACGGTGGGGCTGTCGGAGAGCCTCTACGAGTGTGGGTAGATCTGCGCCGATGGTGCATCCCTGAGACGTCCATTATTGTGACAGTTTGGAGTTATAGAGAATGGCGATGGTGATTGGTGTGTTTGTTTGATGGGGATGAAGAATCTGATGGTGATGGAGACTCTGGTTTTTGTTTGATGGCGATGAAGAACTGGTGTTTGTTTGTTTGTTGTTGTTTTTGATTTAATGGGTTTGTTGTTGTTGTTGTTGGTGGTGGTGGTGTTGTTGATTTAATGGACTAAAATCTGCTATTTGTTGTTAAAGGACACAACTGTTCTTTGATGTTCTTAATCGAAGAAGAATAGACAACGGTGGAGATCCAATCTCAAAATCCGGAGATTGGATCTTTAATTTTTTTTTTAAATATATTATTTTATAATTTTTTAAAAAATTAATATTTATTTTAGAACAAATTACAATTTACTGCCCAGACGAAATTGAAATTCAAGCGGAGCAACTGTTTCAAGTTTATTACAATTTACTCTACTACTGTTATTGCAACTCCATTAATTTTGACAGTAAACAGTATAAATATAATTAAAAGACTTAAATACCCTTAAAAAGTTGGAAAAAGAATTTTTTTTTAAAAAAAAGCTTTATTTTTCACTCATTTTCTTCTTCTTCCTCGCCCGTCCATCTCTTATTGTTCTTCTTCTTCCCTCAACAGCCCTCTCTTCCCCTCCACTGTGTAAATCTTATCCTTCCCTCCGTATCCCTCCTCTTCCTCCTTCTTCCTCCACCTCCTCCTCTTTGACAGCGAAATCCTCGCCATTTGTCTCTTCTCCACCTTTCTCTCTCTCATCTATTTCTGTCTCTCCCCATCTACTTCTCCGTCAATAGTATCTGTCTGTCGACGGTACCGTTGCCACATGCACTCCCGGACAACGTCGCCACCAGCGGTTCTCACTCTCTTCTCTCCGTCGCTGCTTGCCGCTGCTCTCCTTACCCCTCTCTCCACCACCGTTCTTTCCTTACCGATTTTGATGGTGTCATCACCGATCGCCGATAATCGAACCTAGATGATGTTCATGTGGGTTTGATTGGAACCCAATTAGGTTCCAATGGAATCGATATCTTTCTTCTTCTTCTTCTTCTTCTTCTTTTTCTCCTCTTCTTCTAGAATGAACCCAGATCTAGGTTTGTTGCAATAGAACCCAGATTCCAGAACCTAGATGAAATCTGGGTTCTATCGTCTCTCTCTCCCTAACCATTTTTTGGTCTTTATTTTTTGGCTTTTGTTGATGATTTTTGTTGATTTTGGGGTATAGATTCATCAGTTGAAGGTTCATGATGATGTTGTTTGATGACTGATGATGTTGGGTTTTATTTTTTGGATTGGATTGAAGATGATGTTTAGGGTTTCCAGTCAATGTTTAGAAGATGATGTTTATGTTTGATTAAAGAATGGGGGTTTGAGTAATGCGGTCGTGAACATGTATGTTAGTTGTTAGAAGAAGAAGATAATGTTAGAAGAAGATGATGTTTGGGTTTGATTGAAGGCTAGAAACCTAGAAATCTGGTTTCCAGTTGACCGGAAACTAGGTGATAATGATGATCGGAAACTAGGGGTTTCCAGTTGACCGGAAACTAGATGAAGATTTTTTTTTTTTTATTTAATTGATTTTAAAGTTTTTAAAATGCATTTTAAAAGAAAAGTGAAAAAAAAAGGTCCAAAGACAATTTTACCCCCAATCAGTTAATTTTAACAGAAATCCACTAACGGTGGGGCTGTCAATTGTAATAAAACTAAAACAGTTGCTCCGCTTGAATTTTAGTTTCGTCTGGGAAGTTAAATTGTAATTTGCTCATTTTAAATTGATTTTGATTGTATATATTAAATTTGGGTTTCGGTTTTCGGGTTAGTGCTATCGGTTCTTGCAAGGTCGTTACGTGGGACAAGACAAGAAAGATAGCATTGGCATTTGGAGATTTACTTTTGGGTATTTTTTATTTGAGAAATTTGAAAATAGGTGTTTGGGTTTTTGCAAATTGAAAGATTTAAAATTGATTTCTCAAATAATCATGACAAGATATTGGGTGGGAATTGAGAATCAATATACATATATATATATATATATATTTTCTCATAATATATATATATAAATAGAATTTTTATAATCAAATATATATGATTTTAAAAATAAGAATCATCAATTAAATTTATCCTTTATATTTGAATTATATAAAAAAAAGAATTAATTTTAAAAGAGAGAATGTAATGGATGAATTTAATTGATTAGTCCTTACATTTTAAAATATGATATATCTAATTATAAAAGTCTTCTATATATAAGTTACTTGGTTTCATTCACTAAAAAAAAAAAAAAAAAAAAAAAGTTACTTGGTTTTATCACAATCAATTTGTCTTTATTTATAGTCTAAGATATATAAAAATTAATCAAGACATTTAATGTAACAAATTAATTTTTCTTGAATAATTAAATTAATTTAGGATTTTAGGATAAAAAATACAATTTAAAGTCATAACTGTAATAATGTAATTATGAAAGACATATTATTAAATTAATCTAAATTTATCATTGTGATTAATGTCATGTGATTGTAAAGTTACAGATTGAATCTATAAAAATATAGTGACATTATTGTAAATTTGTTGAAGGTTTTAACAAAGTTTATAGATTTTTTTAAAAAAAATATTAATATGACCTAGATAGCATGAAAAATACAAAATTTAATTTTATGTTGGTTCTAATGGCAACATTCTTATATAAAGAAGGGCCAAAATGGTATGAATGATCAAAATTTGGTTCAATAATTTAGGCTTTTTTATCCAAATAATTCGGACAACTTTGTACAGCTTTATGAGGTCAATTTCACAATCATTGATAACATTTATATTATTATTATTTTTTTAAAATATTTTTATTTTAATTTATTAAAAAGAGGAGAGAAAAAAAAAAAGAGAACACGTAACATGCTGATTAAATATGAGAGCTCTCTATCCACCGGTCCAAAGCATTGAACAGTTCACCCCCAAAGAATATATTTTTTTTCTTATTTTTCCTCTCTACTGGCACTATCTTATCTTCTAAATATATTTAACCATTTTGACATGAAATATATATATATATATATATATACACACACAAACCATTGCCAGTAGAACATATTTGCTTTTGTTTTAGTTGTTGCAAGTAAGGATTCAGTTGTTGTAGCTTGAACCGATCCTTTTATATATATATGTATATATTTAAATATATTGAAAAATAAAAGCTAAGATTGTTTCACCATATTCTGTTTTACTGGTGCAGACATGTATAAACTAATATAATTTACTAGATTAAGAATTATTAAATTATTCATGCGCGTTTTGGATATATTAATAAAAAAATGCATTAACATGATAAAATTCATTATATAAGTATATGCACATTCATTTATAATGCTGTTGCTCCAAATCTAACTTAATTAGTCTACGAAATTAACTAATCAACTTAAGAGATCAACTAAACTATATAATTAGTTTAAATTAAAGGGTATTAGTGAAATTAAAAGGTGGAATAGGGGTGATTTGCAATCTGCAAAAGTAACTAGACTCCAAACTGAGAACTGCATTTTTATTTTTTTTTTGAAACTTGAGAACTGCAGTTATAGCCTTTTAGGGTGGTCCCGCAGATTCCATGGAAGCAAAAATAAATTAATATAAATACGATACAACGATGAGAAACTAGAAGTCGATACTTAAACAGCGACAGTGTAATAAATGAACAGAAAACTGCATGATTACGTGTCCTCCACGAAAGCAACTTGTGGTACTACACTGCTTGCATATCATCATCGTTACTATGAAAAAAAATATCTTTAATAAAACTCTTTCGCATGTTGTAAGATAAATAAATAAAATAATATCATTTTTTTTAATTTTTTTTATTAATTTTTTTATTTTCTTTTACTTATCTCACTTATTCGTTTTATCATATCATATATGAGATAATTTTATAAAATATTTTTTCTTTTACCACACAAATGCTTTTCATTCAATCTTCTTATTCTCTAATCACTCAGATGATCATGACACAACCTTGTTATCATATTGTCATAGTTTGTGTGTGATTCAAATATATGGCACATTTAATTAATTATACTATGATTATATTTATATAATATCAAGAAAGTATGTTCAATTTTGAGTCAAATCAAGTATATTAGTCTTTATGTTAAGATTCATTATTAGTAACTCTAATATGTTAAATTTATTTTGTATTTATGTAATTTCGAACATTGATTTTAGTAGAGTAGATGAAAATCGTTTTTCTACCTAGAATTCTAATCAAATCAAATACAATTACTAGACTAGTTGTTCAAACATTCAAACAAAATATTTCACTTCACCAACCCCAACATGCACAATGTCGGGATATGTGTGTATGTTTCTCCAACCACTCGAATCGCATGGTCCCTACCTATACCTGATTCCATGTGTCATCTCACCTTACTACTCACACATGTGCCACGTGTCTTAACCTGTAGCTGTCTGCAAAATTGTCAAAAACATCTAATAAATCAAACAAAAAAAAAAAAACAAAAGAGAGCAAGAGCAAATGAAAATGCACACACTCTCTCATTCACATGACAAACCTGACATAGCAGCTTCCTCTGTCGGTTTTTCCAGGTTCATGCCTACACAACATGGACACGCGACTCTCGAGATTGTCTCTCATCCAACGGTACATGATCCTTTCTCAGACCCCATTGAATCACAACCGCTTATTTCAGGGGTCAAAAGTCAAAACTATGGGGGTTCTAACAAGGGGTAAGATACCTTAATACATACAGTACCTTTGTGTGTGCTACCACACTTGCGATTGCTTGCTCAGGTGATCGAAAATTGATCGAACGCGTGAAGGACATGTATAGCTAGTAGGGACCAGACCAGAGTGGTTAGATTGGTCAGGTGGGGTGACGCTGGTCAGGGTCAATCGCTACAAAGCTCTTTCTCTCCCTCTTCAATCAGAAGCTCAGGGCTCTAGTGTCAGAACATATGCACCATTGACTTTGTTCTTGATGGCTCCCTAGCCATCCGATGGGCTTCTAAAAAGTATAGATGTGTTCCAACTGGTGCCATAGTCCAGTACAGCCGTTGGACTGCAATCTGCATCAACATCAGCAACAGCAGTAGTAGTAGTAGAATTTTTATGGGCCTTTAAGTTGTCTGCATTGAATTAATTTGATATAATTACTAATTAATAGCAGAACTTAAATTTTTAGGATTTGACCATCATTTCTAATTAATGTTTGTCACCATTAAAAAAATAGTGCTTAAGTAAATAACAGTTTTAACCATTATGAATGTGTGTTACTGATAATTTTCAGTTATTATAAAACTTAAATTTATTATAGTATTAGATTTTCATAATCCTTGTTTTAGCTTAGTTGGTTCATTCATTCAAATTAGAAAAAAATTATTTACAAAAATTAATGGAGTTAAACGGTAAGTTTCATGTAGATAATATAGATATAATTTGTTTGTCAAAATCTAGATATTTCTAATCATGTTTTAATAATAACAACGGGGATTGGGGAAATTAAAATTACTTTTTAAGTGAAATTTTCAATTTATTTTAGAAACACAACAACAACTAGGGTCATGCTACACACAACTCCATTCTGCTGATTTTCATATTAATTTGAATTCAATTTAATAGTCTAGAAAAATAAAAATAATTTTTTACATAATACAAATGTCCATAGACATTTTCTGTCAAAGAAAAAAATATCTATAGATATTTGTATGACAATATAATTTATTAATAATTTAATCCTAACCATCTTCAAATGTTGTTCGATGGTAGAATGGGATGTGACATATATTGTGGGGGGGGGGGGGGGGGGGATCCGGGCCCGCGGGGGACAGGTAGAACTGGCGTGTTTGATATGGGTTTGAAATGATGTTGAATGGCGTGCCGCACGGGAGAATTTGGTGTGTTTGAAATGAGTTTGAAATGATAGTTGTGTGAAATGGCTGTTGGATGGGATTTGAAATGTTGAAATGGGTTTGACCGTCTTAAGGCGTGTTGATGGGGCCTCTACAACACCCTCAATTTTTCACTCTTAAGGCGTGTTGATGGGGCCTCTACAACACCCTCAATTTTTCACATAAAATTTAAACAAACAAATTACATACACCCATTGATTTTAAACCACTACAGTATTTAAAAAAAATTCTCGAAATAATTAATTTGATCAGTTATTTTAAACATGTATCTTCTGTCATCAGATTAATAAGTGCTTCTTTAACTATAATTTTTTTGAAAAATATTTTTAAAAAATATTGTAAATTTTAGTACTATATTTCTTTTGACATTAGTAGTTATAAGATAAGAATTCAGATATAATAATTATAATTAAATATTTTTATTTTAAAAGATATTCAGTTATTTTTATAATTAATAATGTAAATATATAACAGTTATTTTAAATTATTGTAAAGTTATACAGGTATTTTTATTTATACATTTAAAAAAAAGTATAAATATAAAGGTATTTATTCTTAAAAAGTAAAAATGTAAAAGAAAAAGTATTTATTCATAAATTATACTACAGTATGACTAGGACATCTATTGTATCAATATAGTCTCTAATCGCAAAGTGATGACTATCTAAAAGTAAAAAATATGAATTTTTCATACTTCACAAATGAACCATTAGTATCAAAATAATAATTAAAAAAAAAAGAAGTGAATCACTAATATCAACCTACCTTCCATTATAATCACAAAAAAAATATAAATATGGAGAAAAATGAAGAATAAAAAGTAAAAGTCAATTTACTTCTAATTAAAAAATAAAACTTAAATAAGATCTTCTATACTTTTTAGATAAATAATCTTCAGACATTTTTGCCATAGATTGACATTAGAGATGACTTTGGAAACAATTAATCAGCATGGAATGGTGGTTGAAAAGCTTTAATTAGCTGTGACAAACTTTGTAACAAACTTTCAATTGGGAGATTCCTTTTGAAATATTGATTGATTGAGATTTCATTTATCTATTTAAGAGTTGTATGCACACTCAGTTCTTCATTCATCCAATGGCGTTTGCTCTTGCTTCCATACTCAAGTTCATGGTCATGCTTCTCCTTCTCCTTCTGCTATCAGGAGCAAAGGCAGCTCCGCAATGTAAAGATTGTCCGCCAGACAAGCCCAAGTGCTGCCTCCGACCACCCATTCCCAAACCCTAAGAATCTTAGGACTGTTACCATCCCTTGCGTCGGTAGATTTTATTGTTGATGTAGGTGTTTAGTTTAATATTAATGTTTATGTTGTTAACCTTCAATGTGGTTGTTTCTTGTTGTTAGCGAGGGAGATGGTGTTGTAACCAAGCTTTATTATAAATAAAGTGTTTGTTGTTATCTTTCAATATGATTGGCTTTTTGTTGTTAGGAAAAGGGATGGCGTTGTAACCAAGTTTTATTATAAATAAAGTGTTTGTTTTTCTATTCCAATCAAAATAAAATCAACTACTACTCTAAAAACTTGAAAGTTGGATCTCAATAAAATAAAAAAATAAAAAAAAAACCATAAAAATCCAAACTTGGCCAAGGAAGCTCGAAGTGGTTTTAATATAAGCTGAGAAACAATAAAATAACAATGAAAGAACTGGTAATAAAAAAAAAAACCATAAAAACCAAACTTTGCGGCAATAAAGGATTCAGAAGCAGTGTTACAGATTTGGAGTGTGTGCTCTGTCACTGACTGTGCAATGGTGAAATAGCGGTTGAGTGACATGGGTTTGAAATGGAAGTTGAAAGTTTAAGATGTCTGTCTCTGAGTGTGCTATGTGGGGTGTCTATGCTCTCACTCTGACTCTGAGCAGGTTTGAGGGGTGTAATTGTAACCCTCTTCATTCAATGAATGGGCTTTAATCCTTTTTCAAAAGCTGTTACTAGTATTTATAATTGCATCTCATACAAAATGATATTTGACAAATTAGATTGACAAAATTTTGTAGCTAATGCTTATATATATATATATATATACACACACACATTTCCGAAATATCATTTGCTTTTATTTATTATTTTAGAAATGTATTTTTTGTCATCAAATTAATAAGTGCATGACAATTTCTTAACCTATATTTTAAAAATATTGTAAATTTTAATGCTATATTTCATTTGACGATCTACAGGTCCGTTACTATTTGGCATCTCATGTCTTGTCTCTGGTATTGAGTCGGTGACATTTGGACGAACGATATGCCTACTAACTCCAGCTCCAAAATCTCTTACAATCTTATCAATATAAACTCTCTAACAGCAACATTTTTCACCGCCATCAAACCAACCACACCAAGATCGGACATGATACGTATTTTTTTCACTTGGCCATTTGTCATACTTTGTAGTAAATAATATATACGAATATCCCACCTTCTTCTATCAATGCTAGCCTCCCTATACACAACATCCACCAACGATGAAAAACTACTATCTTTGGAGACCCCACACATGATCGACTCACCCCCAACGTAGTTAGATCCATTCCACTCTCCATCAAAGTTGATGACGATCGTTTCGTGAGCCATTCCTATAACATTCAAAGAATGTTTAATTAGTCTCACTATAATGGGACAACATTACAAAGTACAATCATATATAACAAAATCTAACACTATAAATCAATGTCCAGCATTAAAAACACAAGATATATCACAATTATGCTAACACTGTCTACGATCATATCTAACCACATATAACACTAAAATTTAATATACGGCATCCAAAACACAACAAATATCGAAAACATCAAAAATTGCTCAACTCGGTTTTTCATATACATGAAAAATCGATTTTGATTTTCCAGTGGCATGAAAAATCGATCACAATAGAGAATCGGTTTTACACCTCTGTAAAAACCGAAATCGGTTTTTTAGTTAATTTAAAAACCGATTTCGTCGTAGGTTTTGCAGAAACTGCAAATCTACAAATCTATCTTTCGGATGCCATTTATCACAACCAAATCACTCTTAAAGCCTTTAGCTTACAATTTGAACAAAATAACCTAAAAACCAACCAACAAAAACATATACATTACCTTCGAAACTCAAATCACTTGAAATGGAAGAAGAAGCTTCAAAACGGATCACATTTGAATGGATCAAAAACCTTCAATGGACAAAGAAGCTCAAATGAAGAATCCCTTACTAGGAGGTTTGACTTTCGGCTATAATGGTGAATGGAAGAGAACAAAAACCATGAATAGAGTAAAGAGAAAGAGAAGAAAGGTTTGGATGCTAGGAGGAAGTAGGAGGAAGAAGAAGGCTATTTTGGTAATTTTGCTTAAGGCAATTGCGTGATTTTAATTTGAAGGGTAATTTAGTAATCTTGGGTATAGAATGGAAATAATTTATTTGAGAGGTTAAAAACAAATTTGTATAAAATATTGGGTAAAAACAAAAATTCTCTTTTTATTTGGCTGAAAATGATAAATCTCCCTAATGTTTGTCAGCATTAAAAAATAGTGCTCATGTGAATGACGGTTTTAACCATCGTGAATTCGTGCTACTGATGGTTTTCAACTATTATAAAACTTAAATTTATTGTAGTATTAGATTTTCATAATCCTTGTTTTAGCTTAGTTGGTTCTTTTGTTCAAATTATAAAAATTTATTTACAAAAATTAATGGAGTTAAACGGTAAGTTTCATGTAAATAATATAGATATCATTTGTTTTTTGAAATCTAGATATTTCTAATTATGTTTTAATAATAACAACGGGGATTGGAAGGAATTAAAATTACTTTTTAAGTGAAATTTTCAATTTATTTTAGAAACTCAAGTACAACTATATTTTTTTTTAACTAGGGTCGTGCTACACACAACTCCATTATGCTAATTTTCATATTAATTTGAGTTCAATTTATTAGTCTAGAAAAATTCTTGAAATAATTAATTAGATCAATTATTTTAGACATGTATCTTCTGTCATCAGATTAATAAGTGCTTCTTTAACTATAATTTTTTTGAAAAATATTTTTAAAAAATATTGTAAATTTTAGTACTATATTTCTTTTGACATTAGTAGTTATAAGATAAGAATTCAGAAATAATAATTATAATTAAATATTTTTATTTTAAAAGATATTCAGTTATTTTTATAATTAATAATGTAAATATATAACAGTTATTTTAAAATATTGTAAAGTTATACAGTTATTTTTATTTATACATTTTTAAAAAATATAAATATAAATGTATTTATTCTTAAAAAATAAAAATGTAAAAAAAAAAAATATTTATTCATAAATTATACTATAGTATGACTAGGACATCTATTGTATCAATATAGTCTCTAATCGCAAAGTGATGACCATCTAACAAAAGTAAAAAATATGAGTTTTTCATACTTAACAAATGAACCATTAGTATCGAAATAATAATTAAAAAAAAAAAAGTGAATCACCGGTATCAGTCTACCTTCTATTAGAATCATAAAAAAATATAAATATGGAGAAAAATGAAGAATAAAAAGTAAAAATCAATTCACATCTAATTAAAAAAATAAGAGTTAAATAAGACCTTTTATACTTTTTAAATAAATAATCTTTAGACATTCTTACCATAGATTGACACAGAGATGACTTTGGAAACAATTAATCTGCATGGAATGTTGGTTGAAAAGCTTTAATTAGCTGCGACAAACTTTGTAACAAATTTTCAACTCGGAGATTCCTTTTGAAATATTGATTGATTGAGATTTGATTTATTTATTTAAGAGTTGTATGCACACTCAAGGGTTGTATGCACACTTAGTTCTTCATTCATCCAATGGCGTTTGCTCTCTCTTCAATACTCAAGTTCTCCTTCTCCTTCTGCTATTTGAAGCAAAGGCAGCTCTGCAATGTAAAAATTGTCAGCCAAATAAGCCCAAGTGCTGCCTCCGACCACCCATTCCCAAATCCTAAGAATCATAGGACTGTTATCATCCCATGTGTCGGTAGATTTTATTGTCGATGTAGGTGTTTAGTTTAATATTAATGTTTATGTTGTTAACCTTCAATGTGGTTGTTTCTTGTTGTTAGCGAGGGGGATGGTGTTGTAACCAAGCTTTATTATAAATAAAGTGTTTGTTGTTACCTTTCAATATGATTGGCTTTTTGTTGTTAGGAAAAGGGATGGCATTGTAACCAAGTTTTATTATAAATAAAGTGTTTCTTTTTCGATTCCAATCAAAATAAAATCAACTACTACTCTAAAAACTTGAAAGTTGGATCTCAATAAAAAAAATTAAAATAAAAAAACCATAAAAATCCAAACTTGGCCGAGAAAGCTAGAAGTGGTTTTAATATAAGCTGAGAAACAATAAAATAACAATGAAAGAACTGGTAATAAAAAAAAACCATAAAAACCAAACTTTGCAGCAATAAAAGATTCAGAAGCAGTGTTACAGATTTGAAGCGTGTGCTTTGCCACTGACTGTGCAATGGTGAAATGGCGGTTGAGTTACGTGGGTTTGAAATGGAAGTTGAAAGTTTAAGATGTCTCTGAGTGTGCCCTATGAATTTGGAGTGTCTCTGCTCTCACTCTGACTCTGAGCAGACTTGAGGGGTGTAATTGTACTCACCTAACCCTCTTCATTCAATGAATGGGCTTTAATCCAATTTCAAAAGCTGTTGTTGTTTCTTCATATTAGATTTTTTAAAAACTCAGTAGTATTTATAATTGCATCTCATACAAAATGATACGAGTGTTTTTTAAATTGTTTTGACAAATTAGATTGACAAAATTTTCTAGCTAACGCTTATATATATATATATACACATTTCCGAAATATCATTTGCTTTTATTTATTATTTTAGACATGTATTTTTTGTCATCAAATTAATAAGTGCATGACAATTTCTTAACCTACATATATATTTTAAAAATATTGTAAATTTTAATGCTATATTTCATTTGACGTTATAAGTAATGAGAAAAGAATTCACTGGTAGGGGTGGGCACGGTCGTGTTGGTTTTGTCCGAAACCGATTTTAATCGGTTTTTGATTTTTCAAACCGACCTGACCCCAATCGATGGTATAAACGAATATGAACTGACTTGCATCAGATAGGATCGGGTTAGTCCGGATCGATCCATGTCGGTTTGGGCCTTCAATTGGGCTTCCAATTAACATGTTGTTCCCTCATTCTAGGCCTACAACTAATTTTCTCTTGGATCCATTATTTTTCCTCATTTTCCCAAGAAAAAATTACCACACAGAGAAAAAACAAAACAGAAAGGGAGAGAATGACAGAGACAAAACCTGAAAACAGAAACCCAGAAAAGAAAATCACACCCAGAAAAAAATCACACCAGAAAAGCAAGCCATCTCAGCCAAAGAAATTATAAGCCAAAAAATATTAAAAAAAAAACACAGTGACTGTGAGAGTAAGGAGCAAAAATCAGAGTGACTGCAGGCATGCAATCTAACCATCTCCATCTCCTCACTGTCCTGCACCCGCTGTGGAACCATCATGCCCTTCTCATCATACCTGACCAACACCCGCCGTGGAACCACCTCGTGGGCCCACTCACTCCTGCCGTCCACCGCCAACACCCCCCCTCCAAATTGAAGCTCTCCGCCAGGAAGTCCCGCAAAACGTACACTCCCTTTCTCACCAATTCTTCACCATCACTCTCTCCATTTCTCTCTTCTTCTTCCAGCGAAGTGGACACCAAGCGGTATTGGATTTGAAGGTCGATGGAAAGAGAGAGAGAGAGAGAAGGAGAGGGACTTTTTGTTATTTTTACTCTGAGAGAGGGAGAGAGACTCGAGAGCGGCTGCTGTTGGGGTTTGAGGAAGTGAGATATAAGCTCCCTCGGGTTGTTAGGGCTTTTATCAGTCGGTTTTCGGCTCGGTCGGGTTTCCGACCCAAAATCGACCCGAAACACACTTTAGTCGGTTTTTCATTTAAAACAATTTCGTATCGGTTCGGATCCAACCGGTTCGGGTTAGTTCGGTTTCGATTTATTTTGCCCATCCCTAGAATTCAGAAATAATAATAATAATTAAATATTTTGTAGTTTCCAAATGCAATTATGTGATGGCAAATGGCCCATGGGCTCGTCTTGGGAGTTGCCTTGAAAGTTCTATTGGCAGGTATAACACAGAAAATGAGTGGACTTCCTCAACCAACTCAACCCATGTTCTTGCCATCCAAGAATGCTCCGTGTGGCCCACAACATTGTTTTCAGTGCAGTGGGCTAAGCGCGGCCCAACTCTAACCAAAATTATGTTTTACACGGATTTTTTAACGATTTTTACAAAATATTAATATAAACTAACCATAATTATATGCTATTTGTTTCAAAAAAAAAAAAAAAATTATATGCCATTTAATTTAAAGTTGATTTTCTTTAATCAGTTATAAACGTTCATATATAGCATATGCCCAATCATATATGATTCATTGATCAACTTATTTATTTAGTTTACACTATCAAAGCAAATAAAGTTACCCATTCTAATAGTCATCACCTACATAATATCTCTAATCTATATATTTTGGTAAGATCATAACTCTTTGTTTTGATCCTAATAAAATATTTGACATTATTCACTTTGCATTTAAATCGTTATTTAATTAATACATGTAATTAAATAAGAAATACATAAGATTGACAATTAAAAAAGATACATAATCTATTTAATTTTCTAAATAAGCTTTATTTTGTGAATTATTTAACTAAAAATTATATTAAAATCTCTGCTTGCTCAATGACATATCATCATATCATAAAATATAGCAAAATTAAAAATTAAAAAATTAAATTTTCTAATGAAATTATGAAATCTAGCTGAATATTTTTTTATAACACATAAATCTCTAACTAACTAACTTAGGTTACATAATTTACTAAATCATAATTAAAAATTACATTAAAATCTCTACGTACTCAATGACATGTCATCATATCATAAAATATAGTAAAAGGAAAAAAATAAAAAAATTAGTTTCCCTAACGAAATCTAGCACAACATTTTTTTTTTTTAATAACACATTAATTTCTATCCTATAAGCAGTACATCATCATATAATTATAAGTTTATTCATTTTAGGACTTAACTAGATAAAGTTGAAACCAAAAGGGAATGTTGATGAAAATTGTCTTTTTTATAATAAACTTCCTCTTTTGTTTTATTTTCTAAGAGATGTGAATATTATATCAGATTTTTTTTAAAAAATATTTTTTATTGTTAAAATTTAAGAGGATAAACAACATAATAATATTTTTAATTTGAAAGTTGACATAATATATATATATATATATATATATCTACTAAATCTAGTGGACCATATACATCATCTCTTTTGAGTATTTAGCTTTTGGCACTATATTTAATCACCATTTTTGCTTTGATATATATATTTTTCTATTAATTGTAATTTTTCTTACTATAATTTTTTAAAAAAACTTTGGCCATGTGGTCCTCTTTAGTATCAAGATCCTCTTAGAGAAACAAAATTGTCTTTATCTTCTATGGTCATGACGCTTGATCACAAGACTTCAAGATCTGAATTTGGCAGTTGTATGCCAACTATAATCATTATTGTCTTTCAACCACGAATCCAATCAGATTAATTATTAATACCCAAAACAAATTCAACTTTCTACATCAAACTGTAATAATATTTTCACATAATACATTAAAACTTTTTGTCAATTTTCTCACCCTAAAGTAATTAGAGCTACCTTTTTTTTTTTTTTTCTTGAATGTGCAATTTTGATATTAGATGCAAAAGTTATGATCAGAATACCGAAACAAGCTCCTAATACCCCAAAGTAGCATACCGAGTTGGGTTTTTTATGCGGCTTCATGTGACTTGCGATTTTTTGGTAAAATATGAAGTCAAATTGGGCTTAATTTAGGATTTCAATTAACTTAGGATTAATATTTCTTTTAAATTAGAATTAGTTATTTATTTTCTATTTTAACTAATATATCTTTTTGTTAATTTAGAATTTGTTTTGATTTAAGATTTTATTTGCTAAAAAAGTTATATTTCCTAGAAAAATTAGAATTAGTTAAATATACATAGGAGATCAGTTTAAGGTTGTTATTATACCGCTGATTATTGATTACTGATTGAGAGTTTATTTCTCTTTTGTTCTTTTGAAAAAAATGTGATTATCAAGTTAATTATATTGTACAATCAATCATGACTTATCTCTCATATTCTCATCTCATTCTTGGGAGTAGCGTCAATATTCTTCTTTTATAATTTTGGTTCTTGATTGAATTCTAATAATTGGGTTAAAATTCTTTATAATTTTGATTGTTGATTGACATATAATCAAGACATAATTTTTTTTTTTTTATAAGCCTAGTTTAATTTTTATTGAAGTTGTGATCTAATTTTATAAACCTGGTTTAATTTTTCTTGAGGTTGTGATCTAATTTGACTGTGGATGTCATATCAATATATATATATATATATGGGGTTCGCATCAATGCATCAGAGCTATCAATCAAAAGTAATGATCATTTTCACTCATGCAATAATGTCCATATACAAGTATCACCAATAGGTTTCAACAAACTTATACAAGCAACCATTCATAATCAACACTACTTCATATAACGCAAAAGGAAAATTTTAACAAATATTAGACTTGAATCGCTAAGTAATGTTTTGTCATCACTGCACTTTGCTTTTTAGTGTTTTAAACTAAATCAAGTTATATAAATAGCACCACAATAAGACAATTTTAACACTTTTTGGGTCTATTTTAATTGTTAATTGGATGTTTGACTATAGATGGTATACAGCACATGAAATGTCTTTTTTCTTTTGAGGATTATTTTTCATTAGACCATAGATCTTGAGTTCAAGGACCAGTTTGATTTACATTTATTATAACATAAATATATATTATTGTCTATTTTTAACGTGCAACCATTCTAGAAAAAATATATATATATATAGATAACTGCAATTTACATGATTCCTTTTCACTGTTCTGTTGATTGTTCTTCAATAATTTATGGACTGATTCAACTCACTTGTCAATTTAGAGTCAGTAACTTTTTCACTGCACGTCTAAAACTGAGTTTAAATGTGAAAATAAAGTTTTTTCTATTATGTATGTACTTCAACCCGTACTAGCTGGGTCAGTCATTTCATAACCAATGAAAGAATTTTCATTTTTTATTTTTTATTTTTTATTTTTTTATAAGAATTAAAGAAAAGAGAGAGAATTGGATTCATAAATTTATTACAATTGTATTGGTCTGAGAAAAACATTAGGAAAGCACCATATAGTAATTAAGGAAGCAAATATTTATATCTTCTGCTTACAAAAATATGAAAAATATATATATACTTTTTCATTCAAAAAAAAAATATATTTTTTCATTCAATTGCATGCGAGAAAAATTAATCTACTCTTTAATAATAATATTGGTTTCTAATATACAATATTCCTTGGAACAGTTTTTTAAGATGCTATTTGTGAACTCAGTCTAATTTTTAATTAGATCAAATTATATAATTAGCACCATAATAAGACCATTTTAATATTTTTTGTGTCTATATTAATTGCTAATTGAATATTTGATTATAGATCAAATTATACAATTAGACGGTTTGGAAATGGAAAGTGAAAATCACTAGTATGAAGAGATCTATTGAAGAGATCTATTGGACAATTTCATTACTAATATGAAGGATTTGGATATTTATATATTCCGAATGATTCTGATCCAGGTAAATTACCAAACTATTTAAAGAATTCTAACATCTTTTAGAACTATGACTAAAAAACTTTATAATCTTCATATAAGATGTGTTGACTTTAAGATTGCAAAAGTAGTTAGGTGTCAATGCAAATGCCACGTCAAAACTCAATGTTCTGGTTGAAAAACAATGGCCAGTAATAAATAATAGATGATTCGCTAATTGATTACTGTGCTTTGTAATGAAATCAAACAAAGAGGCAAAATGTGAAAGACAATTAGAATGATAATCAGTCCGTTGACATCTCTATGATTGACACCAACATACTCTCCCATAACATACATGTTTACCTAACAAGGTGTTGCAAAAATTGGAAGCAATGCAACATATTCAATATATAAAAATACTAGTATTAGTCTTCTTAGGGTTGACCATAGGTGTCTCAAGACTCAAGCTGATCCAAAGTTGGTCGATTTTTGCCCTTTGGTGCTGTTTTCAGATGTGGATGTCAACACGTGGAATAAACCGGCAAATCCATCAGTCATCACCATAGCAACAGATGGACCACAACATGGGTTCTGTTCAGGGCAACGGGCTCAGAACGGCCCAACTCTAATTGGACCACATAGGCCCAATATATACTTTACACTCATTTTTCAACTATTTTTTTAATAAAAAACTATAATTATATGCTATTTAGGGCCCAATTAGAAAAAAAAAAATAAAACTCTTTTTTAAAATTCATGGGCTTTTAAATTTAAATATACTCATTTTTCAAGTCTTATGGGTTATTTAGCAAGTTCAATGGCTCGTTTAATAATTACTTTCTTTCTTTTAATCACAATAGAGCTTAACTTATAAATGGACTCACTTGGGAAAGTAATAAGAGCTATTTAGCAATGATATTTCTTTAAAACAATGGGCTTAAACTCATACTTAAGTTTGAAATAAAATTTTCTCAATATTAGGCTTTAGCTCTTAATAAAAAATAAAAAATAAAAAATTATAGAGTAATCTTATTTACACCGCTAAAAAATTGTATGCACACCCCAACATAATCTATTTTTAAAATTATAATATTATCCTTAAAGAAAATTACTAACAAGGGTAAATAATTTGTAACTATACTCACAAATATTAATCACTTCCTCATGTATAATATAAAACTTTTTTCTTTTTTCAAACGCTTAATATTTTTTTAAATACTAATTTCAAATATCAAATAATTTTTAAAGAAACAAATTAATTACAGAATATTGAGAATAAATCAAAATTATGATGAAATTATTGTGTTTTATTAAGAAGAAAAAAAAAAAAGGAAAACAAGTTTGAAAGAAAAAAATAAGAACATATATAAAAAAGTTTATTTTATTTCAAATATTCTATAAGAAATTACTAATTAATTTAAACTTCTTTTCTTCATAATACAATAAATCCGTTGAATCGAGATAAAAAATTGTATCTTATTCAAATAACAAGAAATTTGTTTGAATGCTATTATATAACTCTAAAAATTAAACCGAAATAAAGCTCTCTATACTTTTTCAAATTCTATCTTCTTTAAATTAACTATTTTTTTTTTCAAATATCAACTTTTTTTTAAAAGAATATAAATTAATTGTAAAGTGTGAAGAATAATTTAAAATCATATATTGATTGTAAAATGATAAGTTTTAAATTATTTATTATTAGAAGAAAATCATAATCTACTTACCCTGTTTGTTAGGGAAAAAACCTCTAAAATTTAACAAAATTAATTAAAAAACAAAATAAGTATTGTGAGTTATAAAAATATAGTACAAAAACAATAAAAGAAGGGCAATATTGGTATTAGTTGGGGTTTATTTACAAACTAGAGATTTTTCATAGTTTTAGTGAGATGTACTCATGAAAGGGATATACATTCAATTTAAAATCAAAAGGGAACGTTGACGATAATTGTCCTTTTTAGAATAAATTTCCTCTTTTGTTTTCTTTTTTAAGAGACGTGAATATTATATCAATTTTTTTCAATATTTTTTATAGTTAAAATTTAAGATGGTAAACATTATAATAATATTTTTAATTTGAAAGTTGACATAATATATATATATATATAGCATAAAAAAATAAAAATCTATTAAATATAATGGATCATATATATCATCTCTTTTGAGTATTCAGCTTTTGAGTGGCATTATATTTAATTGCAATTTTCGCTGTGATATTTTTTTTTCTATTAATTGTAATTTTTCTTATTATATATATATATATATATATATATATATATAGTTTTAACTTTGGCTACGTGGTCATCTTTTTAGTATCAAGATCCTCTTAGAGAAACAAAATTATCCTTATCTTCTATGGTCACGGTACTTGATCACAAGACTTCAAGATCTGAATTTGGTAATTGTATGCCAACTATCATCATTATTATCTTTCAACTAGGAATCAGTCAAATTAATTTTTGATACCCAATATATATATAGTTTTAACTTTGGCTACGTGGTCATCTTTTTAGTATCAAGATCCTCTTAGAGAAACAAAATTATCCTTATCTTCTATGGTCACGGTACTTGATCACAAGACTTCAAGATCTGAATTTGGTAATTGTATGCCAACTATCATCATTATTATCTTTCAACTAGGAATCAGTCAAATTAATTTTTGATACCCAAAATAAACTCAGCTTTCTACATCAAATTGTAATAATATTTTCACATAAAATATTATAACTTTTTATCAATTTTCTCACCCTAAAGTAGTCGGAGCTACTCTCTCTCTCTGTTTTTTTTTTTAAATGTACAATTTCGACATTGGACATGAAAGTTACGGTTAAAATACAGAAACAAGCTCCTGACACCCAAGAGTAGCCGGGTTGGGTTTTTTATGTGGCTTCATGTGAATTGTGATTTTCTAGCAAATTTTGAATTCAAATTGGGCTTAATTTAGGATTTCAATTAACTTAGGATTAGTATTTCATTTAAATTAGAAGTAGTTATATTATTTTCTATTTTAAGTAATATATCTTTTTGTTAATTTAGAATTTTTTTTTATTTAGGATTTTATTTGCTACAAAAGTTATGTTTCCTAGAAAAGTTAGAATTAGTTAATTATAAATAAAAAATTAGTTTAGGTTTGTTATTATGCTGCTGATTATTGATTATTGAATAAGAGTTTATTTCTCTTTTATTCTTTTAAGAACATGTAATTATCAAGTTAATCATTGTATGATTAATTATGACTTATCTCTCATATTCTCATCTTATTCTTGGGAATGACGTTAATATCATTCTTTTATAGTTTTGGTTCTTAATTGAGTTTTAATCATTAGGTCAATTTTTTTTTTTTTTTTTTTTTTTATAATTTTAGTTATTAATTGATATATAATTAACGAGTTAAAATTCCTTTTTATAACCTGGTTTAATCTTTCTTGAGGTTATGATCTAATTTGATTGTGAGTGTCATATCGAGATATATATGGGGTTTGCATCAATGCGTCAGAGTTATTAATAAAAAGTGATGATAGCTTTCACTTATATAATAATGTCCATATCAATGTATCACCAATAGGCTCTAACAAACTCAAACAAGTAATCATTCATAATCAACATTATTTCATACAATGGGAATGGAAAGTTTTAACAACTATTAGACCTCAATCGCTAAGCAATGTTTTGTAACCACTGTACTTTGCTTTGCTTTTCATTGTTTTGAACTAAATCAAATTATATAATAAGCACCATAATAGGACCATTTTAACTTCTTTTTCTTTGTCTCTATTTTAATTGTTAATTGGATATTTGATTATAGATGGTAAATAGCACATGAAATATCTTTTTCCTATTGTAGATTATTTTTCATTAGACCATAGATGTTGAGTTCAAGGGTTGGAGTTTGATTTACATTTATTATAATAGAAATAACATAAATATGTATATTATTGTCTATTTTTACTATAGTTGTGATCCTACATGTGCAACCATTTTGGAATATATATATATATATATATATAACTACGATTTATAGAATTCCTTTTCACTATTGTGTTGCATCGCTCTTCAATAATTTATTACTTATCCAACTCACTTGTTAGAGTCTACAACTTTTTCAGACGATTGTTAATTTTAAGTCTACAACTTTTTTATTGCCAAAGCTTAAAGGTGAGAATAAAGTTTTTTCTACTATGAATGGCTAAATGTACTTTATGTTAAGGATACTTCTGAATCAAAGCACAATCTCAGCAAAAATGATCAAATCAATTTCACCATTCAAGCACACAATCTTAGCAAGTATAATCAAATCAATTCCACCATTCGAGCACACAATCTTAGCAATTGTCAACTAGTCATTAAACCAAAATGATTTGCTTTCCATTATTTCCTATCAGCGGATTGATTTAGTATCATATAAATCACTCTAACGCTTAAAAAGAATTTTTTTAGCATGCGTAATAGTTTGCAAACATTGACAAACGAATATCGAAACAAATATAACAAAAGTGCAGTTGAAGGTATTAGGGAAAGGATGTATCATAAAAGATCCGGTAACGGTGAAATGTAAAGGAAGGCCCACAATATTGACCAACCCAAAAGTCAAGCCCAAGACTCATAGAAGACCAAATTGAAGTAAGAAGTGTGAAAAAGTTGGGCATGACAGGCGTAACCATCCGTAACTTGTGAAAAAATAAGAACTTGATAGATTTTTTTTTTTTTTTCTGTACATAACCATTTTATAAAGGGCATCATATATGTATGTATATCTTTGTTGATCATAATTGTTGCATCATATTTGTAAGTGAATGTTTTAAAATTTGATAACAATTGTTGATAAAATTGTCCCATCATATTTTAGTTCGCAATGGCGAGTTCATAGTGATGGATTGAAAAAACAAAAATCAACAATTTGTTTTTCATAAAATTTAGAATTTTGCGGAACATTGAGTTTCAAATTTTTTTTTTTTTTTAAAAAACTCAAGAATCCAAGATCCATAAAACAATGAAATAAAATAATATAAAGAAATAAAAATCAGATTTTTACCTTCTGTATTGATCTCTGTGGATTGCTCACCACCTTGCCTTCCTTGATATATCTCGAAACCAAGAAACAAGTGAGTGGACACAATTATATAGAATTGTGCTCACTTATTTTTTGATTTCTGTCTAAAAAAAAATCAAATTAAATCAATAATTATAAGAGGTGAATGTTTGATTTTTGGTTATACAAAGAACAAAGACACAAATTCTTGTTCTTTGTATTTGTTGAAAAAAAACTTTTTCTTTTCTCTTAGTTTTTCTCAAAAACATAGACAACAACCAAAAACCTAAATGTAGAAAAGAAACTTTTTTTTTTTATAGACAAACAATTAGGGTTTTAATTAATCAATATTAATATTGACCCTAATCTTATTATAATTAAACTTTTACCCCATATAATATAATTAATTCAAAATTAATTCATATTATATTTTGAAATAGAACTTGTAACTTTTAATAAATTAATTCATAATTAATTTATACCAAAGTCACTAAGAATTGGATTCAAGACCTCTTATAAAATTAATTAAATAATTATTAATTCATAATTAATAATTAAATAATTTGAATAATCAATATTATTCAAATACCAAGTGAACACAAATTTTTGTTACTTATGTAACGCCTGTAATTGGACGGTCCAATTACAATATTCTATATACATGTTTCTTATAGTAAAATGAGCTATCAAGGGGACCCGATGGACCTACAGTTTTGAGCTCCAATAATATTGGAATTATTAATTAAACTCTTTAATTAAATAATTCACTATTATTAATCTTAAAGTTACTCCACTAAAAACTTAAGATTGCACTCTCAAAACTATAGATTTTTCTATACAATCTGAAATTTTTCAGTGTCCATTGATTTAATCACTACATATGATTTGACCCTCCACAAATAGTTCATAATTAGAGCAAGGTCAAATGTCCGTTTTACCTCTCTAATTATTTCTTGATCCTTAAGTACCATTGATTCTCTAATGAGCAATATATTCATAACAACTTATGAATTTATCTTTCTGTTTACATATAAACAGAAAGTTGAGCGCTCTTATTGTTCAAGACCTGAATCAACCCTTAAGGGAACTACTTTTCTACTTCTCGCAAGAAGGAGTGGATTCCACTATTGTATAGAATGTTCCCAGCTACTTACTAAATCATATCCCCAAAGTATGAAGTTATTGATTGGGTATCTACACCGATCTCACCCATGTAAATCAAAGGAAATAACTTAACAAGCAGGAGTTCATAATACACTCAAAATTAATATCAATTCATATATGATCATCTGGTTGATAAATATAAATCTCTAAGATTAACGGATATTATTTAGAGACTTATATTTATCGTGGCCCAGTCCTATATAATCTTTATTATATAAGGTGCCTCAATTTCCATGTCACCACATGAACAGTCTTGGATAAGACTATTGTATCAAATACAAAAGGGATCGCAGCTGTAGATTTACCACAAATGAAGTACCCAGCTTCGTTTGTTTTCTACGGACTCTTTAAATTACTTATCTCAAACTAAATCCACCTGTATATAACACTTATATACTTAGTTTGAAATTACATCAGTAATCAAGGATGTTTCTCATGATATATACGATTTTTGCAAAATATATAAATTGAATGAAATGAATATTTTATTAAAATTTATAAAACCGTTTACAATATTACAAGCTCTTAGGGCAGAAACCCCAACAATCTCCCACTTGCTCTAGAACA
Organism: Nephelium lappaceum; assembly: GCA_021234005.1. Classification (NCBI taxonomy): domain Eukaryota; kingdom Viridiplantae; phylum Streptophyta; class Magnoliopsida; order Sapindales; family Sapindaceae; genus Nephelium; species Nephelium lappaceum. The sequence goes on along the minus strand of CM038000.1, from coordinate 3,854,150 downwards.
GATGGGATATATCTCGTAATCCTAGACCCTCTAGATGACCTTCAAATACTTTAGCCGTTAAGGTCTTCGTAAACGGATCAGCAAGGTTGTTTTGTGATGCAATCTTCATCACTTTTACATCTCCCCTTCGCACGATCTCCCTAATGAGATGATATTTCCTCTCTATATGCTTCCCTCGTTTATGACTTCTTGGTTCTTTGGAATTGGCCACTGTACCACTATTGTCACAATAAAGGGTGAGTGGTTTATCCATGTCTGGAACAACTTCCAGATCAGTCAAGAATTTACGTAGCCATACCGCTTCTTTAGCTGCTTCACAAGCTGCTACATATTCGGCTTCCATAGTGGAGTCAGCAATGCATGATTGCTTAATACTCCTCCATGTAATGGCTCCACTACCAAGGGTAAATACTGATCCGGACGTAGATTTCCTAGAATCTTTGTCCGATTGAAAATCAGAATCTGTATATCCTAATGGGATCAAATCCTCTCCAGAATTTACTAGCATATAGTTTCTCATTCTCCGAAGATACTTGAGAATATGCTTTACAGCCACCCAATGATCAAATCCTGGATTAGATTGATAACGACTAACTATTCCCACTGAATAACATATATCCCGTCTCGTGCATAACATAGCATACATGAGACTGCCTACTGCAGAGGCATAGGGAATCCGTCTCATATCCTCAATTTGTTGAGGTGTCTTAGGACACTGTTCCTTAGACAAATGAACTCCATGACGAGAAGGTAAATTACCTTTCTTAGAGTTCTGCATCGAAAATCGCATAAGAATCTTATCAATATATGATGCCTGAGACAACGCTAACAGTTTGTTCTTACGATCTCGTATTATTTGGATCCCAAGGACATAACTGGCCTCTCCCAAATCTTTCATTTGGAATTGGCTAGCGAGCCAGTTTTTTACGTCTGATAATATTCCTATATCATTCCCAATGAGTAGAATATTGTCAACGTAAAGTACAAGGAAAACCACTTTCTTATTGATAATCCGTTTGTATACACAAGGCTCATCAATATTTTGCTCAAAACCATAAGACTTGATCGAAGTATCAAACCTTATGTTCCAAGATCGAGATGCTTGTTTAAGTCCATAAATGGACCTTTGCAACTTGCAAACCTTTTGCTCTTGACCTTGGGATACAAATCCCTCTGGTTGTACCATATAGATACTTTCATCAAGATTACCATTCAAAAATGCAGTCTTGACGTCCATTTGCCAAATCTCATAATCGAGACATGCAGCAATGGAGAGAAGAATCCGAATGGACTTAAGCATAGCTACTGGTGAGAAAGTTTCCTCATAGTCAACTCCCTCTTTCTGAGTATAACCCTTTGCCACTAGTCTAGCTTTAAAGGTTTCTACCTTTCCATCCACTCATTTCTTCCTTTTGTAGATCCATTTGCAACCTATGGGTTTTATCCCATCTGGTTGATCTACAAGTTCCCAGACAGAGTTGGAGTACATAGACTCCATCTCGAGATTCATTGCTTTAAGCCATTCTTCTTTATCAGAATCCTTCATTGCATCATGGTATGTTAATGGATCATATACACTCTGATAAGAGATAGCAATCTGTGCCTCTCCTGACGCGACCCAACCCGAATACCTCTAACTCTGATCCGGTCGGTCACGCCGGGCACCCCAACGGATCCCTCTCAGACCCGACTTGTTGGGCTAAGCGAAACCCGTGGAGCGAACCCTAAACTCTTTGATACTTTTTGAAACATCGTTGGGTTGGGTTTTCTTTAAAAACTAAAAACGCGTAGGAAAATTTTTATTTTTAATTTTAAATTCATTTTTGAAACTCATTTTTCTAATAAAATTTCGGCAGCATAACAACTGCATTTTTAACATTCCAGAAAACCTGTTTACAGAAAAACAACACTTCGACTAAAATTTATCACCAACCCAACTTCTGGTTGCCCGTAGGCCTCAATCATGCATTTGATTTTCAAATCAACTCAATAATTTCCAAACACAATTTAATAAATCACATTTAAATCAAAAGCAATTTAAAAACAGTTATAAACGAATAATTACAAATCCTTTATACATTTTAAAAGAGATTTACATGAAAATCTAACTGATGAAACAAAATGAACTACTTAAATGATGTTGTGTCGCGCTGGCTCACCCGCTGGAGGTAATGCTACTGATCGGCTACCTGTTGAGAGTACCTGAGGAGGTTTTTATATAAAACAGAAAAATAATGAGCTAGAAGCTCAGTGAGTGATAATTTATCGTTTCTTTGAAAATCTGATTTTCAAAACGTCCTCCTCTGAAAACGTTTGAAAACTATTCTTTGTTTCTAAAGCATTTCAAACTTATATCTTTTAAGCATCAACTTAAACAAGAGAATTCATCTCTAAGCACATGCACGTATTTAAATACAAAACTTGCAACTGTAAATCATAAATAATTTCAATAATAATTATAAAATATCTTTTATCTCAAATAAGCTTTTCTTTTTAAAACTGTTTCCTGATATCTTTTGAAATTACCATAGTATCCCTAAATCTGGGGTCTCTCAAGTCTAACGGCTATGTGCGGAATTTCTCAGCGCTAACCATAGCTCGCCAGCTCGGAGACATCTCACGGCTATGTGCGGAATTTCCCAGCGCTAACCATAGCACACAAAACACTACCCCACATCAGTAATGGCGACTCGACTGACAGACTCTGACACTTATCCCCCTGGTTAGTGACTTATCCCTCCCCAGGACTGTGCCAATTGAAGTGGGATAGACCGATCGGGTCTAAACTGCTCTGTAATCTCTGAAAATCCCTGAGGGGATACTTTCTGGTTTTGAAAACACTTTTCTCTTTTCTGCTTTAACTTTCTGGTGCAAAAGCACAATTCTCTTTTCTGAGTGCGTAAAGCACTAAAATCTGATTTCTGAGTGCCATAAGCACTAAAACTCATTTTCTGAGTGCATTAAGCACTAAAACTGATTTTCTCAATTCAAACTTGAAAACTTAGTTTCTGAAATTTCATTTCAACAACTTTATATATATGCATATAAAATCACATTCTCATTTCAAACTAATGCTCATGCATATATCAATGCATTTAAAATAAACTCAAGCAATTACTTATCAAATCAAATTTGATAATTTGAAATACTTTTAAAATCTTTAAATAAAACTCACTCACAAAACTGATGATTGAAAATAGCGCGTGCGGAGCCCCTAATCCTCTCGCCTCGATCCTCGAGCTCCCTCGTCACCTACACAACATATGAAAAAGTAAATTTACGCTCGCATCACTTCTAGAACTCGAAATCGCCAAATTACATAATCGGCCCTCAAACTAGTTTATCGCGCGATTCACTTTATCTTTAACTTTTCACTATTCTCTTGGTTCCTTAAGCTTCCGATAAATGTAAATCCACTTATTTTCTCAACTTATTCGTCACTCAAAACTAACCAATAATGAATCATAACCAAATCCGCTTCGAAATCAACTTAAACCACAATAAAAGTATCAACCTTAACTTAAGTAACTCACCTATTTTCTTCCTCACGAGCTCATCCTTTTCCTCTACGGTTTGGACTTGTTTCGGGATTGTTTTGGGGCATAAACGGACTGATTTGAGCTAGATTTCCTCCCTCTTTTTCTTCTCTTACGCACAAGCTTCTCTTCCCTTGCTAGATTCTCTCTCTTTCTTCTCCGATCTACAGCCTCTGTTCTGCTTCAGCTTCGGTCACGTTTCGCAACTGAAAAAGGCATTGATTGGAGCTGATCTGAGCTGGGTTTTCTTCTCCTCTTTCTCCTCTCTATTTCCCTCTCGGTTCCGCCGTGGATTTGCTGCTGGTTTCGCCGTAGATCGGCATCGTTTCTGTCGCGCGGGATGAGCTGGTTTGGTCGCCGTTCAGCTCGATTTTACTCCGCCTTGGGTCGAGTTCGGGTCGCGCGTCAACTGCTCCGGTCGGCGGTCAGTTCTGCAGCTCGGCGACAGCTCGATCGGCTTCGATCTGGTTCGCATGGTCGTCGGCTCTGTCTTGGCATCGCGCGACAGTAATGCTTCGGTCGTCGCTCAACTTGGCTAGCTCGCGAGATGGTTCTGTCATCGGTCGGCGCTACGACGGAGGCTAGTCGGCAGCTGGTCGGCTCCGGCGTCGGCAGTCTTCTTCTTCTCTTCTCTCTTCTCTTCTCTTCTCTTCTCTTCTCTTCTCACGCGAAGAACATTCTGGATTCTATTCACTACTCGAGCTTCACTTTTTGTGATTCAACTAACTTTTGGCTTCATGATTTCCTCCCCAATCAACTAAAAGAATGACGGTCATGTCCCTTAAAAATTACGGTCTTCTCCCCTAACTTTTAATTAATTCCACTTTAACCACAATTATTAAATCTTATCTTCGATTTAGTCCCTTATCACCTTAAATTATTACTCGATTTCATTCACCATTTTACCCTTCCATTTAATCTCCAATCGAGTTTAAATCAATCTCTAAGGGTTCCTTATACCCTTAGGCGTATCCATGAACCATTTAGGGTCTCTAATCACCACTTAGGGACTATTTCCGGGGAGATCCGTAAAATTACGATAGAGGGCTTACATCTCCGATCTTTCTGTAGCGGACTGGTGGTCTAATAACCCTCCCACTACGACGAGGTGGTAGATGATTCTAATGAGAATTTGTCTGACGTTCAGACGTGGTCTGAATTATATCTTTGTCAACAACTATTGTTGACGAGGTACAGGTCGAACCAGGAAGTAATTCCTCTAGTACAACTTTACTTCGAGGTTTGTACTCTTTCATATAGTTCTCTTCAAGAAACGTAGCGTTTGTCGATACAAACACTTTGTTTTCTTCAGGACTATAAAAGAGTCCGCCCCTAGTCTCTCTAGGATAACCTACAAATAGGCAAACTTTTGAACGTGGTTCCAGCTTCCCAGTCTTGTTCTTCAGCACATGTGCTGGACAACCCCAAATGCGAAAATGTCATAAACTAGCTTTGCGACCATTCCACAACTCCAGGAGTGTCTTTGGAACTGACTTAGATGGTACAACATTCAAAATATACATTGCAGTTTGCAATGCATATCCCCAGAATGAACTAGGTAATGATGAGAAACTAAACATAGATCTCATCATGTCCAAAAGGGTTCGATTTCTCCTTTCTGCAACACCGTTCTGCTGGGGTGTTTCAGGAGCAGTCAGTTGGGATAGAATCCCATGCTCAAGTAAGTAATCCTCCAACTTTGTATCGAGATACTCACCTCCACGATCTGATCGTAGAGTTTTCAATGTTTTACCTAATTGATTTTCAACTTCAGCTCGAAATTGTTTGAATTTTTCAAAAGTTTCTGACTTCCGTTGCATCAGGTAAACATACCCATATCTAGAATAATCATCAATAAAGGTGACGAAATATTCATAACCGCCTCTAGCTTGAACATTCATAGGACCGCAGACGTCCGAATGTATAAGCTCTAGTGGTTCCTTAGCTCTAACCCCTTTACTAGTAAAAGGTCTTTTGGTCATTTTACCTTCTAAACATGATTCACAAACAGGTAAAGTGCCGATCTTTAACTCACTTAAATGTCCGCCCTTTACCAGTCTATCTAATCTGTCAAGGTTAATATGACCAAGTCTTAGATGCCAAAGATATGTGTCATCATTTTGAGAAATCTTTTTGTCGTTTTGTTTTTGGTTTTTCAACCTTAAACATTTCAGTATTAAACAGTGGGTTATGCATTAACGGTCTTAACACATATAAATTGTTTTCTTATATCCCTGAACAAATTTTCAAACCATTTCTGGAAATAATAACTGATTTATTATAAAAAGAAACAGAATAATTAAATTCCAAAAGTTTGGATACAGAAATCAAATTTCTTTTAAAACCTGGAATATAATAAACATTGTTCAGTATGATAAAACAATTATTATTGAAATGAAGTCTAACTTCTCCCACTGCCTTTGCTGAAACGACTTCCCCAGTCCCGACTCGCATGTTGAACTCGCCTTCACCAAGCTGCCTATAAGAGTCAATCAGCTGCAAGGAAGAACAAACATGATTAGTGGCTCCTGAATCAATTATCCAAGTGGATGAATCATCCTCCACTAAACAAGATTCAATGACTAGTAAATCATATTTACCTTTCATTTTCTTCTCTTTAAGCTCATTAAGGTACTTAGGGCAGTTCCTCTTCCAATGTCCATCCACACCACAATGGAAACATTTTCCTTTGGGCTTGGTGGCCTTAGAGCTCTTTTTGTTCTTCTTTTTGGTAGCTTGTGTTTTGGGCTTAGGTTTAGCCTTTTTGGTGTTTCTCTTCCTCTTGTTTTTAGCAGAAGAAGAAGACTCAGCAACGTTTGCTTCACCAGACTTACTCTTATCCTTATTCATTGACTCATAAGTAGTAAGCTCATTAAGTAATTGAGTACGTGAGTAAGTCAACTTGTTCATAACATAGTTACTCTTGAATTGCATGAAACTCTTCGGAAGAGTTTCCAAGATCATACTCACTTGGCTACGTTCGTCTATTGCCCCTCCATGGCTTTCAGCTGTGTTAAAGTGGGTTATCATTTTCAAAACATGCTTTCGAATAGATGTACCCTCCTTCATTTTAGCAGTCATCACAGCACAAACAGCTTTGTGCCGTTGCTGCTCAGAAGGTTGCCCAAACATGCCCTGCAATGACTCTAGCATCTGAGTTGCTGTTGTCATTGACTCGTGCTTGGTAGCAAGCACCTCGGACATCCCTGCTAACAAGTAGCAGCGGGCCTTTTCATCAGCTGTGACCCATTTTTGATAGGTCTCGCGTTCAGCACGTCCAGCATTATCTGCTGGCTGAGGAGGACAAGGTTGAGTCGTGACAAATTTAAGGTCCTCACAGACCAGGACTGCGTTCATATTACTTTTCCATTTGACATAATTTTCCCCGTTAAGTTTATCATTAGCAAGAATAGAAATCAACGGAGATACCATTGCTGAAAATAAATAAAATGGAATTCATTTAATATCAATTTGCAAAATTTAATATCATGTAATTTTGGCATAAAATTAAACGTGATGCATGATCCACGAATAATAAATTATCAAAATCCCTAAAATTAATAATTAATAAGCTGTTTTGCGGCAGCTTGGCCTCGGTTCACTGCGATCTCGACGGCTGGGTATCACGGCAGCAAGGCTGGTCGGCGTCGGTGGCGAACGGCAGCTCCTTCTTCTTTTTCTTCTTCTTCTTTTTCTTCTTCTTCTTCTTCTTCTTTCTTTCTTTCTCTTCTTTCTTTCTTCTTCGCGAGAGAGAGAGAGACTGGTTTGTGTTTGATTTAAAAGTCAACACCATCTTCTTGGCTTCTAATTTCCTCCCCACAAGTCTCATTAATTCCACTTACGCCCTAAGACAATTCCATTCTCCTCCCTTAGATTCTAGCTCAATCTTACTACAACCACAATTATTAAAAGTTATCTTTACTTTAGTCCCTTTTATACCTTAAAAGTTATTTGATTTCATTTACTCTTTTAACTTCCCGATTAATCTCCAATTGAGTTTAAATCAATTCCTATGGGTTCTCTATGACCTTAAGCGTCTTCATAAATTATTTAGGGTCTCTAATCACCACTTAGGGACTATTCTTGGGTAACCCATTCAATAACAAAAATAGAGGGTTTACAATTTCTCCCCTACTTATAAAAATTTCGTCCTCGAAATTCCTGAATGATCTCATCTAGATGATTCTCTCTTTCAAATCCTCTCTGACTGAAACATCATTCATAGCATCTTCTGTATCATCGCTCTAACCTTTACGTCATCATTGCTTAAACATCCTGTTCAGATATCTTTTTCCTGAGTTTCTCTTTTAGAAACTGAACTAGAAACTTATACTTCACTAGTTCTCTGTCATTCATTCTCAAGAATTCCAATCATTTAAACTCATAAACTACGATACTACTCAAGGATCTACGTACCGTATCTCTAATAGGGCTCTCATTTTTTTTTCCTTTATTAGATCATTAACACAGCCAAAGATACAGGCTGATTTATTTCATCTTTCAGATCAAAACTTAAGATTAATATAAACCTAAACTTATCTCATCATCTGAGAAAAAAAATTACTTGATACTACACTCCCATAATCTCGCGTCCAAACTAATTCCATCAATAAGATCCACAAGGTTAATAAAATATAGAGCTCTTAAATCAATCAATACTTAAACATCATTATCAACTTAAGAATCATTATCTATATCCTCTTTTAGATCAGCATCAACTGTCTGCTGTATGGCTGCAAATATTCTAGCCTGACTGCAATATCTCCCAGACTGTCCTCTGGGTATTACTCCCCTGCTGGATCCACCACTAGTATGCTCAGGATCATATTTTATGGCATTAAAACTATCTCATTTATATATATTTCATCTTGTCACTTCCAAATTGATATCTATCGTTTAATAACTCAAATTTCAAATCTAATAGACATGAATTTCTCAAATTAAAGGTTACTTATTACACTTTTGCTACACAATTTTACTATTTCATCACGATTCACACTTAACTCCAAAATTCCGTTTTCTTTCACTTTTAATAGCTTTAACATGAATACCGTCCTGCTCAGAACTGTCCTGTGAAACTGCCGTCCCAACCAAAACAAATGCTTTATATAGATAAACATCACCTAAGTCACCACCTCCTGCCTTTCTTTATCTATATTCTTCAGCTTTTCTAGGCTAGTCAAGCGAAGCCCTAAACATGGGAGAAAGCACAAGACCAAAGCCATGCTTGTACCAAGTGAAGTTAATACTAGGAAAGACAGCCCCAGAATTTACTGGAAGACATTAGTTTCCACTCACATACTAGACATTTGACAGAATCCCACTCGATAACTGCGGCAAACTATGGATATAGCTAAAGGAGGTAGCAATTTGTAAAGGGCTAGCATTATGCCTCTTAAGGCTTCTTGCTCAAGACATTCGCCACTACATTTGCTTTCCCGGGGTGGTATTCTATCGTACAATCGTAATCTTTAATCAATTCTAACCAAAACTGGCACTTACTGAATTTTGCATACCACTGGTGCTTTCGTAGAGTCTATAACACTATCCCGAGATGTTCCGCATGCTCCTCATTACTGTCTGAATACACTAGAATGTCATCAATAAACACAATTACAAACTTATCCAGATAAGCTCGGAAGACTCTGTTCATTAGGTCCATATATACTAACTCAACCTCATTTTATCATTTCCATTAGTTAACAGATTATTTAACGTCAAAAATCTGATTCATAAAAAAATCCATCTTACTTACCTGTTACCTTTCTAATGAACTCTATGACTTTTGTGATTCCTACTATCAACATTCTCAAAATTCACGCTTTATGTTAAGCAATTATTAAACATAATAATGTCATATCTGATTTAATTACTCAAACCATAAAATCATATCTTCTAAGCATTTCAAAACTCAATCATCAATTATTCACATCAATTCTAAATCAATAGCCAATTCAAATGTAATGAACATTACAACTTCTGGTCATATTCACTAATTTCCCTCTCGGATGGTAAACCAGAAGAGTCCTTTGAAAGCACACATTCGGAAATTTCCTAATTACCGAAATGTCTTTCAGTCTCTCTCCATTATCTCAAACTTACAGTTTACTGCTTCATATCTTGATTTCGTTTCTAATAAATATGAATGTTTTGGAACTAAAGATTATACCTTACGCTTTCGCTGCGCAACTCTACTATTCAACAACAAAGTCTTACACACATAATTAATAACATCTAGATTCGATATCAACACTTAACTCTGAAAATTTCTCTAAGGGAGGCTGAAATCCTCAAATTTCATTTACATATTATCCTTCCAATTAATTCCACACTTTTATGATTCATCATATCAACATTTTCAAGTTCTACGTATTGTACTAAATAATAATTAAACGAAATAACTCTATATCCATTCCAATTGATCAAAACATAAGGTTATATCATCCATAAAGGTAATGATCGACTTACCTAAGTAAAATATGAAATCTTCGCTTATCAATTTCATAAAAATGAATAGAGCTTTTATTAATCTGAATGATATCACTTAGAAACTCATAATGCCCTTGGCGAGTTTCGAAAATCATCTTAGAAAGCTTTACATATCCTAAATTAATAGTATCCTTAATACACTTTTCTTAATACCTTATTAACCTTCATCATACTTATCATACTCGTAGGAAGCATTTTTCTCATATCACCTAAAATTACATCTGGTTCCCCAAATCTGTTGGACTTCACTTCCTTTCGATAACTTTCTTCCTTTAACAATCCATCGTTCTATATTTAGACGGCCAATTCATGCCTAATGAAACATCAAAATCATACATACATCTGGTAGCATCAAGTCTGTCTTAAACTCTTGACTTGCTAGGTTTACTCTGCTACCTATATAAACTTTATTCGTTATAAGCGAAGAATCCGTAGGAAACGATATTAAAATGCTGCAATTGGGGGATTCCATTCCATATAACAATCATTCTCAAATCATTTTAAATAATTATACTTAAAAATATTTCCGGCAATCATCATTTTCCTATTATCACTTCTCATAATAATCAAAACTTAATAAATCAATTGCATATTCTTATGCTTCACGTAACTATTAAATGCTAAATTGTAATTCATCAATAAACATTTCATACCACCTTATCATCCTTTCTCATCCATACTCTTAATACTAATAAATCATTCAAGAATCATATACTTATGACAACAATACAATGTCATATCCTTATAAATTTCCTTCATTTACCTCAACATTAACATCTATTTCGAAAATCAATCTATAGCTTTATCTCATATTTTGCAGTCACCTTACTGAAACGCTGATCAATTCGTCATCGCGCTTTTCTTTCAATTTCTTTACTCTCTCAATATCATTTTTTTTTCTGCCACTGGGAGTCTCCCACGGTTACTACATCACCGTTGCTAACATCTGCGCAAACCACTACACATTAAAACCTCCCACAGCTTAGCCATCCGGTCCTCTCTACTCAAATGTAGGCTGCTTAACTGGGGCATTCACAGACCCCATACCACGTTCAGGCTCCTAAAAAATGGAGCCTCAGTAGCTGGAGCTCCTGTGAAAGTTCTATCGGAACCCCATCTACCGCGTCCGCGTCAATCCATAGTGATGTGATTTCGAAACATCAAACTAATGAAAAACTTGAAAATCTTTTCAAATTACAATGCATGACATTAAAATACATGTGGTTGTGTATTTCATTATCAAAACAAAACATACTCAACTTTTATTTCCAAAATCGCGCTTAAACCGCGTTCTGATACCAAACTGACAGACCCCTTTCCCTAGGCGATCTGCTGGCACCCTACGGTGACCCTCCAGCTAGCCCTTTCGCTCAATTAAAGGATCCCCCGCAGAGCTAAGCCATATTCTTTCTCACTCTTTTTCGAAAATAGCGGAAACGAGGGGAAATTTTTCATTTTTATTTTAAACCTTTACAAAATATTTTATAAAAATTTGGGTAGCATCCCATCTGTTTTTCGGACTTTGCCACCCTGTAAATAATAAAATTTAACACTTCTAAAATCATAAAAACAATTTCCCCCAAACTACGGAGCCTCAGGCTCTCATTTTCCAACACAATCACAACCACAATTTCATGTTTCAATTTATGAACTGATTATCAATAAAATCATGTCATGCTGATTTACTTCAAAAACATAATTTAAATCCACAAAATAATATTTACAAAACCATGTGGATATAACAAAATATTTACATCACTTAACATTAAACCAAAAGATAAGTGGGAAATCACATTAGCACTGATGCCGCGGCTGCCTAGTATCGTCCGGGGAAATCCGCAGCTATGGTACCTGTGCCTGGGAGGTTTGTTTAAAAAAATACAGAAAACATTGGGTGAGCTTTAAAAGCCCAGTGAGTGTCATATAGTATCATTTAAAACCATACTTTATAAAAACCTCCCTAAAACAGTTCAAATTCATTTATTTACAATCAAGTTTCATGCATTATTAGTATAAAACATATATTGCACGGTTATCAACTTTATAAAGGGATCTCCTATAGTTGCGGGGTTTTTATTCAAAAATCATTTTCTTTTCAATGAAACGAACTGGTCCGACTCCGCTTGAAGGTGTCCTGCCAACCAGTCGTTTTCATCATTATTAAAACCGGAAATGGTCCGACTCCGCTCGTAGGACCAATCCGGCTCCCGCCAACCTATAGTGACCCGTGCCTCATGGCCCCCTAGTATGGAGCGGAATCCTACATCGCTCTTTCCAGGTCATGCAGCGGAATCCTACATCGCTACAGAGCAGAACTATGTCTCGCTCGGGTAAGCTAGCAAATAATATACCTTTCACGTGCATTGGGCTAATCTCTCAGACATCTGACTGACACGACATCTTACGGGTATCTCCCGCGGTTAGTTTAGTTAGTGACATACTGACAGTGCTCATTCTACCAATGCACGCTTCGGGTACTCAACCCAGACCGTACTCATATGATACTATATGGGAAAGCCATAGGTTTTATTTTCATATTTTCAGTCCATTTCACATATAAGCAATTCAAAACGAGAAACCATCGTTTCATGAAATCACAAAATCATATCATCAATTACCGTGCCATTTATCATCTAAATCATACTTCATTTTCATCAAAATATCAAAACATGCATGAAACATTCATTCATTCATCAAATCAACAAAAACGTATTAAAATCAGTTTGACACTCACCTTTAGCTATCAAATTCCGAATAGATTCTCGGAAGCCTCTAAAACTGCGCTCTAGCGCTCTTCCCTTGCTCCACCGGATCGCTCGTCACCTACACAACATACATATACATAAATTTATGCTCGCGTCACTTCCGGAAACTCAAAATAATAAAAATAACATCATCGCCCTTAAGTGACCCTTTTTAGGCGTAACTCTTCATTTTGATTCCTTAATTAAATCTCCGTTTTTTATCAATCCCAATACGCCTAATTAAACTCATTAGGGTCATCTGAACTTCCAACGGACGCCATATGGGCCAATTTATGAAATTGCCCATTAAACTAGTTTACGCGCGTTTTGGTTTCTCTTTGAATCTTTGGTATTTTCTTGGTTTTCTAAACTCCCTATTAACTTCAATCACTTATTTTTCAACTTCTATTCAATCAAAACTAACCAACCAACACATCGGAATAAATCCATCTCAAATCAATCTATTACTAACCAAATCACCAACCTTTAAACTCAAACAACTCACCCCTAATTTCTCCTTGCGTTGACTTCACTTTGGGGTGGTTTTGGACTGATTTTGGGATGGATCTGAGCTGAGATTGGACTGATTTTCTTCCTCTTTTCTTCCCTTCTCTTCCTCTCTCTTTCCCCCTTGGTTCCGCCGCGGTTTGCCACTGGTTTCACCATCGATCTGCACGCGTGGAGAAGCTGTCTTGGCTGCGATTCAGCTTGGTTTTGCTCCGTTCAGGTCGGGTTTGAGCTGATCTTGGTGCGGGTTGAGCTGGAGCAGCTCGTCTCCTCCCTTTTCCTCGCCGATCGGAGCTGGTTCGGCTTGGCGATGCAGCTCCGTTTCAGCTCGGTCTTCACTGCTGTTTTACGGCAGCTTGGCCTCGGTTCACTGCGATCTCGACGGCTGGGTATCACGGCAGCAAGGTTGGTCGGCGTCGGTGGCGAACGTCAGCTTCTTCTTATTCTTCTTCTTCTTCTAAGGCTGGTCGGCGTCTTCTTCTAAGGCTGGTCGGCGTCGGTGGCGAACGTCAGCTTCTTCTTCTTCTTTCTCTTCTTTCTTTCTTCTTCGCGAGAGAGAGAGAGACAATTCCATTCTCCTCCCTTAGATTCTAGCTCCACTTACGCCCTAAGACAATTCTCCTCCCTTAGATTCTAGCTCAATCTTACTACAACCACAATTATTAAAAGTTATCTTTACTTTAGTCCCTCTTCTTCTTCTTCTTTCTCTTCTTTCTTTCTTCTTCGCGAGAGAGAGAGAGACAATTCCATTCTCCTCCCTTAGATTCTAGCTCCACTTACGCCCTAAGACAATTCCATTCTCCTCCCTTAGATTCTAGCTCAATCTTACTACAACCACAATTATTAAAAGTTATGTTTACTTTAGTCCCTTTTATACCTTAAAAGTTATTCGATTTCATTTACTCTTTTAACTTCCCGATTAATCTCCAATTGAGTTTAAATCAATTCCTATGGGTTCTCTATGACCTTAAGCATCTCCATAAATTATTTAAGGTCTCTAATCACCACTTAGGGACTATTCTTGGGTAACCCATTCAATAACAAAAATAGAGGGTTTACATACATCTAGAATTCCTATCCGTTAGGAAGTCAACCTTGATCAACCTAAATGGACACCATCCGTAGGGGGACGATAACAAAGCCGTCTCGAGGCGCCATTTAAATTTTACGGTGTTGAACTAATGATGGAGACCGCAAGATATATTGTCATATATCCCTTTCCCACTCACTATTTTAGGGTTAGGGATTTCTATTAAATTTTCCTAGTCATTGTTTTAGATTATTAACGGCTAAAAAGATAATCTAAATTACTAGGAATTTGTGTGTTATTAGAGTTCGAAACTTTTTAACACTTAATAAATTATCAGATTTTTAACATTTAAAAATCTAATTTAATTTATCAAATTAATGAATTACCGGATTTTTAACACTTAAAAATCTAATTCAATTTATAAATCTAATCAAAATAATCAAAATTATAAAGACTAGATTTAATATGAAATCATCCGATTTTAACTAATTAAAATCTAATCCACATTATGAATGCCAATTTATTGAAATCAAATTTCTAATTTGAAACCTATGATTTTCTATTAAAATCAATTCAAATTATTTTAAAGGCATTCCATGTATTATTTTTCTATTTATACTAATAAACAATTTTAATAGCAAAATAAAAATAATACATATGATGCATGTCATGTTATAATGTAGTGAGTAGGCACTTCATGATTTTATATGACATATTTTTAATGCATGTACATGTTATATATATTTATCCATTCATCTCATGAAAATAAAAATAAATAAATAAATAACATGTGTATGACCGGGTTCTTTGGTTTTAATGACCTATATCTAATTTTAAGATTACAAAAATTAACCAAGGCATTCCTTGGCCTTCACTTGTAGTCTTCATAATCTTCATGGTCTTCAAGGTCTTCAAGGTCTTCATGGGCTTATAATTAAATCTAATTTAATTCTCAAGAAATTCTATCAAATAGATTAGACTAGAAAAACCCATTTCTTAATTTATGGATCCAAGAAAATTATCCAAACACATGGACAATTTTCAATAGAGTTTCAATTGAAATGGAAACCCCAAAAATATGGAATACATAATTTTAGGGACTATTATTATAATTTTATTTGTTTGCACATCTAATGTGCAACGCATCTAATGCACATATATTTATTCATAATAAATATCTTATTGGACCGTTCAAAACAGCCGCATTAATAATCCATTTCAATTCAAGTAATTATATTTTAAACGGTAGTTTTAAATACTATTAAATAAAACCAGCCGTTTTCAAAATAATTTTCCGTTTCAAATCATAATTATACCATTCAAAACAGCTGCATTAAAAACCCATTTTAATGCAATTAATTATATTTTAAACGGTAGTTTTAAATACAATTAAATAAAACCAGTCGTTTTCAAAATAATTTTCCGTTTCGAATCATAATTATACCATTCAAAACAGCCACATTAACTATCCATTTAAATACAATTAATTATGTTTGAAATGGTAGTTTTAAATACAATTAAATAAAACCTACCATTTTCAACATAAAAAAAATCTGATTCAAATCATAATTCTGGCACAGCAAATCAACCCCGTTGACTTCAATCTTCACCTTTACATTTTCAGAAAAAAAATAAAGCCTAAAACTATTGAATTACAACGAAAAAAAAATTGCCACAAACGGCTTACATATTAATCGAATAAAAAATTTGCCACAAACGACTTACATATTAATCGAATAATTTAACCAAAGAACCATACAATTAACGATCATACCATACAATCCCATTCATCAAACATGAATATAAAATATGCATATCAATCATCAAATCAAAATAATAGTGCCTACTCATTGACATACATAATCAATACAAACATATTACTTTAAAATTCATTGTTTTATTGAAAACCTTGGCTCTGATACCAATTGATGGATTGAAAAAACAAAAATCAATAATTTGTTTTTCATAAAATTTAGAATTTTGCGGAACATTGAGTTTCAAAAACTTTTTTTTTTAAAAAACTCAAGAATCCAAGATCCATAAAACAATGAAATAAAATAATATAAAGAAATAAAAATCAGATTTTTACCTTCTGTATTGATCTCTGTGGATTGCTCACCACCTTGCCTTACTTGATATATTTCGAAACCAAGAAACAAGTGAGTGGGCACAATTATATAGAATTGTGCTCACTTACTTTTTGATTTCTTTCTAAAAAAAATCAAATTAAATCAATAATTATAAGAGGTCAATGTTTGATTTTTGGTTATACAAAGAACAAAGACACAAATTCTTGTTCTTTGTATTTGTTGAAAAAAAACTTTTTCTTTTTTCTTAGTTTTTCTCAAAAACATAGACAACAACCAAAAACCTAAATGTAGAAAAGAAACTTTTTCTTTTTATAGGCAAACAATTAGGGTTTTAATTAATCAATATTAATATTGACCCTAATCTTATTATAATTAAACTTTTGCCCCATATAATATAATTAATTCAAAATTAATTCATATTATATTTTGAAATAGAACTTGTAACTTTTAATAAATTAATTCATAATTAATTTATACCAAAGTCACTAAGAATTGGATTCAAGACCGCTTATAAAATTAATTAAATAATTATTAATTCATAATTCATAATTAAATAATTTGAATAATCAATATTATTCAAATACCAAGTGAACACAAATTTTTGTTACTTATGTAACGCCTGTAATTGGACGGTCCAATTACAATATTCTATATACATGTTTCTTATAGTAAAATGAGCTATCAAGGGGACCCAATGGACCTACAGTTTTGAGCTCCAATAATATTGGAATTATTAATTAAACTCTTTAATTAAATAATTCACTATTATTAATCTTAAAGTTACTCCACTAAAAACTTAAGATTGCACTCTCAAAACTATAGATTTTTCTATACAATCTGAAACTTTTCAGTGTCCATTGATTTAATCACTACATATGATTTGACCCTCCACAAATAGTTCATAATTAGAGCAAGGTCAAATGTCCGTTTTACCTCTCTAATTATTTCTTGATCCTTAAGTACCATTGATTCTCTAATGAACAATATATTCATAACAACTTATGAATTTATCTTTCTGTTTACATATAAACAGAAAGTTGAGCGCTCTTATTGTTCAAGACCTGAATCAACCCTTAAGGGAACTACTTTTCTACTTCTCGCAATAAGGAGTGGATTCCACTATTGTATAGAATGTTCCCAGCTACTTACTAAATCATATCCCCAAAGTACGAAGTTATTGATTGGGTATCTACACCGATCTCACCCATGTAAATCAAAGGAAATAACTTAACAAGCAGGAGTTCATAATACACTCAGAATTAAGATCAATTCATATATGATCATCTGGTTGATAAATATAAATCTCTAAGATTAACGGATATTATTTAGAGACTTATATTTATCGTGACCCAGTCCTATATAATCTTTATTATATAAGGTGCCTCCATTTCCATGTCACCACATGAACAGTCTTGGATAAGATTATCGTATCAAATACAAAAGGGACCGCAGCTGTAGATTTACCACAAATGAAGTACCTAGCTTCGTTTGTTTTCTACGGACTCTTTAAATTACTTATCTCAAATTAAATCCACCTGTATATAACACTTATATACTTAGTTTGAAATTACATCAGTAATCAAGGATATTTCTCATGATATATACGATTTTTGCAAAATATATAAATTGAATGAAATGAATATTTTATTAAAATTTATAAAACCGTTTACAATATTACAAGCTCTTAGGGCAGAAACCCTAACACATAGTTAGCAAAATGGAGCTCATAGTTACTGATCGCGAAGTAAGTAGTTTGCGATTTGAGATCCATACATTACTTTGTTTCTTAGAATAAAGATCCATAAATTACTTGATATGAAGAACTAATCGTTGAAGATTTAATCGTTCTTTTTTTGTTGTTTCACCAATACACTAGCTGAGGTGCTCTTTCTATCTTCCAATGAACTAGCCCAGTCAGTATCGGTAAACCCACAAAGACTGAAGTTGGAAACTTCAGTATACCAAATTTCATAATTTGCAGTTCCAGCAACATACCGTAAGACTCTTTTTGCTACTCCAAAATGAGTCTTTGTGGGATTTTGCATGAACCTGGAAATTACACCAACAGAAAAAGCAATATCTGGCCTAGTATGAGTCAAATAAATCAAACCTCCAACCAAGCTTCTGAATTTCTTTGCATTTGCCTCCTTTGTACCATCTTCATGTTGCAACTTCTCATTTATATTCATGGGTGTAGCAGCTGGTTTGCAATTGAGTAAGCTGAATCTTTTGAGAAGATCTATTGCATATTTCCTTTGTGAGATAAATATTCCATCAACTCTTTGCTTCACCTCAAGACCAAGAAAGTAATGCAATAAACCCATGTCTATCATTTCAAATTTCTTCATCATATTAGACTTAGGGGCAGGATCGGGAGACACAAGTTTTGACACAAATTTTGACACGATTTGTTGACCTTTGGATGAGGAGGATTTTAATGGTTTAGATTATTCACACCACTACATACAACTTCATTTTACACTCTACATAAATATTTCTCTCATCTCTCTCTTCATTATTACACTATCTCTCCTCTCTCCCATTAATATTAAAATCTCAATATTTAAATTATTTTTTTCTCACCCAATCCAATTATATTTAAAAACCCATCAAGAAAATAAAAAAAAAAAGCTACAATTGTTTTCTTTTTTAACTTGATAAATTTATTATTTAAATGATAATTTATTTTTTAAAATAGTTTAAACCAAACAATCTTTAGTAAGAAAAACTTTTTGGTTAAGTGTTTTGTGTTTTTGAAAAATAAAATCGATTTTACTTATTTTGGTTAGAAATTTTTTTTGAAATAAGATTTTTTTTTTTTTTAGTGGTAGTACAAATTTTCTTAGTAAAAATTGCTTGGTTTAAACTATTTTAAAAAATAAATCATCATTTAAATAATAAATTTATCAAGTTAAAAAAAAAACAATTGCTGCTTTTTTTTTTTAATTTTCTTGATGAGTTTTTAAATATAATTGGATTGGCTGAGAAAAAAATAATTTAAATATTGAGATTTTAATATTAATAGGAGAGATGAGAGATAGTGTAATAATGAAGAGAGAGGAGAGAGATGGTGTAATAATGAAGAGAGAGAAGAGAGCTAATATAATAATGAAGAGAGAGAGGAGAGAAAATATTTATATAGAGTGTAAAATGGAGTTGTATGTAGTGGTGTGAGTAAATCTAAACCATTAAAATCCTCTTCATCCAACGGTTAATAAAATCGTGTCAAAATTTATGTCAAAACTTGTGTCCCCCGATCCTATCCCTTAGACTTAAAATCAGTCACAAGAGCATCAGAAGAGCTCATATATATAATATCATCAACATAAAGACAAACAATGATAAAGTCAGCTTTATTTTGCTTCTTCACATAAAAAGTAGGCTCATTTTCACTTCTTGTTAAACCATTTTGACGAAAGTAGCCATCAATCTTACTATACCATGCCCGTGGAGCTTGTTTTAGCCCATAGAGTGCCTTTCTCAACTTGTACACTTTCGTCTCCTTGCCTTCGACTACAAATCCTTCAGGTTGAGTGACATAAACTTCTTCTTGCAAGTCTCCATTTAAAAATGCAGATTTGACATCGAATTGATAAACAGGCCAATGTAATTGTGCAGCCAAAGCTAAAACAATCCTCATTGTTTCAAATCGAGCAACAGGAGAAAAAGTTTCTTCGAAATCAATACCTTGTTGCTGTGAATATCCTTTAGCTACAAGCCGAGCCTTGTGCTTTTGAATAGTTCCATTACCATGATATTTTGTTTTGAACACCCACTTGAGACCAATTGCAGTCTTTCCTTTAGGTAGATCCACTAACTCCCATGTTTCATTCTTTTGAATTGCCATAAACTCTTCTTTCATTGCATTCTGTCATTCTTCTTTTGTTGCTGCTTCTTCAAAGGTTGTAGGATCTGTGACAAAAAAAGCAAATTGACAAGATTCATAGATCTCTCTCAAAGATCTAAACTTTGCAGGAGGCGTTTCATTAGAAGATTCCTGTAAAGAGGATGAACTGCTACTTCTTGAAGTTGATGGTGAGGAAGCTGGTGACCCGAAAAGAGTTGAAGAATTTGTGAGAATTGGTTCAACACTTTCAATTGCTAGAGTCTCACTCTCTGTTAAGATCTGAACTTGAGCTGCATCATTTTTGTCATTCCAATTCCAACTTGCATCTTCATCAAAAACTACATCTCTTCTTATAATTATTTTGCCGCAATATGGCTTAGAAGAATTCTAGCAGATCTTCATCAAAAGCAAAAAGGTGCAACTGATATTTTTTGTGACAACAAGGCAACAATTGCAATGACAAAAAATCCAGTTTTTCATGGAGGACGAAGCATATTGACATTTGCTTGCATTTCATCCGTGACTTGGTTGCCAGTAATGAAATCATGCTGAAGTACTGTAGTACACATGAACAGGTGGCAGACATACTGACAAAATCACTCCCAAGGGACAAGTTTGTTTATTTTAGATCACGTCTTAGTGTTTGCATTGCCATATAATTTCTCATTTGCCACCTGCTTCTGAAGCTTTAATTCATTATAGAGAGACAATCCTTCTGAGATAATCTCAAAAGCGAGTTTGCCATATGAGTAGTGTTGGTAGGTTAGCACACTTCTACATCTACCTCTTATTCTTTTGTGGACTCTTTCAGCAAAAAGGGGCGGAAGACCAAATACAAATGAACTCTCTCTATTATTTTGCCATAAGAATTCACGTAATCTAATGGTCTAGACAAGTTTCTTAGGCTCTTTATTTTGTTAAGCCAGCTGACAGGACCCAACCCAGATCTTATCATACTTGTATCCGGAGAGCCCTGCCTGGCACCCCGACGAAATCCTTCTAAACTCTTTCTTATTGGCCTAAAAGGAATCCGTGGAGCGAATCCTTAAAATTTTTCCTTACTTATGACAAACCCCTTTCCCTAGGCGATCTGCTGGCACCCTACGGTGACCCTCCAGTTAGCCCTTTCGCTCAACTAAAGGATCCCTCGCAGAGCTAAGCCATATTCTTTCTGAACCTTTTCAAAAACAGCGGAAACGCGGGGAAATTTTTCATTTTTGTTTTAAACCTTTACAAAATATTTTATAAAAATTTGGGTAGCATCATGTCTGTTTTTCGGACTTTGCCACCCTGTAAATTATAAAATTCAGCACTTCTAAAATATCACAAAATAATTTCCCCGAACTACGGAGCCTCAGGCTCTCATTTTTTTTTTAATCAATCCACAAGCAACCACAAACATGCATATGGTTTAGAAAATATATTGAATTGAATTCATAAGTCATGCATATCTTTATTTAAATATCCCAAAAATTTATACATTTCAAAAATAACAGCACAATCTGCTCGACTCCTCTAATCACGATCCGGAGTTCTTGCCATTAAAGTGCCTGTACCTGGGGAGGTTTTTATTTATAAAATATAAAATATAGTGAGCTTGATAGCCCAGTGAGTGTCATATAATTTCTATTTAAATCTAACTTATCAAATAGCCTCCCAAAAAAATCTTTTAAAACAATTATGCAAAATCAAATACCATGATTGAATAATTGATATATCTGAAATTCATCATTCATTTAGAAACGATAAAAATCAATCGGAATTTAATGAAATTCATTTCATGCCAAATAAATAACGTTTAAATCCATAAGTTGCATGATTTTCATTTCTATCAAAACATTTTAATAATGGTGACAATAATAACTTTCAAAGAATTTATAAATACAATTAGGCCAACCATTAATAGCTTTCATCACATGGTACCCTCAAAGTAGAGCGGAATTCTTCATCGCTCAGGCCATCACGGAATTCTGCATCGATCAGGCCATCTATCCAGTTTTTACGTAGCGGAATTCCTTGTCGCTATGGAGTGGAATTCTTCATCGCTCGGGTGGAAGCTAGCAAATAATATACCTTTTACGTGCATTGGGCGACTCACAGGACTAAACAATTAAACAGACACAGTCCCACCCGCTGTTAGTGACAGACTCTCCCAACACAGCCAATGCACGCTTAAGGTACTCAACCCAAACTGGAGATATATAATGTACAATCAGGTGTACCACTGGTTTTCAATATCATTTCAATTTAAATTTCATTTGTCATTAAATCACATTTTATATAAACCATTCCCATAATCCATGCAACAATTTCAATTTGAAATTCATTTGATATTCTAATCAATATGATAAATTTGGCATGCATTTAAAATCAATTATAGTAAAAACATTTTTATAAAGACACTCACCTGGTCCTAAAGCTTTCTATATGGAAACTCAGGGGCTGTGTCGTGCTCTGCTCGTATCCTCCTCACCTACACATCATATATATATATATATAAATTTACGTTCGCGTCAACTTCTGGAAACTCAAAATAACTAAAATTACGTAATTGCGCCTAAGAGACCCTTTTTAGGTGTAATTATCCATTTTTGGTTCCTTAATTAAATCTCTAACTTTTATTAATCCCAACACGCCTAATTAAACTCATTAGGGTCATCCGAACTCTCAACGGACGTCGTATGGGCCAATTTACAAAATTGCCCATTAAACTAGTTTAGTGCGCGTTTTGGTTTCTCTCTAAATCTTTGGTATTTTCTTGGTTTTCTAAACTCCCTATCAACTTCAATTACTTATTTTTCAACTTGTTTTCACTCAAAAACAACCAACCAACAAATCACAACGAAACCCATTTCGAATCAACTTATACACCAACAAATTCATCATTTTCAAACTTAAATAACTCACCCTTTTTTCTATCGCGTTAACTTCGCTTTGAGATTGATTTTGGGGTGGTTTTGGACTGATTTGGAGATGGATCTGAGCTGAGATTGGACTGGTTTTCTTCCTCTTTTCTTCCCCTCTCTTTCTCCATTGGTTCCGTCGTGGTTTGCCACTGGTTTCACCGTCGATCTGCATGAGTGGAGGAGCTGTTCTAGCTGCAGTTCAGCTCGGTCTTGCTCCGTTTTGGGTCGGGTTTGAGCTGGTCTTCGTGCGGGTTGAGCTGGAGCAGCTCGTCGGCGTCTCCTCCGTGTCGATCGGAGCTGTCTCGCCGGTGATTCAGCTCGGTTTTCAGCGTTGGTTCGCGGCTGGTTTGCTGCACGTTGACTTCGGTTCGCGGCTGGATGACGACGGCAGCAAGCTGGTCGGCGTCGGCGGTGAACGATGGCTCCTCTTCCTTCTTCTCTTCTTTTTCTTTCTTCTCTTCTTCTTTCTTTCTTCTTCACGAGAGCTGCGGGTTTTGTTTGTTTGATCTTAAAAAGTCAACACAACATTTTGGCTTCTGTTTTCCTCCCCACAATTCTCAATAATTCCACTTACACCCTAAAAAATTCCATTCTCCTCCCTTATATTTTAGCTTAATCTTACTATGGCCACAATTATTAAATTCTATCTTCAATTTAGTCACTTTTTACCTTAAAAGTTATTCAATTTCATTTATCATTTTAACTTCCCGTTTAATCTCCAATTGTGTTTAAATCAATTCCTATGGGTTCTTTATGACCTTAAGCATCACCATAATTAATTTAGAGTCTCTAATCAATACTTAGGGACTATTCTTGGGAAACCCGTACAATAATAAAAATAGAGGGTTTACAACTTATAAACACAATTGGGTTGAATTTTTTTTTTTTTTTTTTTTTCAAACGGAAATTTGGCAATATAACATCTATATTTTTAAGGTTCCCAAAATAGCTATAAGGTTAAAATACACTTCGACTATTTTCAATATCCAACACAACTACTTCCACAAACTCTTTCCATGTAATGCACATAGTTTAAAAGTCATATAAAGCCATAAAATCTTGGGATTAAAAACCATAAATCACATGAGTTAAAAATCGTTCGAAACCATAACTTTAAGCCAAAGGCCAAAGCCAAAATTCATAAGAAATTAACTTAGCAAAATACGTACTTTTCATCACTTAAAATAAATTCATAAAACTTTACACATATCAAAAGATACATAGATATAAACATTTATTTCAAAAAGCCACGAAAATATATGATCAAATACAACAAAAGAGAGGCTTTTCAACTTTCATAAACATGGAGAATGTGTATATAAGGGAAGCATTCGTCGAGTTGGCGCCCACCTATATCAATTGGAGGGTATCTTGTGCCACGTCACCCGCGTTAGCACCTGAGGAGGTTTTTGACATAAAACAGGAAAAAGTGAGCTTAATGAAGCTCAATGAGTGCGCGTAAGTTATAAAGTAATATCATATTCCATTGTAAAATACTTTCTTAAAAACATTAAAAATAGGGTTGCATTTCATTGTTATTTAACTTAAAATTTCATAAAAGTTCATGCTTCACATAATAAAATCATACAAATCCTAACATAAGGGATACAAAAAACTTTTCATAAACTTAATAAGCAATAATATTATTCAAACTGAATTCAATTATAAGGTTTCCTTTCAAACATAATTATAATCATATAAAATAGTTTACTTTCGAACTTACATTCGCATTTTTAAATGCACCAATGTTACCTTTTAAACTTACAACCATAAGAACGTGGAGATACGAGATGATTTGGCCATAAACACCATCCGTGACACTTACAAAGACATCCCAACAACTACGCACGGAATTGTGCATCGCAAAGCATAGAGTAAGACAACATCCCACACACGTAAAAGCGACACGACGGACTCTATTCCCCCAATATGAGTGATGCAATACCCCTCATACATTGCCATACATATGTGGCACATACCGGCCGGGTCTACATAACTTACAAGGGTGGGCAAACAATTGGCCTTTGAAAACATATTTATACATATATCATTTTTGCATCAATCGTTTATCGAATATTACTAAAATTTCGAGTTCCATTTCAAAGTAGTTTTCACACTTATAAGAACACAAAAGATAACTTTCATACAAAACATAGTATTCATGAAATCATCCGTTTAAAATCATAAAATCACAACCATACTAGAAAATACATAAACATGTCAAAACACATACATTTTTGTTAAAACCATTTTGCACTCACCTTGCTTTCAAACTTCCCTTAATGGCTTCAACGGTTCTCTCCGGCTCCGCTAGCCTCGCCTTCACCTACACATGATAAGCACACTTAGAATGTGCTCAATAGACAATGCAAAGATGCACTAAGATGCACCTAACTATACTGACTCTATTAAATTCTCTCTACACTAGTAGCTTCTCCTTTCAATTTCTCTTTGATCCATGCTCCAAATTCCTAATTTCTTTGCATGAATCCTTCATATATACCCCAAGGGACGTTCCCATATGCTTCCCATCATAAATTGAAGCTTGGAACCCAAAATGACCGTTTTAGACCTCTCAAATCCGAATTGAATGCACAGCCCAAACCGTGCATGATTTTACTCCAATTCTTTCTCTCACACTCTTCTTATCTCCCAATGTGGTCACCCATAAAATTGGTCGAATTCCGATATTGTTTGGATATCAAAATTTAAGAAAAACCTCACTTTTTCATCCGTTTTTAGGGGGCTTTTTCACCCATTTCATTCTAAAACTTAATTCTTTCTTCCTAATATTAAACATACTCAACCCTATCCATACAAGTCATTTCAACATATAAAAGAATTGATTTTCGATGACAACTCAATATGCCTTTCCTAAGTGCTTTACAATGAATTACAATGGAATAGCTTCCAATGCAATTCTAACATTTTCATAGGATTATAGGTCATCTAAACAACATGGAATCATATTTAAAACAGCTCAATTTCATTGGATTTTCATACCTCTCCATAAAGCCTTACAAGCACTAACTTAGTCTAAGTCCATTTCTTTCAAGTTTTTGATGTGGATTCTTTTAGACAATTTGTCAAACACTTAGTCTACATCTCATTCCATAAGTTTCAAATCCAAAACCAACTCAAAACCTATCTCATGCCAACCTTAGCTCATCAATTTTAGTAGGTTTCCATGCCATCTATACAAGCCTTTCAAGTCTCAAATAAATCATCTCCTAACATAGGTAAAAACTTCCCATCAAAACCTACTCAAACACCATCAAAATAACCAACACCAACATCACCACAACAAGTTCAAAAGTGAGTGAACTAACCTTATTTAGCTTTGATTCTTGTTTCAAGTTTGATTTCCTAGCTTATGGAAGCTTGCTTGATGGATTGAGATGTCAAAAAGTGATTGAAACTAGCTTGATCATCAATTCCTAGCCTTGACCGAACCAACACACACCTTTCTCACGTTCTCTCTTTTCTTTCCTTTGATTTCTTTGTGTTTTCTTTGTGAGTGGTGTGAATTGCTTGAAAAAAATTGATCAAGTGTTGCTTTTATACTTAAAACTTATTGAAAATTGGATTTTTGGC
Source organism: Nephelium lappaceum (assembly GCA_021234005.1). Classification (NCBI taxonomy): domain Eukaryota; kingdom Viridiplantae; phylum Streptophyta; class Magnoliopsida; order Sapindales; family Sapindaceae; genus Nephelium; species Nephelium lappaceum. Next base: position 3,827,407 of record CM038000.1, on the reverse strand, counting down.
ACTTAACTAATGGTTATTCCATCTTGACCTCTAACTTGTTCACTTATTCCATCTTGACCCTTCACTTACAAACTTATTTCACTTTAGTCTATAGGTCATACTAACCTGTAACTCCAATGTCAATGACCATTTTACCCTTACTCTTATTTAGGCTTCTAATGGGGTTCCTCAATCTCTATACTTTTACACTACTTTGATTACTCTCTTAGGGTCTCAAAACATTTCCTGTCAATCACTTAGGATTTCATACATCACTTAGGGGGTTGTTACTTAGGGAAACCATAAATAAACGTTGAGGGCTTACACCAGCTCTATATATGTTTTGAGAGCCCTTCTTTCTCATCTAGATCTATTAATCAATTACATCCAAGATAAGGTTTTGGTAAACTATTAGAACATTTATACTCAGCCCATTTAGTCCTAAGATAGTGATGCTGATGTTAGGTATTGTGCCCTAAGAGCTTGTAATTTGTAAACGTTTAAATAAATTATAAATAAATAAAGTTTATTTTATTCAAATTAATGTGCATTTATGAAATGTTTGCTTCATACGAATATCATGTAACATCCATGATTACTTATGTAGTCTCAAACTAAGTATGTAAGTGTTATATACAAGAGGATTTAGTTTGAGATTAGTAATCTAAAGAGTCCGTAGAAAGCAAACAAAGCTGGGTACTTTGTTTGTGGTAAATCTACAATTGCGGTCCATTTCGTATTTGATACGATAATCTTATCCGGGATTATTCATATGACGATATGAAAATGGAGGCACTTATATAATAGAGATTATATTGGACTGGACCACGATAAAATGAATTTCTTATTAATATCCGTTAAACAAAGAAATTCTTCTTTATCGAGTAGATGATCATATATGGATTGATCTTAATCCTGAGTGTTTAATGGACTCCTATTTGTTGGGTCATGTCTTTTGATTTACATGGGTGAGACTGTTATAGATTTACGGTCAATATGCTTCGTACTTTGGAGATGTGATTTAATAAGTGGCTGGGAACATTCTACACAATAGTGGAATCCACTCATTCTTGCGAGAAGTAGATGAGTAGTTCCCTTAAGTGTTGATTCGGGTCTTGAACAATAAGAGCGCTCAACTTTCTGTTTATGAGTAAATGGAAAGATAAATTCATAAGTTGTTATGGATATATTGTTCATTAGAGAATAAATGGTACTTAATGGAACAAGATATAATTAGAGAGGTATAACGGATTTTAATAACCTAGCTCTAATTATGAACTACTCGTGGAGGATCGAATCATATGAAATGATTAAATCGATGGACATTGAAAATTCAGATTGTGTAAAACATCTACAATTTTGAGAGTGCAACCTTAAGTTTTTAGTGGAGTAACTCTAAGGTTAATAATAGTGAATTATTAATTAAAGAGTTTAATTAATAATTCCGATATTATTGGAGCTCAAATTGTAGGTCCATTTGGTCCCCTTGCTAGCTCACAACCACATAAAGAAACAATTTGAAGAATATAATTGGATTGTCCGATTATTGGTGTACATATAAATTTATGTACATGTTCATAAATTATTTAAATAATTTGATTATTTAAATATTTATAATTATTTAATTAATGGTTAATTATTTAATTATTTGTAGAGGTCATGGGTTCAATTCTAAATGATGTCATTAAATTAATTATGATTTAGAATCATTTAATTTAATGAAAAGTCATTTAATTAATTAATGGAAATAATAATTTTAATTGGAATAAGATTCCATTTAAATTATATATTAAAAGAGTTTTAATTTAATAGGAATAAGATTCCATATTAAATTAAAAGAATAGAATTCTAATCCAATAAGGAATTTGATTTCATATTGGATATAAATTAAGTCTTTCAATTTAAATAGGAATTTGGATTCCTTGTTAAATAGGAAGAGCCCTAGTTTACCAATATATATAAAAAGATGTTTTTATGATTGGTGATGATAGTGGTGATTGAGAGAATTTTTGGCTACTTGAACCAAAAATTTCCATTGATTCAAAATCACCAAATAACCATCTACTTCAAAAGGATCTTAAAAAGATTGTGCCCACACACAGTTTTTTTTGTGAAGAGTCATAGCAAGGAAGATCAGGTGGTGAAGAATCTACGAATCAAAAGAGATCAATTCAATCTTCATGCAAGGTAAGATTCGATCTTATTATTTTAATTATTGAATCGTTATTACTAGCATCGATCAGGCATGTTTTGTTTGAAAAATTTTTAAATTCACGTTTCCGCAATCGAATTAAAATCGATTTTTCCCTTCAGCTGATGCCTAAGTGCATGATCTAAGCAATTCCAGCTCCAGCCTAAATCAAAGTTGGAGATTCCAACCCAATGATTGTTGATGATATTTTGGCCCAAATCCAAGCCCATATGGCTACCCCAACTTAGTTCAACATTTCCATTATCAATTAATTGCCTAGAAAACTAATTTTAGTTAATAAGTAGTAGATTATGATGTATTTAATGTTTGCTATTTTCTATCATCTCTATATGTGTGTTTTTTGACTTGTAATCAATGAAGATATTCTTCCAATAAGGGAAATTAGATGGATGGCTGCCAACTTTAATTTTCCTTTGAATTATGTATTTTGGGGCCTTTAAATATGAAATATCATGGTTGTACCAAGGAATGATGAATTTGAATGAAAATTAGCCTTTGTGCTCTCTCAAAACATTTTATATCTGTTGGTGGGTTCCTTGAGCGATGAGTTTTAAACTTAGGGTGGTGTTATTTGCATCCCTAAAAAATCTATCCTACTTTGATTATCAATTCTTAGGGTGGTGAAATTTATATTCTCAAGTTTTGTCGAACTTGTTTAATTTATCATTTATTTATTCTCTTGAATTTAAATCTATTTTCCCTTTCCTAACCACTATAATTCCTTTGTGGTGAGATTAGAATCATAAGCCATTTCCATTCATTTGGCTTCATAAGAGTAAGCTTTAGGTCTATAAATCTTATGATTTTCTACTTTCTTATTGTTATATTCAAATATTGAAGCTATAAAAACTTTGATTTAGTTTGTATTACATTAAAAAACAAAAAAAGTTGATTTGATACATTGCACATGACTCCTTACAATTGTCATAACGTAGTAATCAAAGACACAAGGCACTGTTTCAGCGTCGAGTTATGTTTTGCATTTAATGCGCACTTGGCCCATGAAATATGTATTGGAAATTTCATTTAGAAAAGTGTCACTACGCTCAATTTTGTTGTCTTTAGAAATATTTTCCTTTCCATTCAATTCTTCAAATATTCATTTGTTATATTTATGGGATATTATGAAGAATCCATGAAAAGTAAAATAATCGAGAACTACACCTTTTTTTTTTTTATATGTTAACCGTCCCCTAACGTTAACTTTCCATCTAAAATGTTAACATTTTCGAGCCAAAATCGTGAAACGATCAAAATACTTTTATTATGATCCTATAAAATGCCTCTTATACCCTTCAAACTTATAAAATGACTAAAATATCCCTTAAATTAGTAATTAATGATAATATTAAATAAGAAGTAACATAATTGTTTTTTTTTTTTTAAATAGTTTATTCAAAAACCAACTTGGAACCTAATTAACATAAAAACCACCTATCTCTCTTCACTCATCTCTTCTTCTTCTTGTTCTTCTTCTTCTTCTTCTACTCTTCTTCTTCTTACTTTTCTTTAAACCAGTCATCGTCTCTCTTCTCTCTCTCTCTCTTCTTCTTTTTCTCTTTCTCTTCTTCTTCTTCTTTTTCTTTGTTCTGGGATTGAATGAACCTAGTTTCTAGGTTTGGATCTAGGTTCGAATTGAACCCATAACTCGGTTTGAATAAAACCCAGAACTGGGTTCATTCCCGATTTGAATGAACCATTCGAACCTAGAACTGGGTTTGATTCGAACTTAGTTTCTAGGTTCGATTGGGTCAGTTTGATTGTGGTTTTTTTTTTTGTTGGGGTTGTTTTTGGTTGATTGGATTTTGGTGTATTTTTATTGATTGATTTGGTATTTTTATTACTGGTTTTGATCTAGGTTAGTTGGAATATTTTGGTGTTTTGGTTCAAGATGAATCTTTTATTGCTTTCAATTTTTTTTTTTTTTAAGGTTGATGTTCATTGTTTTGGTTTCAAAGTTTAAAGAGATCTACATTTAATTTTTTTTTTTTTTTGTTTTGATTCAACTTTAATTTTTTCTTTAATTTTGATTTTTTTTTTAATTTTATTCAATCCAGATGTTTCTATTTTTTTTTTGTTTAAAGATGAAGATCTTCATGTTTGTCCATTATTTATAGATTTTTGTTTAATTTTTTTGTTTTGTTTTGGTTCTTAAAATTTTTTCTCAAATTAAAATAAATAAAATTACTCATCCAATTACCATTATACCTTTCAAATTTAACAACTGTTTTTTTTTTTTTTTTTATCGCTAAATCGAGGGTAGTTTCCTATTTATTTTCCAGTGACATTTTTTATAATATCCCTTCGCAGAAACTTTATTATATTATAAAAGGGATAATAGTAAAACATCCCCTTGAATCGAAATGAATGACAATTAACCCCAACTTTAAAATATTAGCTAAAAAAACTTAGATATTAATGGAAAAATGGTTTCCGTCTATCAAGTTACTAGTTGTATCCTTATAAATTAAATAATTTCTTAACTTAAGTCACCAATTTATTAATTTTTTTCAAAGATAAATCGCTCATGTTTTAATACAATCCAATGGTTAAAATGAAATTTTTTAAAAATTGGTGACTGAAACCAAATTTTCAGTTTTTATATTTGTTAATTTCGATGTTTTTCACTAATATTGAAGACAAATAAGAAATAATAGTGTGAATTTTCCGCTTTTGAGCGGCACTATATATAGATGAGTGAAGGTTAGTATGCAATGCATGTCGATTACTTGATTATGGATTAATATTCTTGCATTTATTCAATCTTTGATAATAAATTAAAATATTACTATATTATTGATTATCTTAAATTGTACCATTCGAGAAGATAGTAATAGACATGATAATAATAAACAAAGAGTGGTATCAGAGCCAGTGATTATGTTTGTGTGGAAAGCATTAGATAAGCTCGTTATTAGTCAAATACTAGGTGAAGCCTTAGGAAGGTAGACCGGTAAGCCCAAGAAGAGGTGTTGGTTGTGTAAATCCTTGAACTGGGAGCCATAGGTTTGATTAAGACCAATCCTATCTCTTTCTAATCCCACAACTATGTCAGAAACTCCGATCTTTAGGGAGTAGATCCAGACCATGAGAATAGTGAAGAAGCTCAATCTGTAGTAAACTATGAAACAAATTGGAATGACCAGGAACTTAGTAATTGGAAATTACCAAAACTAGAATTAAAGACAATTTACAAACCATCAAACTTTTTTAGTTTTAAAAGCCTTCTTGGTAACAAACTAAAAGAAATAAATGTCAAGTTCATCACCGATACATTCTCGACCAACCTGCTTAATAAAAATAGTCTAAATTATTATGCCAAATTAGGATACACTGATCTCCACATAGGAGGAGTACAATTAGCTGTGAAACCAATGTCAAAATTAGGATTAAATAATTCAATGTTGATTGTGTTAAGAGATGCTAGAATAGAAGATTACATGGAATCCATCCACGGAGCCCTAGAAACAACTCTCACATACGGACCAGTATACTTTGTCTGCTTTCCAGACTTTAGTATTGCCCTAAAAGCAGATGACCATAAAGAATTATGTCTAAAGGTTGATATACAAGTCCACAATTATAATTTTATAAAAGGATCCTGTCTTTACAAACTCATTTACAATGTCAATTATAGAGTTATGAATACTGGAATTGTCTCCAATTTTATCCGCCCAAATATACCAAAAAATCTGATCATGTCCTTTGTAGTTTCTAAACAAATCCAACCCTTGGTACCTAGACCATTAGGATGGCATCAAATTAAGTTTCCTAATGAATGGATCAAAAAGAATCAAGCCCCCAATACTCAACTCCCTCCTGAAAGACCATTAACATCTCACAGAAACTATACTGATAGATCTTTGGGAATATCCTTCGGACATAGACATTCTGTTTCAACTTACAATACCTCTAGACCTAACAGTCCGACCTCTACAGCCTTTCAAACGGCTAGATCCCTTTTACGAAGTCATTCTAGTAAACAATCTATGCCCACGTTACCTAGAGATTATAGTAATTTGACCAATAGGATATATAGAAAAGAGGAACAAATAGCTAGACCTATACATAACAATAGACAAATAGAAGAAGAGGAACATTTCTCTCCTACCCAATCACAAATCCAAACTGAATGTTGTGCAGAGATCAATGTCATCTCCACCAGCAAAGTTGACTTTGATTTCCTATTACAAGATTATTATTTCTCCATAAACAAGGAAGAAAGAGACCATTATGAAAACAAATATTCCGAGAAGAAAAGGGCCCAGTTTAGAGTAAGATGGTTAGAAACTGTCAAACATCTCCAAGAAACCCTACCCTTTTTCATCTGGTACAAACATCGACATACATATGAACAACAATGTAATACACTAACTGATAAACCTCTAAAACATTATAAGACTAGTAAAGGAATTCATAAGTCAAACCATCCTCCAAAAGAAAAATTTGAAACCCTAACAGAATCACAAATTCCTGTGGCATGCACCCCCTTTGCCACTATTCCAGAAGGCCTGTCCAAAACAGATCCTGCTACTCAACACCAATCCGGCATAATCATAAAATAGAATAATTTCACTAATGAATATTTGACTACAATAGGTGAACAACTAGATCGCTTAGAGCTTCAATCTCAAACTGACAACAGACAACTCAAACAACAAATAGAACAATTAGAAATAGTCAATCCCACACCTAGGCTAAAACATTCAAAACCGGCTAGAATAAGTTCCCAACCATTATTCCCTGAACCAACAGGAATAGGCAAGTGTTTTGACACTCAAGATATTCTTAAAACCATTGATGACAAACTAGCAGAACTCAAAAACAAACCTAGTAGTAGCAATAATCCTAATATCCTCACTTTAGATGAAACAATTAGTCAAGGTACAGATTCAGACCATTCCACAGGCCAGGATGATATAAAAATATCTGAAGCAGAATTATTTGTCCAAAAAATATACAATTCCACTAAACAAGAGAAACCATATTACCCTAAGCCATCACCCCCTGATTTACAATATGAAGAACCTGTTCCCTACAGAGCCTATACAGGAAATGCCTGTTACCAATGGAATATAGATGGTTTAGTCCATTACTAGACAATGACTGTTTTAAAACAAATGTATACTGTAGGAAGAATTTACATAGAAAAATAAAATTTATCACAAAAAGATGCTGCCCAAATGATTACTCTAGGTTTTGAAGGACAATTGTCAGGATGGTGGAATAACCATCTTAGTGAAATACAAAGAAATGAAATCTTAAATGCAACAAGACTAAACTTACCAGATAGGAATTCCAGAGAACCAGATGCTTTAAATACACTAATCGCGACCATAGGATTGCATTTCATAGGAAATCCAAATTTCTTAGAAGAAAGACAATTATCCAAACTCCATAATCTTAGGTGTAAAACCTTAGGAGAATTCAAATAGTATAAAGACGTATTTCTGACAAGAGTAATGCAAAGAACGGATAGTAATGCTGCATATTGGAAAGAAAAATTTATTTCAGGATTACCAACATTATTCGCTAACAAAGTTCGAGACAAAATAGTAACCCTACAATCTGAAGACAATTGGTTGGAAGTCGATATAGAAAACATGACCTATGGAGAAATAATACAGGCAATAGAAGTAACGGGATTTGTTGGTTAATTTTTTAATAAACCAAATTCATTTAAACCTTGCAAGTGCACAAATCGTTTGACTGAGTATAGCGACAAGCAAAGGTCGATCCCACGAGAAGTTTCAATTTACTTTAATTTTAAATTTATTTAAGACCTAAACTAAATTAAAATAAATAAAAGGGTTTTTGGAATTAAATTGAGAATAAACTAAATTAACGCATAAAATTAAATAGAAGAAATCAATGAATAAAAACTTAGTTAGAACATCCTATCCACCACTAAACAATCCCTCAATTTGCTAAAAAGATTAATAAAGCAAATTCATAATAATGCATGATGAAGATATTCACGACAAGGTATGATTAACTCATGTCGTATAGATTCTTCCTTAATTAGTATACAAATCGCATGATGTCTACGTAGATGCGTGTATTCCTAATTATAACCTAGCATGATGTCTACTTAGGTTTAATAATTGGAACCCATTAAGCACTAGAAGAATATGAATATCACACAAATCTTAGAACTGATGTCTATTCTAGGTATCTATGAATTAATGTCTCTCAATTGGTTCGTAAGCAATTGATTGTTGCAAACAAAGAATATGCCCGTATGATGTGCGGTTTATATTCTTACAACATAATTCTAAAAATATGTTTCCAAGGTGATCAATCAAAGAAACAAAATAAATAGAAGAAAATTAAACTAGAGACATTAATTTCATCATGGAAAATATAAATCTTTATTGAAAAGATAAACAAATTGAGTTCATGTTTAGGGCTTCAAGTTAGCCCTAACAAATAAACTAACTAAATAAAGATAAAGAAAAGAAAAGATGAAACCGAAGCCTTCATTCTTGCTCCTCGCTTCTCTCTTTTTCTTCTGATCTCTGTCTTCCGATCTTCCTAATTGAATGGTGAAATCACCTATTTATAGGCAGCCAATCCTTGAGAGACAAGATTTCCTCAATTGAGAAGAATTCCACTTCCAACTTTGATTTAGAATCAAGTTTTGATTTGGAATGTGAATCCTTTTTATTTTAGGACTAAAACTCTTCCTAATTGCTTGACTCATTTAATTAGGACGTTTCAAGGTTTAGGAAATTGATTAGGAATGCTAAAAGAGGAAATTCGAATTTCCTATGTTTTCCCGTAGCTGTCAGGTCTCGTGACAGCCTGACCTTCAGATACTAAATAAGTCATAACTTTCTCTAGAAAATTCCAATTGACAAACCGTCTGCGGCTATGGAAACTAGACATCTGGGGCTTTAAATTGATAGGTTATAGCTCACGCAACTCGAACTGTGAACTTCGTACGAGCTCCCGCAAGTTACGTCACGTTTCTGCCCAAAATTCTGCAATTTCCTTCTAAAACATTCTCCAATTCCTTGAGCTGCAATTAATCTTCAAAAATTATTCGATTCCATCATTTTTCTTTCTCAAAACCTAATTCACAACATAAAAACATAAAACAAATTAAAAGTACCAATTCCAGACAAAAACATAGCATAAACAATAGGTAATGTGGGCATAAAATAATGATAATTAATAACTCAACATGATTACAATTATGTAATGACCTAAGGATCCAAGATCAAATAAAAAAGGATAGGAAAAAGACCCATAAGGAATTAGGATCTTGGTGTGATCAATTTGGCTTTGACAAAATTAAAAAATCCTCGAGAAAAAAGAAAGGTAATCACAAAACTTACCCACCTTTTAAAAGACACAAAAAATACCCCAGAAATCAATAGAATAACTATTACAATAAAAATAGGAAAAACCGATCCTTTAGACCATTCAAAAGACAATCTAATAAATGTTACAAATGTGGAAAAACAGGTCACTATGCTAACAAATGTCCAGAACTGAAAAAGAAAATCCAGGACTTAGAAATAGAAGACTCTGTTAAACAACAAATCATGAATATTATTGATATTGGTTCCACTGAATCAGAAGATATCCAAACTGATAACGATATTTGGACCCTCTCTGATTCTTCAGTAGACTATAGTGATAGCGAATCAACTAGTATTGACAAACAAGCTTGTAATTGTAAAGAAAAAAATAGTTCTGTGAAAACAATCTGTGTCCTAGAGAAAAAAGATTTAATTAATTGGATAGAATTAATAGATCAACTTAGCAATCCAGAACAAAAGGCAAAACAATTAGTTAGCCTTAAAGAAATGGTTACAAACTTAGACAATGAAGCTAGCTCCAGTACTAGCAAAATTAAAAAACCTTTTAAACCAATCGACTTTGACAAAGATGTCCTCTCTAGGTTCAAACCTAAAAAGACAACTATTAATGACCTCCAACAAGAAGTAAAACAAATTAAAAACGAGATAAAAGAACTAAAATTAACAATAAAAGTCCTCCAAGAAAAATCAAATCTTAAGACCACATCACCATCTTCCTTCAGCTTAGATTCTGAGCAAAACGAAAATCAAATTGAACCAATCTCAGAACATCTGTTTATAAATCTCACTCAACGAGTAACATTTCGAAAATGGTACTGCAGTCTTCAAATAAGAATAAAAGATAATTATGTCTTAGAAGTCCAACATGCCCTAATAGATTCAGGAGCTGACTTAAACTGTATCCAAGAAGGACTAGTTCTTACAAAATATTTTAAAAGAACTTCTGAACTCCTTTATGGAGCTAACAAAACACCTCTTGACATTAAATACAAGTTACCATCAGCCAAGGTCTATAATCAAGGTGTCTGTTATAAGATGCCATTTATATTGGTTAAAACATTAACACAAATAGTCATCCTAGGAACACCTTTCCTAGAATTAATTACTCATTTCCAAGTAACAGACAAAGGAATAATTACAAAGTACATGAATAAAGAGCTACTGTTTGAATTTTCAATGCCTAAGCAAACTAAAGATTTAGACCTCCTAAAGACCAATTCAATTTCCATAGACAAAGCCATTCAATCCTTAGATAGAAAATAACAACAATTAACTTATCTACAATATGATATTCAATACCAACGACAAAAACAACAATTAGAAAATCCGTTAATACAACACCAAATTCTCAAGTTTCGTAAAACATTAGAATCCCAAGTCTGCTCCTCCTTTCCTAATGCCTTCTGGAAAAGAAAAAAACACATTGTAGAACTTCCCTATCGGAAGGACTTCAATGAGCGACAAATCCCCGCCAAAGCACGACCAATACAAATGAATGATGATCTCTTATAATTCTGTCAAAAAGAAATACAAGAATTATTGGAAAAAGACTTAATAAGAAAGTCCAAATCCCCTTGGAGTTATGCAGCTTTCTATGTCCAAAAGGCTTCTGAGATCGAGAGAGGAGTACCAAGATTAGTCATAAATTACAAACCACTCAATGCAGCTTTAGAATGGATTAGGTACCCTATCCCTAACAAATCCGACCTTCTTAAAAGACTTCATAGTGCTATTATTATGTCTAAATTTGATATGAAATCAGGATTCTAGCAAATACAAATAGCTGACAAAGATAGATATAAAACAACCTTTACTGTACCATTCGGCCAATATGAGTGGAATGTCATGCCCTTTGGCCTTAAAAATGCCCCATCAGAATTCCAGTCCATTATGAATGATATTTTTAACCCCTACTCATCATTCATAATAGTTTACATAGATGATTTCTTAGTCTTTTCAAACAATATTGACCAACATTGGAAATATTTGAATACCTTCCTTCATATAGTCAAGAACAACGGATTAGTGGTCTCGGCCCCAAAGATAGTTCTTCTACAGACAAATATTAGATTCTTAGGCCATAATATCGACAATGGAACTATCATTCCAATTCAAAGAAGTCTTGATTTCACTGACAAATTTCCTGATGTCATCAAAGATAAAACCTAATTACAAAGATTTCTAGGATGTCTTAACTATATTGTAGATTTCTGTAAGAATATCCGACCAATGTGTAAACCATTGTTTGATAGACTAAAATCAAACCCTCCAGTATGGTCTGAACACCATACCGACATCGTTAGGTCCATCAAAAGACAAGTTAAAAAGATTCCCTGTCTTACAATTTGTCACCCATTAGCACCCAAAATAGTTGAAACAGATGCCTCTGATATAGGATATGAAGGGATACTGAAGCAAACCATTCAAGGCCAAGACCATTTAGTTAGATATTTCTCAGGAACATGGAATGAAACGCAGAGCAAATATTCTACAGTCAAAAAAGAAATTTTAGCAATTGTAGTAAACAAGGAATGAAATTATGAATGAATAAGAACAACGGCAATTGAAAATACTTTGTAAACACAATAAATTCAATATACAAGTACGTGTTGTGTTTCCTCAAGTGCAGACCAGGTTAAGGTATCTATTCAGAATTACCCCTAGAATTTACCTCTGAGGGATCCAACTGTATACTTGTAAATTGATAATATAGATTTGAGACATACTGATAGATGAGAAACATTTAACATTGATTTAAATACGAAGTACAAAAACTGAAATTGAAACTTACAAAATATTGTTCGCAAATGGAGATAAAATTTTACAGAGAGGGAATGGTACTAATTCAGAACTTTTGTTCAGCACATGAACTTGTTCTGAGACTTAGAGTTTTCGAATGAAAAACAACCTCTGCCCTTCTCAGAAGGAGAGTTACATATTTATATTTGTTTGAAAAACTCTAAACCCTAGTTAGCTTCCTAAAGTAACTCAGGTTTAGATCACATGATTCCAGCTTTTCCGAAAATATCGGTAGTGACTGAAGGAATCAATGCACATGTTGTCTGTTGGGAGTAATCATGTTGTCAGGCATCTTGGACCGAAAGTTCATTTGTCTTCTTATGACAAATGGGAAGAGACTGAAAGGAACATTGCACATGGTGTTGGTCAGGAATAATTCATCGAAATGTCTTTTGTCATTTTGTGGCGTGCTCGTCAAGTTATCATGGCCCGTGAATTCAGGAAAGTTATAATTTCTGATATGAGGCCAGGTCACAACCAAAGAGATATGGATTGAAATCTTCGAGTCCTTCTTGGTCATCACTGTCTTCACTTTGTGGGGAATCTGACTTGGTTGAGGAGGAAATTGTTGGCAGGAATTCTGCCATTATTACAGCAACCTCTTCCTTGGATTTAGCTGCTCCTAATCGTGCTTGGAGCTGAGATTTAGAAAGAAGAAAGTGTTCGTGCTCTGGTTTGATGGTGGGAGCTCGGCAGAGCTCAGGGTTGTCTGCAAGGTATTGCTTGACTGCATTGTCGTCAACCTTTGAGAGGTTCATACCACTCTACCATTTGATCATATATTGTCTTCCAAAGTATGGGACTGTAAAATTGCCAATTTGCCTATCTTGAATTTGATAGTCAAGCATCAGAATCCAAGTGAGACTGAGATGTTTGTAAAAAATCAAAAGGATTGGAAGGAATTCTTGATCTTTTGGGACCACCACGTGGGTTGTCCAGTAATCAAAGCCTCTTTTGACTGGAGGAGGAAGAAAATCAATTGTCGGCTCACATTTGTCCCACCATTCGTAAAACCAGTGGGGTAAATCAACTAGCTGAAAATTCTTGTCAAAATAAAAAAATCATGATTTTGAGTTTGAAAAGTTTTGTTTGTAAAATGTGCGATACCACGCATCCATATAGTCCCAATAGGTATAACTTTGGGGTTTAAAGACTTGTGATAAAGTTTTGGCAGTATTTGGGTCTCCCCATTGCCCTTGGGAAATTATTTTTCTAATTTTTACTTTTGAAAATGCAATTTTGGTTGGATTGATTTTGTCCGCAATAGGTTGAAGTCCTATTGAGTCTGAATCCACCAGAATGAATTCATAAAATTGTTGAGTTTTATGGAAATTTTCATATAAACAAAAATGTTGATTTGAAAGATAATGGTCAGCCAATCTTTTGGGCTGGTTCAGATTTTGTTCTGTTAACATTGATGGTTCTAGAGGGAAAATCCTCTCAAAGCATGGTTTGTTAACATAGGTGAATTTTGGTTGGTTGACTTGTAGGAAAAGTAAGGCTTTGTTGGCAGGTTGTTGGGTCAAGGAAGTTGAGGCTGCATTTTTATATGTATTTGTCAATGAAGTAATTGGGCTGAAACGATTTGTCAGGTCTAAGGGGGTAAGGAGTTTTTGTGGGAATGTTCCTAGAGGAACCAATTGACCCTGTGGAGATTGGCCTTGGGTTGATTGAGAAGTTTGGGCCATGAAATAATTTGATTTTTGGGTGTAAGCAGGTTTGTCTTCAATTTTTGGGCTAGTGATTTGTTGTGTGGAGACCAAAGTCTGTTTTGAGGCTGAAGCCTTTAATTGTACCTTTTTTGTTTCACCCGAAGATGCTGGGCTATTTTTGTCTTTTCCTTTGGAAGCAGTAGAGCGGAGGTTGGCACTCATTTTCTTCCCTGCAAGAATTCTTTTGTCAAAAAATCAGGCAAAGAATTCTGATTTCCATTGATATGTTGGATCTCAAAATCAAATATTGATAAAAGGGGTTGCCATCTGGCAAAGATTTGTTTAGAAGCAAGATTTTTAACATTCTTTTGTAAAATGAACTTGGCAGATTGGCAATCAATTTTTAAAAGGAATTTTTGATTGATCAAATCATCTTGAAATTTTTGGATAGTTAAAACAATTGCTAAAATTTCTTTTTTGACTGTAGAATATTTGCTCTGGGTTTCATTCCATGTTCCTGAGAAATATCTAACTAAATGGTCTTGGCCTTGAATGGTTTGCTTCAGTATCCCTTCATATCCTATATCAGAGGCATCTGTTTTAACTATTTTGGGTGCTAATGAGTGACAAATTGTAAGACAGGGAATCTTTTTAACCTGTCTTTTGATGGACCTAACGATGTCGGTATGGTGTTCAGACCATACTGGAGGGTTTGATTTTAGTCTATCAAACAATGGTTTACACATTGGTCGGATATTCTTACAGAAATATGCAATATAGTTAAGACATCCTAGAAATCTTTGTAATTGGGTTTTATCTTTGATGACATCAGGAAATTTGTCAGTGAAATCAAGACTTCTTTGAATTGGAATGATAGTTCCATTGTTGATATTATGGCCTAAGAATCTAATATTTGTCTGTAGAAGAACTATCTTTGGGGCCGAGACCACTAATCCATTGTTCTTGACTATATGAAGGAAGGTATTCAAATGTTTCCAATGTTGGTCAATATTGTTTGAAAAGACTAAGACATCATCTATGTAAACTATTATGAATGATGAGTAGGGGTTAAAAATATCATTCACAATGGACTGGAATTCTGATGGGGCATTTTTAAGGCCAAAGGGCATGACATTCCACTCATATTGGCCGAATGGTACAGTAAAGACTGTTTTATATCTATCTTTGTCAGCTATTTGTATTTGCCAGAATCTTGATTTCATATCAAATTTGGACATAATAATAGCACTATGAAGTCTTTTAAGAAGGTCAGATTTGTTAGGGATAGGGTACCTAATCCATTCTAAAGCTGCATTGAGTGGTTTGTAATTTATGACTAATCTTGGTACTCCTCTCTCGATCTCAAAGGCCTTTTGGACATAGAAAGCTGCACAACTCCAGGGGGTTTTGGACTTTCTTATTAAGCCTTTTTCCAATAATTCTTGTATTTCTTTTTGACAGAATTGTAAGAGATCATCATTCATTTGTATTGGTCGTGCTTTGGTGGGGATTTATCGCTCATTGAAGTCCTTCCGATAGGGAAGTTCTACAATGTGTTTTTTTCTTTTCCAGAAGGCATTAGGAAAGGAGGAGCAGACTTGGGATTCTAATGTTTTACGAAACTTGAGAATTTGGTGTTGTATTAACGGATTTTCTAATTGTTGTTTTTGTCGTTGGTATTGAATATCATGTTGTAGATAAGTTAATTGTTGTTGTTTTCTATCTAAGGATTGAATGGCTTTGTCTATGGAAATTGAATTGGTCTTTAGGAGGTCTAAATCTTTAGTTTGCTTAGGCATTGAAAATTCGAACAGTAGCTCTTTATTCATGTACTTTGTAATTATTCCTTTGTCTATTACTTGGAAAGGAGTAATTAATTCTAGGAAAGGTGTTCCTAGGATGACTGTTTGTGTTAATGTTTTAACGAATATAAATGACATCTTATAACAGACACCTTGATTACAGACCTTGACTGATGGTAACTTGTATTTAATGTCAAGAGGTGTTTTGTTAGCTCCATAAAGGAGTTCAGAAGTTCTTTTAAAATATTTTGTAGGAACTAGTCATTCTTGGATACAGTTTAAGTCAGCTCCTGAATCTATTAGGGCATATTGGACTTCTAAGATATAATTATCTTTTATTCTTATTTGAAGACTGCAGTACCATTTTCGAAATGTTACCTGTTGAGTGAGATTTATAAACAGATGTTCTGAGATTGGTTCAATTTGATTTTCGTTTTGCTCAGAATCTGAGCTGAAGGAAGATGGTGATGTGGTCTTAAGATTTGATTTTTCTTGGAGGACTTTTATTGTTAATTTTAGTTCTTTTATCCCGTTTTTAATTTGTTTTACTTCTTGTTGGAGGTCATTAATAGTTGTTTTTTTAGGTTTGAACCTAGAGAGGACATCTTTGTCAAAGTCGATTGGTTTAAAAGGTTTTTTAATTTTGCTAGTACTGGAGCTAGCTTCATTGTCTAAGTTTGTAACCATTTCTTTAAGGCTAGCTAATTGTTTTGCCTTTTGTTCTGGATTGCTAAGTTGATCTATTAATTCTATCCAATTAATTAAATCTTTTTTCTCTAGGACACAGATTGTTTTCACAGAACTATCTTTTTCTTTACAATTACAAGCTTGTTTGTCAATACTAGTTGATTCGCTATCACTATAGTCTACTGAAGAATCAGAGAGGGTCCAAATATCGTTATCAGTTTGGATATCTTCTGATTCAGTAGAACCAGTATCAATAATATTCATGATTGGTTGTTTAATAGAGTCTTCTATTTCTAAGTCCTGGATTTTCTTTTTCAGTTCTGGACATTTGTTAGCATAGTGACCTGTTTTTCCACATTTGTAACATTTATTAGATTGTCTTTTGAATGGTCTAAAGGATCTATTTTTATTGTAATAGTTATTGTATTGATTTCTGGGGTATTTTTTGTGTCTTTTAAAAGGTGGGTAAGTTTTGTGATTACCTTTCTTTTTTCTGGAGGATTTTTTAATTTTGTCAAAGCCAAATTGATCACACCAAGATCCTAATTCCTTATGGGTCTTTTTCCTATCCTTTTTTATTTGATCTTGGATCCTTAGGTCGTTACATAATTGTAATCCCGTTACTTCTATTGCCTGTATTATTTCTCCAGAGGTCATGTTTTCTATATCGACTTCCAACCAATTGTCTTCAGATTGTAGGGTTACTATTTTGTCTCGAACTTTGTTAGCGAATAATGTTGGTAATCCTGAAATAAATTTTTCTTTCCAATATGCAGCATTACTATCCGTTCTTTGCATTACTCTTGTCAGAAATACGTCTTTATACCATTTGAATTCTCCTAAGGTTTTACACCTAAGATTATGGAGTTTGGATAATTGTCTTTCTTCTAAGAAATTTGGATTTCCTATGAAATGCAATCCTATGGTCGCGATTAGTGTATTTAAAGCATCTGGTTCTCTGGGATTCCTATCTGGTAAGTTTAGTCTTGTTGCATTTAAGATTTCATTTCTTTGTATTTCACTAAGATGGTTATTCCACCATCCTGATAATTGTCCTTCAAAACCTAGAGTAATCATTTGGGCAGCATCTTTTTGTAATAAATTTAAGATAATAAATAATATAAAAACATATGATATGTTATTCACATTTCTTAAAAAAATAAAAAAAAAAGATTACCTTTTGCTTTCAACCTTATCCAACTAAGTTCTGTAGTGAATGAAATTATGATTACATGATGATGTGCTACTTATAGGATGGAGATTTATGTGTTATTAAATATATATATATATATATATATATGTATGTTTTGATAGATTCTAAAATGGCAATTACCATCAATGTTCCCTAGTTTTGTCGGTTTTCTCCAAGATATTGATATAAAAATGATGAAGCTTGATTACTCCAATAAATTTGGTTGAACTATAGAGTTTGAAAAACATTTACATACATAGATTGACTGATCAAATGAATACCGACTCTAACAGACATAAAGAAATAATCTCTTATTAATGTGAGTCATGCTGAATATTTATGCCCAAGTTTCTTGAATTAAACAGTAGGGCAACCTTCCACTAAAACACCAGGAGCTGTAGGACACTGGGCAAGGGGACAATGATCTCCCACTTCTAAACCCCACCAGTTTACTCCATATACACCACTCATTAGCTGAGTTATACCTACCAAAAGAGCTTGCAAGGCAACTCCCAAATCGAGCCCATTTGCCATCACATAATTATATTCACTCCACCAATCTTTATACTTTCTATATACAATGAAATTGAAGAAAATCCCCACACTTATAAAAGACCAATAACTCACTGCACCAGCTTGTAGCAAAGACATGAAACCTCCTAACATGTTTGGAACGTTAATGCTTTGGATCCATTTCTTATTAGGAAAACACTTCAATAATATCCAAACAAACATTGGTCCTATCAAACCGATAAAAAAGAAATAGAATAATTTTGAGTATATGCCATCTGGAAAATACATACGCCTTGGACCCATCAACCCCCATGTTACTGAGCCATAGTCGATTACATTTAGCCCAGGACAAGTCCAAGGACTACCTTGCGGTAAATGTTTTGGGTCACATATATTGTCCACAGTTGAGATTAACCACCAAGTTGTAATCAAACTAACAACTGCTGAGATGATTGTTCCGGTTATTTGTGCAACAAACATTGATTTTGGAGAAATCTTCATGTAATGACCCAATTTGAAATCTTCCATAAATGAAAGAGCGTGACCTTGGGTTGACGAGCAAAAGTCTTCAAATACTAGAAAGGCTATTGGTCTACCAGGATAGATATATCCTATTAACAGATCAGCAACCATGACAATCACGCTCATGGACTGTAGTAATTTTTGACTTCTGTTAGAATGAAAATTTTCAATAATATAAGTAAATATAAGAAGATACATAGCTGAGGAAATAAGCTTACTTGGCCAGTGGTAGCTGCAATAACACCTAGTGGTAAAATAAAAATCATTACTAAGATGCATGCTAAAATGATTCCCCAATAAGGTAGCTGTAACTGCTTCCCAAGTCCTTCACAAGCAAAAATGGCCAAGCAGAATGAGGAAACTAGAATTGCAAGGAACCACCATTGCGGAACAGAATCATACTTCTTCATCAACCTATTATGGACATCTTCACGAGTGCTGTTGTTTTTATCATTTGCTTGTTTTACTTGCTGCCAGAATTCCCTACATAGAAAATATTCCATTTTATGGTGGAAAAACTTATAGAATGTATACTAAATAAACTTAAAGAGAGCATTGTATTGTACCTTCCATGGAATATTACAAAATGAGAGAGAGTGGCTGTGACGGTAGCAAAAGCAAACCCAGTCATGAAAAGATTCGTAACACTCTTATAAATAATTGAATAGTTTTCATAACCTTTTTGGTTGAACGTGAGATCACTCTCATTAATAATCTTTGAGACATTATAAACTTGACCATCTTTGTCATAAAGTTCATAAGAGAAGAAAGGAAATTTCTTGACACTGAAGGAATTAGTCCAATAGGCAATTGGGCATATAACGTAGAGCAATATTATGAATCCAACAGCCATGTTGATGATTGTAGATAACGGAAAAACTAATGGATTTCCAGTATAGCCTGATATAGCAGACCAGTCCAAGGCGAATGAACCAATGCCAAGGCCATTACGAGCAGAGCCGATGAGTTGAGCTGTAACCGAACTTTTCCAGAACCAACAAACAACAGAAAGAGCACTTATAGAAGGAAAGAAATAGTCTGGTATTACAGCGTAGGCAAAGCTCGCAATTGTTGCTATAACAAGTAACTGAAGTTTCGATATGCCTCTTTTGGGCCTCATTTCTACCTCGTGCAATGCCCTAAATTCAAGTGAACTTTGTTAGATAATTTCAAGCATATATGTTTGCATTCATATACACCAAAAATAACACAAAATATGTACCTGTAGAAAGATACTTTAGGTAAGATTAAAGGGTACCACATGTAGGGATTATATACCAACAACTTCATAAACATTCCCGCAAACCCATAACCTAGCAACTGGAAGGACATTCATCATAATATTTCATATATCAAGTAGATAAAGCTTTAATATACAACTAGCAATTACCTGAGTTGTCAAAATTAGGATTAAAGATGTCCAGATATTTAGAGGTTTATGATAGTAGATTTTTCTCGCTGCAATAATTGGCATACTATAAGGCGGGTCTGCTGCAGCCAAAATATTTAACAACACATTTTCTTTGATGTTGAAAGGCCCCGGATTCATTGAGAAACTCCATCTTGTTCCAGGAACTTTGATGGATTTAGATGGAAGTGTAGCTGCCATTAATTTGCCAAGTGTGACAAGCATTATCTGGACACAACTACTTGGTATAGAGAAAACTAGTTGGCGATAAAAGCCGAATTGATATATGAAACTTAAAATAGCGCATGTAATGGGCCCTAAGACCCAAGTTCGAAATGTTAAGGTGGGCAACGTCGGATCATCTGTGGTTGGAACTGTAAGCCTCACTTGCTCTATTGGAGAATCATTCAAGATTTCTTCACCATCTGCAAATAGCGAGATCAGTAACAATCCCTCAGCAACTCGTTATTGGTCATATTGCAATGAAATTATATCTTTCTTTGCTATAATATATATATATAGATCACATGTTAACAAAGTTTGTGATTTTGTGTATTATTGCAAATGGGTTACAAAACCTAATTATTGTTATACTTGCATGTCTCATATCCCAAATCCCAAATTTAATTAAATAAGAGATCATGATTCTCTGATTTTAGAATTGAAACCTGCACATTGTATCAGAGATGTAGTTGTCTAAAGTTATAAATCACTAAAAATTTCTTTTAAAAAATAAAAAGAATATAATAGTGTGTGATCCTACAATAACCAAAAACACATTCTAGTGAAAAATTGCATTCTAATAAAAAACCGTAGTTACATTCATAGCCTATGATGACATGATAAAACACACCTTCGTTTCTTTGAGTTTTTCTGTTTTCCATGGTTGACTAGTAAAATGATTTAGAACTATAATCAATTTGAAAAATAAGTTGATTCTTAAAGTTTGTTTTTTAATTTGATACATAAGATCAAATTGAATATAACCTACCAAAAATAAACTAACTTAATATGCCAATTACCATAAATCTCTATATTCCTTTAAAGTTTTCTACTGGTCAAAATGAACTTAATTGCAGTAAAAGAACATAAAAAAGGAAACATAAATATTATAGGAAGGAATGAGGTGTGAATGTTGCCATCTAGAAATTAACTAATTTTACATATTTTGTCTAACAAAAATTTAGGGGTTGTTGAGTACCCGTTATTTCAGAAAGAAGAATCTCTTATTAGCTTTTCTTCAGACATCAACATGTGACAAAGTTAAAAATTTAATACACTATTCTATTCACATAATAAAATCACTAACAGCTCTATTTTTTAGGAGAAATTTTATTTTTATCCCTATATTATTTCGAAACCTTTTTTTTTTTTTTTTTAAATACGAATCCATTAATGACTTCATTAGTCCCTCATGTTAAAAAAAAAAAAAAAAAACACTTCAATTTAGCCTCTCTAACGTTATTTTTTAGGTCAACATTAACAAAAAAATATTTTACACTCAAATTAAAAAGTTAAATTATTACTTCATCCTTTTAAAAAATTAGTAAAATTAAAAGTATATATATTAGATATCCACCATCCATCAAGTATTGATGGACAATGGAGATTCAATGATAAAGAAAAGTAAATTAAAAATAAAACTAAACTGAAAATTAAAAACCCACCTCTAATATCCATCGTCGAATAACATAGATGGACAGTGGGCAATTTTTTTTTTTTTAAAAAAATTAAAATATAATAAAAAAAAGAGAGCAAGTGGAGATCTGAATTGGAGCTCCATCGAAGATGAGCAACAGAGATACAATTTGCTTCTCCACTGATGGAAACCAAGATAGCAATCATGGAGGTCAATGAGACAAAAGCCTTCAAAATTAAGTCCAATTGTCTCGTTGTCCAATTGTCTCATTGACCTCCATGATTGCTATCTTGATTTCCATCATCCACCCCTATCATTGGAAATGTATTACACCTCCATCTCTATCAATACCGATGGAGATGGATCTCCATCAATCATTGATTGCCACAGATGGAGGTTATCTGTATTGCGCACAATGGAGCTCCATCATGGTTGGAGAGGGAGAGAAGAACTAGATCATCGTGACGATCTAGTTTGTCGAATCAGATTGTCCAACGACAATCTGATTCGTTAAAACTAGATCATTGTTCAACAATCTTGTTGCCAGATAGAGAGACAAGCTCGATCTAGTTTAACAATCTGGAATTCAAATTGTCGAACGATCTAGAAATTTCCTCTATAAAATATGAAAAAAATATATCAATGCATGATCCTATGATATAACCAATAATGCATTCTAATAAAAATTAAATTGCAGTGAAATTCATAATCTATGATTACAGGATAAAACATACCTTCGAACCTTTGAGCTTTTCTGTTTTCCATGGCTCAAAAAAATAACGATGATCAATTTGAAAAACAAATTGATTTTTAAAGTTTTTCTTTTATTATGATGCATATGATCAAATTGAATATCACCTACCAAATTTATACTGACTTAATATGTCAATGACCATAAATCACTATATTCCCTTTTAACTTTTCGACCTATCAAAATGAAAATTGTTGTAAAAAAATAAAAAAGGAAACATAATTATTATAGGAAGGAAGTAGGTGTAAATATTGCCATCTAAACTTCAACTAATTTTACAAATTTTGTATTACAAAAATTTAGGGGGTTGTTGAGTACCCATTTCTTACAAAAATAACTTTACAAAATAATCTCGTTTATTAACTTAAAATCACATAACGAAACTCATTTATATAAATTTATAAAAATCTATAACTTCATAAATTACTTCAGACTAGTCAAAGATATATTAAATCTCAATATATCATTATAAGTTCTATATTAACATTTGTTTAACAGAAACCGCAACATGCCAAATTAATAAAACCCCAAATACCTTTAAGATTCACTACTGTCAACACTAACTCTACTGATTCGGTCCATTTTTCCTCAATTTTAATAAATTGTATATAAAACCAATCAACCTATCTATATATATGTATATATATATATATGTGTGTGTGTGTGTGTGTGTGTTCTAAAGATTCAGAATATAGGTCTTAAAAATTTCTAGCCTTAGATTCCTCTGATAGCTTATCATTTTAAACCTCCGAATCCAAACTAAGGCTGTACTAAATCAGTTTTGAAACTGAACAGCTCTTGATATCCAAATTAAAATTAAACTCCTCAATAAAAATCCTTGAAATTTTAACAGTTTAAAGAAGACTCATAATGGTTCATATGAAAATTTAGTAAGACCAAAATAACACCGATTACATGTCCAAAAAAAAAATTAATATTCAACCTTGTGCAGTGCTGTTCAGACTTTTGTTTCATTAAGTCAGATATGAACAAAAATTTCTAATTAATTGCACACTATCATATGACAACGAAATTTTTCAGAAGATAACCTAACATCCTAAGAATCATTCATACCAAATTTCATAATATATACCTTCATTTGCCTAGTCAAATTAACAATTAAACAAAACTGACACATCTATTAGAAAACAAAATTTCCAATGGTCTCTATTTTTTCTAAAAGAAATCCACAAAATTTTGATCTTATTTTGAAATGACTCTAAACATAAACAATATAATACCATAAACTTTTAATATTAAATAAACAAAAATGTAAGAATGGAAGAAAGCCTACTTGATTCCCATACACCCTCACAATCAACCTTGATTTCAAATCTTGTTGTGGTTGAGAGTTTAACTGTGACAATGAAAATGTGAATTTTGAATAATGTATTAGTGTTGGCCGTTGAATAGAGAGAAGCAATCATATATATATATATGTGTGTGTGTGTGTGTGTGTGTGTGTGTGTGTGTATGTGTGTGTGACCTCAAACCTAATTATAGTGATTAAGACATATATATATATATATATATATATGGCGTGTTCTAAGGTGCACCTAATGTATGCATACACTTTTAAAAATTTTCAATCTTGACCATTCATCTTCTAAGGAATTAGATCCAAAGGTTGGGACTTATTTATAAACTACTAAATTAATAAATTGATAAACCTATTGAACAGGTAAAAAGGTGTCTGCCAGCTGTTATGCACTCCCATTCAACTGGCCGACATAATAACTTCTCTTGCAGCAACTCTTCTCTCTTTGGTCATTCTTGATGTCCTTTAACTCTTCAACATCCCTTTTTTTATTAAAAAAAAAAAAAAAAAAAAAAACTCAAAACTCTTCAACACACATATGAAGGAGCTGTTAGGCATACCTATTTAGCCATTTAAACTCATTGTTGCTACAAGATGTCATCTAACTCATTGTTTTATTTTTGAAAAATCCGAAGTTATGCATTGTTGTGCACACCCATACTGATTTCATTCTTCCTTTTAAGACTGCAACATCTACTATAACTCTTGCATTCTTGCTTCATTCTCTAAAGCTGCTTTCATTCATTCTTTCATCTGTGCTCTCTTGTAGCATCATTGTGAAAGCAGGACAACTCTAAACCCGCGTCCATTCCTGCTTCCATAATCGGCTTTCATTCTTGCTTTGCATGATGAAGGAGAGAATCATATTTGAAAAGCAACTTATAGAGACAATTGATTGTATGTAGTTAACTTGTTTTGTTAGATGTTCTTATAGTAAAGGCATTGCTTGTCTGTAACAGATGAAACTTATGGAGTATGTCATTTTTACTTCATAGCATTTAGTTTCATAAGCAGCTTATGGAATTGATTGATGTATGTAGTTAACTTGTTATGTTAGATGTTATGGTCACTTGAGGCTCCCTGCAATAATTTAATTCATGTAAACATATGTTAACTCATGCTAAAATTAGTTTGCGGAACACATATAATAAGTGCGCAAAACATGAATAGTTCCCGTAACACACACAATTGTTACTAAGGGCGGTTAATTGAGTATGTTAGTTTTATTTATTTACATTAGTTAGCGAAACACACACAATTGTTACTGATGGTAGCTTATGAATTATGTCATTTTTATTTCTTTGCATTAAATTTTGAAAGCAGCTTATGGACTTAATCGCTTGTATGTAGTAAACTTGTTAAGTCATATGTTCTGGTAGTGGAGCTTGTATATATGTAGTGCATTTGATGTCATTTTTATTACATAGCATTGAGTTTCAAAAGCAGCTTATGAAGTTGATTGATGTATGTAGTGAACTTGTTATGTTAGATGTTTTGTTACTAGAGGCTCCCTACAACAATTTAATTCGCATAAACATACATTACTTTGCAGTAACATACATTAGTTCATGGAACACACATAATAAGTTTGTCAGACAGGAAATTAGTTCCTTACCATACACACTTGTTACTGAAGGCGGCTTATTGAGTATGTCATTTTTTTTTATTTGCATTGGTTAGCGAAACACACACAATTGTTACTGTCGGCAGCTTAATTGATTGTATGTAGTAAACTTGTTACGATAGATGTTCTAGTATGGAGCTTGTATATATGTAGTTAAGTTAGATTGTATGCGTTAGTAGGACCTTTAATGATACTGTCATTGGAAACAGAAAATAATGTTTGATTATTTGTGTTAGCATATTATTCAGTTAAATGTATCTATCCATTTTCGACCAACCGATTACAGATTTTGAACTTCATGTAGTAACGGATAGTGGTGAGGAGCAACGAAGTATCAAACCAGAAGAAGAAGTTGGGTAGTGTGATAATTCCATAGATGGGGACTTAGAGTGCTTAAAAGTGCAGCAAATCGAAGTTCACATAACAGTCAAATCGATTGTTGTCAGTTAATAGCCTCGGATGCATATGAAATGGTAGTTAATATAGTTGACAAAACAAGATCATTTTATGAGAGTTATGCACAGATAATTGGATTTGGTGTAAGATTGAACAACATTGATCCAGACAAAGAAAGGAGAATTATTATGAGAAAATGGGTATGCGAGAAGGAAGGAGTAATACAAATTCAATATTTAGACAATGCAAATAAGAGACACAAGACAAGGAAGGACAGCAACGTGCATTGTAAAGCACATTTTTGTGTTCAGTTGAACCCATAAAAGAGCGTGTTTACTACTTAGGTATTCATGGAAAAACATTCTCATGAACTAGCACTAGCCCACAAGGTTCAATTCATTCAATCAGATAGACGCATAAAGGAATCAGACTTGGTATAAGTCAATGTAATGCACAATGTTTGCATCAGACCTTTTCATGTATATGAATACATGGTCGACCAGGTAGGGGGATATGTAAAGGTCGATTTCACTATAAAAGATCTTTGCAACAGGTTGGGTGTGGAAAGATGAAATACTGATTTCAAAAGTGATTCACAAGTTGCACCCTCATATATGGAATCAAAGACAATTTTCGATCCTAGTTTCTACTGTAGATTTCAAGTTAATGATGATGGTAGGTTATCCAATTGTTTTGGAGGACTCTTATTCCCTATTTGATTATTAGTGTTTCGAAGATGTTCTTATAGTCGATAGCACGTATAAAACAAATGTATATGTCAAACCCTTGGTTCTGTTTCTCGGTATAAAACAACCAACATGCTACTTCTCTATTTGGCAGTGCCCTACTGTTGGATTAGATAGTTGATTCATACAAATGGGCACTTAATATTTTAAATGATTTCATAGGTAACAAGCATCCTCTCTTTATGTTAACTGATGGAGATGAAGCAATGAGACAGTCCATTGATGATGTACTACCAAATTCTCGTCACCGAATATACAATTGGCACATTTACAAGAATACGGTCACTCACCTTTGTGATGCGGATAAGGTAACAACATTTAAAAAATTCATGGAAGTACCATATACTAAAGAAGAGTTCAATGCAGCTTGGTTAAAACTGGTGCACGACTTTGATCTTTACAATAGTGAGTGGAAAAGTAAAATGTATGAAAAAAGACATAGATAAGGTAAAGCATTTTTTATGGGGCACTTCTTTGGTGGCATGTGCAGCACTCAAAGATGTGAGGGCATTTATACTCAGCCCATTTAGTCCTAAGATGGTGATGCTGATGCCCAAAAGTATGCTCCAAGCAATTTCGACTCCAGCCCAAATCAAAGTTGGAGATTTCAACCCAATGATTATTAATGATGTTTGAGCCCAAATCTAAGCCCACATGACTATCCCAACTTGGTTCAACATTTCCATTGTCAATTAATTGCCTAGAAAACTAATTTTAGTTAATAAGTAGCAAATTATGATGTATTTAATATTTTCTATTTTCTATCTTCTAAATATGTGTGTATTTTAACCTGTAATCAATGGGGAGCATTTTTCCAATAAGGAAAGCTATATGGATGGCTGCCAACTTTAATTTTCCTTGGAATTATATATTTTGGGGCCTTTAAATACGAAATATCATGGCTATAACAAGAAATAACGAATTTGAATGAAAATTAGTTTTTGTGCTCTCTTAAAAAATTCTGTATCTCCTGGTAGATTCTTTGAGCGATGAGTTTTAAATTTATGGTGGTGATAATTGTATCCCTAAAAAATCTATCCTACTTTGGTTATCAATTCATTGGGTGGTGAAATCTATATTCTCAAGTTTTGTTAAACTTATTTCATTTATCAATTATTTACTCTCTTGAACTTCAATCAACTTTCCCTTTACTAACCATTATAATTCCTGTGTAGGTGAGATTAGAATCATAACCATTTCCATTCATTTGGAACGACATCATTTAGCTTCGTAAGAGTCAGCTTCAGGTTTATAAACCTTCTGATTTTCTACTTTCTTACTGCTACATTGAAATATTGAAGCTGTAAAAACTTTGATTTACTTTGTATTACATAAAAAAAAAAAAAAAAAAAAAAAAATTGATTTGATACATTGCATGCTACTCCTCACAATTGTCGTAACACAATAATCAAAGACACAAGACATTCTTTTAGCGCAAAGTTATGTTTTGCATTTAATGCGCACTCGGCTCGTGAAATATGTATTGGAAATTTCATTTAGAAAAGTGTCACCATGCTCTTTAGTAATATTTTCCTTTCCATTCAATTCTTCAAATATCCATTTATTATATTTATGGGATATTATGAAAAACCCTTGAAAGATAAAATAATTGGGAACTACATCTTTTTTTTTTTTTTTTTAATTAGATGAACCGTCCCCTATCATTAACTTTTCATTCAAAATGTTAACATTTTTCAACCAAAATCATGAAATGACCAAAATACCCTTATTATGATCTAATGACATGCCTATTATACCCTTCAAACTTATAAAATGACTAAAATATCCTTTAAATTATTAATTAATGATAATATTATATAAAAAATTACACAGTTTTTTTTTTTTTAAAAAAAAAAATTATTTAATACAAAAACTGACCTGGAAATCTAATTAACACAAAAACCGTCTATCTCTCTCGACTCCTCTCTTCTTCTTCTTCTTTTGCACTTCTTTTTTATCTTCTTCTTCTTCTTTTGCACTTCTTTTTTTTCTTCTTCTTCAAACCAGCCACTAGCTCTCTCATTCTTTCTCTCTTCTTCTTTTTTCTACTTTTCTTCTTCTTCTTCTTCTTTTTCTTTGTGCTAGGGTCGAATGAACCCAACTTTTGGGTTCGATTAGGTCGGGTTGATTGTGGTTTTTTTGGGATTGTTTTTAGTTAATTGGATTTTGATGTTTTTTGATTGATTGCTTTAGTATTTTTGCTGCTGGTTTTGATCTAGGCTAGTTGGAATATTTTGATGTTTTGGTACAAGATAAATTTTTGATTGCTTGTTTTGGTTCAAGAAAATGTTTTAAAGTTTGAAGAGATCTTCTTTAAAAAAATAATAACAAAAACAAAAACAATAGAAAATTATTTTGTTTTAATTCAACTTTAATTTTTTTCTTCAATTTTGATTTTTTTTTTTAATTTTATTCAATGCAAATGTTTCTATTTTTCTTTTTCAATTTTGTTTTTGTTTGAAGAAGAAGATCTTCATGTTCATCCTTTATTTTTAGATTTTTGTTTAACTTTTTTTTTTAGTTCTAGTTTGTAAGTTTTTTTTTTTTTTTTTGAAATTTAAACAAACAAAATTACGCATCCAATTATTATTATACCTTTCAAATTTAACAAAAATCGATTTTTTTTAACCGCTAGAGGTCGATTCATCTAATAAAAATCGAGGGTAGTTTCTAATTATTTTACTTTTCAAGGGCATTTTTCATAATATCTCTTTATAGAAACTTTATTATATTATAAAAGAGATAATACTAAAACATCCCCTTGAATAGAAATGAATTGACAATCAACCCCAACTTTGAAAATACTATCTAAAAAACTTAGATATAATTGGAAAAACGGTTTCTGTCCATCAAGTTACCCGTTGTGTCCCTTATAAATTAAATAATTTCTTAACTTAAATCACCAATTTATTAATTGTTTTGAAAGATAAATTACCCATTTTTCAATACAATCTAGTGGTTTTAATTTTTTATTTTTTTAACTAATCCAATGGTTGTAATTATTAGGTTAGGTAAGGTTACCCAAACTCTTATATATATATATATATATATATATATTTAATAGAAGTAAAAAACTGAGTCTATGTTGTACTAGCAACAACTAACTGAAATGAGATTTTATAGCATGATTTCATTGTTAATTTTATAAATAACAAAAATACCGTTGTTCGAAAATGTTAAAAAACCTGGGAAAAAAGAAGAGAAAAACAAACAAATAAGTTCACGGTTGCACATCCTGTGTGTGGATGAGATTAGAATGATGTCCTAATAGGATGCGATTCGTCGAATCGTGTTTTTAAAACACGTCCCAATCGCGTCCAATATGTCTTTAACATCATGAACCATCCCTTTCATCCATTCTCCCACAACAAAATCCAATAATAATAATAATAATAATAATAAATCATATAAAAATTAGATCAAACCTAGAACCACCTGATGCTGTTGTTGCTGGGTTCATTTATAGTGGTTGCTGGTTGGTCGACGGCAATGAAGGACAGCGCAGAAAGGAGACAACAAGATAAAGAGAGAGATAAAAGAAAACGTAGAAAGAGATGAACAAGTGTTTATTTTTTTTTATAATAAGGGTAATTATGTCTTTTAATTCAGATAGGTGCTAATAAAAGGCAACTCAATTCTTTGATGCTAGTTAAACATGACCATAGTTCTTTGGTGCTATTTTGCACTGTTTACATATAATTTATTTATTTGTATATTTCTTATTTTTAAATAGTTTTTTTTTTAACATCAAAAGTAAAGTAAATGTATACATATAATTTATGTCAATTCCATATTTCATGTTTTAGGTTTTACTTTCATATTCAAACATTTTATTTCTAGAAACTTTGATAATAATTCAAATATCCAATCAATATAAATATTGCTTATGTACAAAATTTATTATAAATATTTCATATATTAGACAACATCAATAGCACAACAAAACACAAAAACTTAACTGCAAACCAATAGTTTTTGATGGCGAGGTCATAGTATGCAAAGGGGATGTAATAGCAAGCAAAAGGGAGGTCATAGTTATAACCGCAAACTATATAAGAGCCATACTTTAATTGCTATGGAGAACAAATTGCTATTTTTCTTTTAGTGGTTTTCTTGTAAAAATAATTATGTTTCTACATATGTAGGCAGTGCAAGTAAATGAATATGAATGATTGGATTTGCTACTATTTTTTTTTATTATTGGTAATGGCCTAAGAAACAACCAGGACCAAGTGGGATAGGCTACTAGTGGCGTGGCCTACAAAGCAGCTCCCCTCCCATTCGAGAAGGAGTGACCCATATATAGTTGGGGGAATGACCGACACGTATGAGATAGAATCACCACTTGAGGCTCAAGGGTGTCCAACCATGGTAGGCAACAGTGCTTTAACCAACTACGTCGCTGCCTAAGTGACATGAAGTTATGAATGGTTGGTATTTAAAGGTAACAAAACTACAAAAATTCATGCTTGGCAAGGGTAGTGTATATAAGTATATAATACAAGCAAAATAAATAATAATGCCATTTGATTCTAAAATAACAAAGGTGCATTGATATCAATTTGCACCAAGTTAATCGAAAGCCGAAAGCATTTAGTTCAGGACAATACACCAACACAAACCTTCCATGAGCTAATAGATTGGTTATGTTTTGTTAGGCTTTGCTTGGTTGGATTTTGGTTGGTTGGGCTCATCTGGTTACACTACTAGAAGTGGAAGATAATATATGTTGAAGTGGATAAGGGACTCTCTCTTCCCCTCAAACAAGTCAAGGACATCCAGCAACTTTGCATCAGAATTGATGGCTCTCACCTCACCACTCTATAGCATTACCACCTTTTGTCTAAAGATCTCCCTAGCTACACTATCACAATCTGCATGCATACACATTACACTGTCCTATGACATCTTCAAACAAATATGATCTCGGTCAAACCATCCAATATGGTAGGTTTTACCCATAAAGGTTGTAGCAGTACATAAACCAGACATCCTGTTAACATAATAATGTCATATCACAATATAAACATGCATATGCACTTATGCACACAAAGCAATAACAAAGTATATGAACACTTACATGAACAAATAATGTAAACCCTCTATTTTAATTTTATGAGTTTCCCAGAAATAGTCCCTAAATAACTATTAGAGACCATAAATGGTCTATTGAAGCACTTAAGGTTATAGAGAATTCTTGAGATTGATTTAAACTCGATTAGAGATTAAACGGAAAGGTAAAATAGTGAACAAACTTGAGTAATTATTTAATGTGATAAGAAACTAAATTAAAGATAAGTTTTAATAATTGTGGTCAAACAAGAATTGATCTAAAAGCGAAAGGAGGAGAATAAAATTTTCTTAGAATGTGACCATCATTTTTAAAGTTGATTGTGGAGGAAAACATGAAACAAAAATTAAATCACAAAAATCAAAAATAGAAACCAAAGTCAGTCTCGCCGGACCAGCCACCATCGTCGTCTGAAACCAGCTCGAACTACACGTAGATCAACCACGAAGCACTACCCGCGCTCGTTTTGAAACAGAGCAGAAACCGCGCCAACCAAATCAAACCACCAACGATGATGATGACGAGGAGCTACAGTCTCGACTAAGCTGTTTCGACCTGTGAAATCCAACTCCGAGAAGCTCACCAATCTAGCTCAAACCTCGACCAAGATAAACCAGAACCAGACTTGTCGTCGTGCGTAAACTTGACCAGATCAAAGTAGAACCGGCGACGGCGAGCTACCATCACAACCACCACGAAGACCCGACGCAATCCAATCATAAAATCGATGAAAATCAAACCCGAAGTAGACCAGAACGAATATGAACGCAGAAGACAGAGGCGCAGCAAAACAAGACAGATCGAGAGGAAGAGAGTCAAAGAGTAAACGAGGAGGAGGAAGAGAGGAAGACCATCCATTTTTGCACCAGATCTGCCACTAAAATCAGACCCCAGGCGCACAAAAGTTGAACCAAAACAACCCAAAAACGAAGTAAACGCGAAAAGGAAAATGGGTGAGTTGTTTAAGCTTGAAGTTGATGATTTTTTTGGTGATTAAGTTGATTCGAAATGGATCTTATTTTGATTTATTTGTTGGTTGGTTTTGAGTAAAAATGAGTTAAAAAATAAGTGAATTAATATTTATTGGGAGCCTAAGAAACCAATAAAATATTAAAAATTTGAAGAGAAATCGAAATGCGCGCTAAATTAGTTTGAAGGGCGATTCCGTAAATTGACCCGTATTGTGTCCGTTGAGTGTTCAGATGACCCTAATGAGTTTAATTAGGTGTGTTGAAGTTATGAAAAGTGAAAAATTAAGTTCAGAAATCAAACCAAGAAAATGCCTAAAAATTAGTAGCGAAAATAACGCGTTTTTAGCCTAAAACGTCTACCCAATGGCTGTTTCTTTTCGTACCGACACTTGGAATGACTAGAGGGCAAGTTGGGAAGGTGTTCGGAGCAAAAGCGGAATGAAGAAAAGCCCTGAATAGGGCTATGAATAGTGTTCGACCTAAAGAGGTCGAAATAAGACTATTTTCATTTCAGGCCTCCAAACGCAATTTCGCTAGTGCCAAAACGTCCGTAAGTGATAGTAAATGGGTCCTGGGTGAAGAAAACTGAGTTTGGAACCCTAGAATCGATAAAGGAACGAAAAATGAAGGTTTATGTGTAAAACAGGTCACTTGGGGGCAATTATGTAATTTTAGTTATTTCGAGTTTCCAGAAGTTGACATGAACGTAAATTTACATTACATATGTTGTGTAGGTGACGAGCAAACTGGTGGAGCAAGGGAAGAGTGATAGAGAGCGTTTTGGAGCCTTCTGGAAAGCTATTCGGAAGTGATCGTTAGTTAAGGTGATTGTCAAAATGATTTTTAATGAGTTTTATGTTGATTTGATTTATGAATGAATGTTTCATGCATGTTTGAATGTTTTGGTAAAATCAAAATATGATTTAAATGATAAGTTGCATGGTAATGGATAATATAATATTTGTATTTTCGTTAAAACGATGATTTTCGTTTTGAATTGTATATAAGATGAATTTTAGTTTTAAAAATGTGAAAAGTAAAACCTATGGCTTACCCAAAAAGTATCAGAATATTACCGGTCTGGGTTGAGTATCCGAAGTATGCATCGGTAGAGTTAGTAGTGTCTGTACGTCACTAACTATACTAACCGCGGGAGGTACCCGCAAGTAGTCATGTCGGTCAGATCTCCGAGAGATTAGTCCAATGCACGTAAAAGGTATATTATTAACTAGCTTACACCTGAGTGAGACAAAGTTTTGCTCTATAGCAATGCAGTATTCCGTTACTTGAATCGGATAGAGAGCGATTCAGGATCTCGCTCCATACTAGGGTATCATGTGGCATAGGTCACTAGAGGTTGGCGGGAGCCGGATTGGTTAGCAAGACACCTACGAGTGGAGTCGGACCAGTTCGTTTCATAAAAAGGAAAGGTTTTTAGAATGAAAACCCCGCAACCATAGTAGATCCATTTATGAAATTGAAAACCGTGCAACATATATTTTATAATATTAATGCATGAAACTCAATTTAGAATAAATAGATTTGACTCGAATTATTAAAATTGTTTTAGGGAGACTTTTATGAAAATATGGTTTTAAATATGTTATATGACATTCACTGGGTTTTTAAAGCTTACCAAACATTTTCTGTATTTCTCAAATAAACCTCCCCAGGCACAAGTACCATAGCTGCGAATTACCCCGAGAAGCTACCAGACAGCCGCGGCGATAGTGCACATGTGATTATCTACTCTTATTTTTGTTCGACTTTAAAAGATGTTGTACATATGTTATTATCTTTACGTGATTTTGTAAATATCATTTTGTGGTTAAATTAGATTTAAATTGTGTTTTTGGAGTAAATTGATGCATGACATATGATTTTATTGATAATGAGTTTATAATTTGAAATGCGAAATTGTGGTTGTGGTTGTGTTGAAAAATGAGAGCCTGAGGCTCTGTAGTTTGGGGAAATTGATTTATGATATTTGAGAAGTGTTAAATTTTATAATCTGTAAGGTGGCAAAGTTCGAAAAACAGACGAGATGCTGTCCAAATTTTTAAAAAATGTTTTGCAAAGGTTTGAAATAAAAATGAAAAATTTCTCTGCGTTTACGCTGTTTTCGAAAAGGTTTCAGAAAGAACACGGCTTAACTCTACGGAGATCCTTTAGTTGAGCGTAAGTGCTAACTGAAGGGTCACCGTAGGATGCCGACAGATCGCATAGGAAAAGGAGTTTGTCAAATACACACTGCATAAGGCATGAAAATCAAACATATAAACATTTGGATAACCATTTAGATAAAGATATACAAATCAAACATATGAAGATATATAAACATTTACATAGATCACAGAAACAACACAATCCCAGTTTAAACCTAAAAACTAAATATTTAAACTAAATATGTCATCATCAACTTCACAAATCCAAGTTTGTCATTATGAACTTCAAAAACCTGGTTCCTTGACAAACCCAGTTTGAAAAACAACACATAGTTACTTCGTTACTTCCATAAACAATTACACACTACACGTGCCATAAAAATCAAACATATGCAAACATTTAGATAAACATATGAACATCTATAAACATATATATTCATGTACATAGGTCACAAAAAGAACACAACTCCAGTTTAAACCCAAAATGTAAAATTAAAACCAAATATTTTATTGTAAATTTAAAAAAATCCAATTTTATCATATATAACTTCAAAAACCCAGTTCCTTAAAAAACACAGTTTGAAAAACAACAAAATGTAATTACTTTGTTTCAAGGAAACAGTTTAGATGAGTTTAAACATAAACCCAGTTCATTCAACCATAAAAACAACACATTTTATAAAACAAAATCGAAACTAGTTTAAACATGCATAACAATGACATATTTCAAAACCAAAATTGAACAAGAATAAACCCAATTTAAACACACAAAACGAAAACATATATTTACAACCCAGTTTACACGCAAACCAACTTTACAAACCAACATCAAACAACAAATAAAAAGCACATTTTTATGCAAAACAAACCTTGTTCCTTCGTTTGAAGCATAATCACAACGCACAACAAAAATGCAAAAATATAGGAACCTAGTTTTTTCAAATAAAAAATGCCACGAACCTTCTCGTTAGGCTTTTCTTGCAACAAACCACTAGGCAATCCAAACGAACATCCCCGTTTATTTGCAAATACAAAAAAATAAAAATTAGATTTTTATATAAATATCATATTTTGATGCAAAATCATATCCGGTTCCCAAGTCTCAAGCACAATCGCAAACCATGGAATAGACAAACCAAATTTTGTCAAGGCAAAACTGATATGTACTTTCTTCGTAGGCTTCTCTTGCAACAAACCACCGGTCAATCTCAAAGAACAACCTTGTTTATCTGCATATACAGGGAAAAAAGTGGGTACTGACTTTTATTAGGGTTTTGTCTTAGAGACACGCCCATCTATCCATCTGACACCCCTTTTCACTTTTGTATTTTAAGTTATTTTAACTTTTTTGTCATCCATCCAGTCTTTTTCACATTAAATTTCGTCGGATTCAACCACACAACAAACCTTTGCCTATTATACTGACAACATTACCCCTATCTTGGTTAACTTTAACGAATAGGATCTAACGGTAGGTGTGATGAGAGAATAAGAAAAGGTAAAAGAGAGAGAGATAGATGAAGGTGTGAGAAAAGAGAAAAAGATGGTAAATAAGAAATCTCATTCCCACCAAAACCCACCAAAAAAGGTTAGGAATAAGGATTTCCAATCAATTGGGAATGGAGAGACTTTGGAATATTTGGAATCCTAAACCCTTTGCTCTTTAGTTGCTCTCCAAATATGAGATTTGAAGTGAGTTTGGGATTCAAAAATATCCTAAATGTTGCTCCGCCTGTAAATACGTTTCATCTAGATAGCTAAACTGAAATTTTGTCATTTTTAAATTGTCAATACCAGTAGACTTGTGTTTCTTGCACTTTTATTTGAAAAAAAAAATGAACCATTTGATTGAAGCATCAAACAAGAGAATTTTATTGAACCATTATTGATTATAATCATATGAACCAAACATATTCACTGATTTTTACTTTTCAATATAGAACACTAAAGTCTATAATTTTGTTTTTTTTTTCATAATGTAAAACAAAAGCATACAATTTTTTTTTTTTTTTAATAACAGGTAGTCATTTGATCCAACCAACAAAACAAATATAGACAAAGGGAGAAATAAGAACAAAATGGTAGAAATAAGTTTCATTTTTTAAAATAAATGAAGAAGACAAATATAACCTAGGATAATAGTAGAAGAGCACAAAGCTTTACATCTCTTCCCCTCTTTTTATACAAATCATCTTCCATTTGATTTATCTTGACCTCTAACCTAAGAACGTGATGTTCCAACGTACTATTTTCTTTCAACACCTTCTGCTTTTCGTCCTGCACTAGTTCAATTCGATGTTTGGAAATCACATATCATTCAACATGATCTAACATGACAACCTCATCCATCCATTGCCAATAATCGCGCCTTTCCGTTTACAAAAAACCAAATAAGGCAAATGTAAAGGAAATACAAGTATTGCAACATAACCAACACTTACCACCACTTTTTGAGGGCATGTTTCGAACTTTCTTCCAGGGTTCAAAGTTATGTTTGACGTTCGTGTTTTGACTGGAAAACCACAGTAGCACTTGTGCCCATAAGTTCCACTCACTCTATACTGGACATTAGACGATGAAGAAGATATGACACTCAGAGTGAGGGATGTAGAAGATGGTAGAAAACCTGAAAAAAAAATTAGGCATTAATCGCTGAATAAATATGTCCAGAAGGTTCTTGCTCAAACAGATTTCCCTTTTTCTACATCAAAAGCCACCTTAGGTTCAATATGTCTAGAAGGTTTCTATTAAGGATAAATGTGACATTTTGATTAACGTTATTGATATTGGGATTAATTTGTCATATTATTTTTTATAGTAATTTTAACTTTATTTATATAAATGATTTTTGTTGTCCATGAGTTGGATGTTAGGGTTTATGCCTCCCAACGTTTCTAATTTGTAAACGTTTAAATAAATACTAAATAAAATATGTTTGCTTCATATGATTATTGGGTAACATTCATGATTATTTATATAGTCTGAAATTAAGTATATAAGTAATATACATAAGAGGATTTAGTTTAAAATTAGTAATCTACAGAGTTTGTAGAAAACAAACAAAGTTGGATACTTTGTTTATGGTAAATCTACAATTACGGTCCATCATAATTGATACGATGATATTATTTAGGATCATTCATTTGACAACGTGAAAACGGAGGCAGCTTATATAATGGAAATTATATAGGACTTGACTACAATAAAAATGATTTTCTTAATATCCGTTAAACAAAGATATTCTTATTTATTGATTAGTTGATCATATATGGGTTGATCATAAATTTAAGTGTTTTATGGACTCATATTTGTTGAGTCATATATTTTGATCTACAAGGGTAAGATTGTTATTCTAAAACCTAGAATTTCATGAATAGTATTTTCGGAGGAATAGTATTTTGGATGAATAGTGTTCACGTGAATAGTAATTTTTCTAGAAAGCGAACCCTATAAATCAAAGCTCCGGAATGAGTACTAGAGTTTGATAAAACTGGAATAAAATGAAAATGAGTCCGTTTGAATAGTTTTCAAAGGCTTTGAAAGTTATTTACGAAAATGTCCTTACGGACGGAAATATAGATATTATCGATCAAAACTCCGTATGAATTTTTTGAAGCATGAGATTGAGTGTTAAGGCACCCAATTAGAGTATTACATGGTCAATTTGATCATTAGATGACCATGGAATATTTTTATAAATTATTTAGAGGTAAATAGGAATAACCCAAAATCCGATCGAAAATTCGGAAGGATATCCGAAAAATTTCAAAAATTTAGAGAAGTGTCAAAATAAGTATTAAAATACTCGAGAAGCATTTTAGAAACTTAAATGACACTTCCGAAGGAAATTCGAATTAAAACAGAATCAATCTAGAAATCACCGAAAACAATTTAATGATTTACGGAGAGCTGAAGAGGTATAGAATGACTTTTAAAAGTCACCAAGATTACTAAAAGTATGTAGGCAGTCTGAATATAAGCCCCGAAGAATTTTGATAAAATTTCGAAAAAATCTAGGAAAAGCCGAATTCGGGCGT
Organism: Nephelium lappaceum; assembly: GCA_021234005.1. Classification (NCBI taxonomy): domain Eukaryota; kingdom Viridiplantae; phylum Streptophyta; class Magnoliopsida; order Sapindales; family Sapindaceae; genus Nephelium; species Nephelium lappaceum. Next base: position 3,788,595 of record CM038000.1, on the reverse strand, counting down.
TCCGGAAAAATCGAAACCAAAGAGATAAGAATAGAGGGTGATGTAGCAAGGAAAGAATAAGCATGAAGGGTGTGTGGTGGATAAAGTAACACAAGGCACAATAGGAACCAAGTGTAAAGTAAGGGGTAAAAAATGAAATTTTAAAATTTTAAGGGGTGAAAATTGTAATTTAGAGGGACAAATATGTAAAATTACAATGAATAAAATGAAGAGGCTGGAGAAGTCATGCAAACCAAAAAAGAAAGAAAAGAAAAGAAGAAAAAAAGAAAGAAAGAAGAAGAAACCGTTGAGAGAAAGGAAGAGAGAGGAAGATCAAGCAAACTTTTTGTGATTTGAGGCCAATCTTGAAGGATACACACTAAGTGAAGCTAGAGGAAGAAGATTGAAAGAGAAAGCAAACAAGAGAATAGGTAAGTGAAGTTGTTTTAATGATAATTAAATAGGTTTTTATGGTTTGATGATATCTTGAGTTATTGATAGAATTTTTGACATGAATAGAGGTTGATTATCTTCAAATCAAGCTTGAGAGTGGAAGGAAGTTCAAAGCAAGAGTTGGTCAAGGTTGTTAGTGAGGTAAGAGTTGGGGTTTTGATGATTTATGGAAATAAGTTTAATTTAATTGATTATTTATTTTATGTATTTAGAGGTTAATGACACTCAACTTGAACTTGGAAGTGAAAGGAAACTTAAAATTCATATGGGTCAAGAGAATTAGTGAGATAAAGTTTGGGGTTTTATGACATAATGTTATGAAATTTAATTGATTTTGATTTTAGGACTTTAGATGATTATTTGGTGATTAAATGAAGCATTTGGGTGTGATTATTGAATTTAGAATGAAGAGAATGCATGAGTTGTGTATATATCAGTATGTGAACAAAGTGAAAACTTAGTGTCATTTTTCTAATTGAGTGTAATTGGTTGGTTGGTTGATTTTGAATGATTATGGAAGAATTTTAGATGAAATTGATATGATTATAATTGAAGAAAATAAAGAGAATGAGTAGTTGGGTTATGTACTAGTAAGTGGTCAATATGAGAACTATGATGTAATTGAATTACTTTGATGTATGGATGAGTTTATATGAGATTTTATATTAGCTTGAGATGATTTGTTAGAAGAGAAATCAAATGCACGATGAATGAGGTTGTATATTAGTATATGGTCAAGTTATGTATATGTATGTGTTGTGTTGGTTTTAATACTTGAATGAGTTGTATGATGTGTTGATATGAGATTGAAGTGATGGGAATCAAAAAGAATATAACAAAATAAAGTTGATAGGCTTAAGGGTGTGTTCGGCCATGATTATATAATTTTGTTAGATTATGGCTTTTGAATGGTTTTGATGGATTAATTGATCAAATGTGATGTGTAGATGATGAAATTAATGTGAAATGGAAAGGAAATCAAATGAATGAATGGATGGGCCTACATACTAGTGTATGGCCAAGTCATGTTTGTGCATGAGCTTGAGTTATTTTAATGTGAGATATAGTTTTATTATGTTTTGGTAAAAATTTAAGTTGATTGGTAGAAAAAGAATTGAAGAAATTGATGATTTTGAATGAGTTGAGTATTTTATTAGAATAAGGGTGTAAATAAATTTCAAATGACAAATATGTTGAATTAAGTTGAAATTGATCTAAATAGATTAGTTGTAATAGATTTTATATTAATGTATAATTTGTAGGGGGAGGTGGAAGCGAGAAAGGAGTCATGCAAAATTGTGCAAGTGGTGGAAGAGTAAAGCCGTTAGTGGAAGTTTTTATTTAGTTTCAATTAGTTTCTTATCAAGTTTCATATTGTATTTTTGTGAGTGATTATTTTTAAAGTTAGCTTTAAAAATTTTATTGATTATATTTAGTTAATTTATTTAGTGAGTGGAACATAAATTTTCATCTTTTAATACACTTGTATTAAAGAGTATCAAAAATATTAGTGTTGAAATGTGTTTAAGCATCTAGTAATGAGAATGCTTTTAGTATTTTGTAAAAGCAAGATGTTTTCAAGCTTTTAGTTTATATATTTTAAAAATATATTAAAGATTTCTAGTTGAGAATATTTTATGTACCAAGCAAAGGAATGATTTTAATATTTCAAAAGTAAAAGAGAAAGTTTTTAGTACTTTTCAAGCAAAAAAAAAAAAAAATGATTTTAGCATTTCGAAATATAAAAGAAGGTTTTCAAAGGTCAATGGACCACCCGTGATAGAAAAGATGAAATTGACGGAAAAGATATCAAAGAAAGTTTAAAGACTTGACCGTAGAGCCTTATATGTGTGTGGCAAGTATTAAGGTGTGTTACTAACATCGGGGCAATGAATGACTCGTTCCACCTAGAGTTTGTCAGAGTTGGGGTTGAGTCTATCGAGTCATCTCCACACTTGTAGGGTAATATCTCACATCACTTATGCGACGTAGCATTTCGCTTTGTGATGGTGGGAGGTCTTTTAGAGTCACGGTGAGCGGCGCTAGTTTAGTCGCCATGTGACGTCACATTACACGACGCTAGTTTAGTCGCCATGTGACTAGATTTTCACTCACATTGTTCAGCGCTAGTTTAGTTGCTACGTGGGTTAGCAACTTTACTTGACGGGTCCCAAACCTATAACCTATCAGGCAATCCGCCTGGCACTCCACGGACGCCTTTCAGACGAAATCTTAATCGACTGGAAAGTCTATGCAAAGCCAAGCCGTGAACGTTTCTGAAATCTCTTTTTTTAAAACATCCTTAAAGTTTTCTAATGGTGCGGAATTCGGTGGATTTTTTTTTTTTTTTTTTTTTTTTTTTTTGCTTTTCGAATACTTTTACAAAATAGAATTTTAAAAATTTTGGCAGCATAAACGGCTGCATTTCTGGTGATCCCACCTATAAGAAAATCAAGTAAAACCTGTACACTTCTATAGCAATTATTTTTCTCAACTTCTAGGCCTCAAACCTTCATTTCCAATCCACAAACAACCACAAAACAGTTTATGCAATTTCGAAAGAAGAACTTAAAACATTTCGTTTCATGAATATGCATGAATTACAAAATTTCTATTTAATATCAATCCAAAGTTTACAAAAGCCCAAAAGTGATGCACATTCATGATCAAACACAAAATATTACAATTTCAAGCAGTTACACCCGATGCGTCCACTAGTCTGTGGTAGGGGTCTCTAAAGTTGTAGAGCCTGCGCCTGCACTTGGGGAGGTTTGTTTTGGAAAAGTAAAGTAAAGAGTGAGCTAATAAGCTCAGTGAGTGTTAAATTCTCTAACTAAACTACTTTAGGAAAATACCTCCCTAAAAAGTTTATTAAACATAATGCAATTGTTTAAGATAAATATGTCACATAAAAGAGATTGAGAAATTGAAAACCCCTTAATTGTAATACGCACACACACACATATATATATATATATATATATAACATTTGATAATAGAATAATCATGCGTATTAAAAGTGAATAAATAAAGCAGCATATACATTTCATACATGTCATAAATCATGAGTGGTGGTACTTAATTTATTAAAATCATTTGCATGTAATAAATCAACCACCATTGCCATATATCACTTGGCACCCTAGGTACATGACAGAGCGGAATTTCCCATCGCTCCAAGCGGCATTACTCATCGCTTAGGTCATTTGTCCGGTCCCACGTAACGAAAAACTTCATCGCTATAGGAAGCTAGCCATTATATACCTCTATACGTGCGTGGTTGATACACTGACTGAACTAATTGACTCAGCCCCTTTTTCGCGGGTACCTCCCGCTGTTAGTATGGTTAGTGACAGACATCCCTGACACTACCACGCACGTCTTTAGGGTACTCTTCACCAGGTACAACTCACTGAAATACCTAGAAGGCATGCCACAGACTAATAAAAACATTTTCTTTTCGCTGCTTTTCATTTTCATAATTTCCATTTCATAAACTTTTCATAATATCATGTACAAGGTTTTCATAGCATTTTCATTTGAATAAAATTCATATAAAGCATTTCATGGCATATAATTTATACATTTCATAATTACTCATTTGACCATAAAACAATTGCATAAAATGTTTTATAAAATCATTCACATAAAATACTTTGAAAGAACACTCACCTCTTTTCCTTTAGCCTTTTTTTTTTTTTTTTTTTTTTGTCTTATGCGAGTTACGTCGGGTCCTCGTTACCTACGTAGTTATAATTCTAGTCTTAGGGAATTTCGCAAACAATTTCAATTCGCTTGCAATTTAAATATATCACATTTCTACCAACGTATCAAGTCACGATAATCGCACGACTACGGAAACTCTTCGAAAAGTCTTATTCTAGATGCAACAACACTAGTTTTCACGCATTTCCAAGTTAATTCCATTATCCATCTACCTCATAAGATCATTCACATCATTCAAAATAAAAATCCACCATTCTAATCACCCTATAGCCGAATGCACATCACACTAAAATCCACATTGTCATATTTCATTTCAACATCATTTTTCATTTGAGTGATAAAATTATTCCTTGGCCGTGACATGCATATATTCATCATGCATCCATTTTTCATAGTTTTCACTTGCATGTACATCCTCAAATATCATGTTATCAAATTAAAATTTATTTTGGAACATCAAAAACTCCTCCTAGCCATGACCAATCATGCATTCAACATCAATCTTCATTCAAACCTTCATCAACCTTCATGCATGGATACTTTCATCACATTTTCATCATATTTTAGTCTCAAAATCTCAAACAAACATTTACGGAATCACAACAGCCCCTACATCACATTTCTCATCCATTTTCACATCAAAGTTAAGGAGAAAATCATTACTAACCTCTAAAATGACTTAGTATGGATGTAGTCTTGTTGTTTGCTTGCTCTCCCTTCTTGAATGAGCTTGGATGGACCCAAAATCACCTTAAAATTATATGGAACAGCTTGCTGCCCCTGATTTCATGTATTTCATCCATCAAAATCAAAGAAAATCACATTAATCTCTTAAAGTGAGTGGGTATAGGTCTTACATTGGTTCCTAGCTTGTGTTTTTCTCTTGGATGAGTTAAAATCCGTCAAAAATCACCCATAAACTCCATGGAATAGCTACTGCACGTTTTTCCCTTCTCTTTGCCATCCAACACCCTCTCTTTCTCTTCTTGGCCGAAAACACACCACTCACACACACAATTGACTTCACTTTTTCATTTTTCATGCATTCTAGTATATATACTTTGTCATTTAATTGATAATTGCCCTTAGAGTTGCTTAAATCTACAAGTTTGCCATCCTTGCATGCTAGCCAAGTGTCCAACATGCATCATTTCCCTTGCCAAGTGTCACCCATGCATGCATTCTTCATGACATATGTCAACCATGCATAAAATCCATGTACACATGTCTTCCATGCACACTCCCTTTTTGACAAGTGTCTTGCATGTATACTATTCTCATGCCACATGTCCTTCATGCATGCATCCTAGCCCCACTTGTCCACTCATTCTTATCTCTTTTCGTTCGAATCTTCCGGAACGCCCGAATTAGATTTTTCCGTGACTTTTTCGAAATTCTTCGAAAACTCTCCGGGGCCTATATTTGGACTTCCTACATGCTTCTAGTGAGCTCGGTAACTCTTAATTGTCATCCTAAACCCTCTTTTGGGTCTCCGAAAATTCACTCGGTAGGCTTATGAGATTTTCGGATTGGTTCCGTTTCGATCCAAATTTTGTTCAAAAGTGTCCTTTAAGGTTCTAAGGTATTTCTTAAGCTTATTAACACTCATTTCGACACTTTTCTAAATTTTTGCAAATCCTTGAAAATCCTTTCTAGATTTTCGGTCGGATTCTGGAAATACTTTTGATTCATTCGAAAGCCTACCGAAATGGTACGGATGCATTCAAAATATATTCTAAACACTTTATCATGTCAAAATAAGGTCATACACATCATCGAATATGCTACATACATAATTTTCGGAATGGCATGTTACATTACTGGGTTCCATTTGGTGCATTTTAGAAAAGAAGCCAAACAAAAACAACTATAGATTTTAAAACTTGATGAGAATTTAGTGTTTTATACTTTGTGTATTTTCTAGCCATTACAAGCAAAACTTTTATAGTTTACGCTTGACATAAATAAAGAAAGATGATTTCATTTTTAGTAAATTATGGATTTTATGATCCGAAAAGATTTAGAAAGAAAAGATTAGTGAAGAACTTATGATTGATTTTAGTATATTATATCTTTCATGAATTCAATAGTAGATATGTGCTTTTATTATGTTTTTTATCCATACATGTAAGTTTCACGAATTTATTTAAAGAAGAAATGTGATTTTAGCAAGAAAATTTTATTAAAAGATGTGACGATTTGAAATTTTGTTATTTTGAATGCTTATTGGAAATATTGACAAATTACTAACATGTTATACTCTTTACGTCTTCCAATATTATTATGCTTTATATTTAAATATGAATTTTATGAAAATACTTGTTAAACGTATAAGATTTACCTTACAACATTAGCAAGCTATTGAGAAACTTCCTTTAAATTTTTGGGAGGCATTTTAGAAAAAGAAATTTTAGTAGAGAAAAATTATTCATCACTCACTGAGCTCCATTAGCTCACCTTTTCCACTTTGATTTGAAAAACCTCCCTAGGTGCAGAATCAAGTACCCGCAATGCTGGGTTTCCTACACAAGACTAGGTGGGCCAGCTTCGACATGATGTTTATTGAAATATTATGTTTTATGAATGCATATGCTTATAAAGAATTTTGATGTATATATATAGTAAATAATGTTCTAGAATTTATATGGATATTTTCATTTCAGTAAAATGATTTTGAGTTTATAATAATTAAAAGTATGTTTGTGGTTGGATTGTAGAAAATGAATTTATGGCCTGAGGCCCAGAAGTTGAGATGGATATGCTATAGAAATGTATAAAATTATTTTTGAAACTTTTGCAGGGTGACATGTTTAGAAAACAATCGTTATGCTGCCCGAATTTTTATAAAATTGTTTTGTAGAAGTGTTAGATTTAAAAAGAAAAATTTTCCCTACGTTTCCGCAGTTCATATTGAAGTTAGAAAAGTTATAGAAAAAGTAGACGGCTTAGTTTCACGGGAACTTCCCAATCAAATTAGATATTCACTGGAGGACTACCGTGAGGTTATCGGCAGATTGCCTAAGGAATGGGGCCTGTCAATTATATATTTACGGTTGATAAGTTTCGTACTTTGGATATATGATTTGATAAGTGACAAGAAATATTCTATAGAATAGTAAAATCCATTCTTTGTGAGAAATAGATGAGAAGTTCTTTTAATTGTTTATTCGAATCTTGAATAATAAGAGCGCTTGACTTTTAATATATGAGTAAATAGAAAGATAAATTCATAAGTTGTTATGGATATATTAGTCATTAGATAATCAATATCACTTAATGGAACGAGATATAATTATAGAAGTATAATGGACTTTAATGACTTAACTCTAATTATAAACTACTCATAGAGGTTCGAACTACATGAAATGACTAAATCGATTGACATTCAAAATTCAAATTATGTAAAACATTTACAATTTTGGCTAGTTGCAACCTTAATTTTTAGTAGAGTAACTCTAAGATTAATATAGTGAATTATGAATTAAAGAGTTTATTTGATAATTCTGATATGATTAGAGCTCAAATTGTAGTTCCATTTGATCCCTTCGGTAGCTCACAGCTACTTAAGGAAACAAAAGGAAGAATAGAATTAGATTGTCCAATCATTAGTGTATGTATAAGTTCCAATCATTAGTGTACATATAAATTTTAGGGAAAACTTCATTTTAGTCCTTGAGGTTTCAGAAAATATCAAAATTTTAAATATGTTTTGAAAACAGCTTTTTTAGTCCCTAACTTTTTCAAAACTCTTCAAAATAGTCCAAACCGTTAGTCAACTAACGGTCAACGGTAACAGAAAGCTTGGATAAAAGGGAAAGATAGTCTTTTGCTGTACGAGATTAAGATTGTGACACGTGGAATCTATAAAAAATTTAAAATAATTTAAAAAATAAAAAACTACTAATAAAAAAATTTGAAAAAACTGAAAAAAAAATTTGGAATTTTTTTTAAAAAAAAAAAAACTGATTCAAACACATGGTTTGATTGTTCATCAAACCTTTTTACTAACATCATCAACAATCCACTTCATTAATATTATCAATAACCTCACAGTCTTCAACATCATCAACAACATCACAGTATCATCAATAACATTATCTCCCACAACAACAACATCAACAATCACATTAAGAAAAAAAAAATAAAACTATTTATCAAAAAAGAAAAAATTCAAAACATTTACACTGATGAAGAGTTTCTGGGTTCGACCGAACCTATAAACTCTTCATCTGGGTTCGACAAACCCAGATGAAGGGATCGAACCTAGTTCTAGGTGGGTTCGATCGAAGCCAGATGAAGAACTGGTCCAATCAAACCCAAAACTGGGTTTGATCTCTTAATCTGGGTTCGATCGAACCCAGATCGGCTCCATTTCCGATGGAGATGAGGTGCTTCATTTGAGGCGGAGGAGGTGGTGGCTAGAAAAGACTGAGGAAGAAGGAGAAGAGATAGAGGCGGTGGCGGATGAGATGGTGGCCAGAAGAGATAGAGGCGAAGGAGATGGAAGCAAAGGAGAAGAACAAAGAAGAAGAAGGAAGGGGAAAAGAGAGGGAGGAAATGAGACTTGATTTGGATTCTTCCAGATCAAGGGAAGAAATAAAAATTAGTTTAATTTTTATTGTTTAATTTTTTTTTCTTAAATTGATTTTTTTTTCTGAAATAAAAATTAGTTTAATTTTTATTGTTTAATTTTTTTTTCCTAAATTGATTTTTTTTCTATTTTTTTAAATCATTGTTTAATTTAAATAAAAGAAAATAATCATTTTTTTTTTAAAAAAAACATTTTATTATTGTGTACACGTGTTAGCTTTTCATTGGTCAAATAATATGTAATATTCCGGTTTTATTAGGAGTAAAACAGTCATTTTAAGTTATGAGGAGTAATTGAGTCTTTTTAATTTATCTATTTAATTTGACCAGTAGTTGACTAACGATTTGAACTATTTTGAAGAGTTTTGGAAAAGTTAAGGACTAAAAGAGTTGTTTCCAAGATATGTTTAAATTTTGGATATTTTTTAAACCTCAAGGACTAAAATGAAGTTTTTCCTCAATTTTATGAACATATTTGCGAATTATTTAAAAATTTTGATTATTTAAATGTATAGAATTATTTAATTAATTGTTAATTATTTAGTTATCTGTAAAGGTTATGAATTCAATTATAAATAGTATCATTAAATTATTTATGATTTAAATCATTTAATTTAATTTAAAATCATTCAAGTAATTCATGGAAATTGTATTTTAATTTAATTGGAATTAGATTTCATATTAAATTAAATTAAAAAATTTTTAATTTAATAAGAATTGCATTCCATATTACATTAAACGTAAAGTAATGATTTAATTTAATTGGAATTAGATTTTATATTAAATTAAATTAAAAGAGTTTTAATTTAATAGGAATTGGATTACATATTATATTAAAAATAAAGAGTTCCAAGCTAATAAGAAATTTGATTCTATATTGGATATGAACTACGTTTCTCAATTTAAAAAAGAAATTGGATTTTTTATTAAATTGAAAAACTCTAGCTTACCATTGTCAAATGGTGTTTTATGTTGAGAACAATAAAGAGCATTTTTTGGCTACTTGAACCAAAAACATCCATTGATTAAAAACACCATATTATTGTGTTAAGAATTTTCTTTAAATAAAATATTTCATGTGACATGAGCCAATTTGAATCTCTTTATTTTGGAATTCGGAAGGTGCTGTTCGGCACCCCAACGAAAATCTCCTAGACCCTAACTAACAGGAGTAAAAAGATTCCGTGGAATGAACCCTTAAAAACATTTCCATTTCTAATCTCATTTTTGAAAACTAGGTTAACCATTTCTTTTAAGTAAATATCATTTATGTAAAAATTTTGGTAGCATAATTGCTGCTTTTACAACACTCCCAAAATTTTCAAAGTACCTGAAAATAATAAAAAAACACTCCCAAATATTTCCAGTTTTCTCAACCCAACTTCTTCCACAAACATATTTCAAATGAAATCATTTCAATCTCCACCAGAAGTAAACCAATCCATCAAAACCATAAAATTAAAAATTTCGCATATAAACATCAATGCATGTATACATTCATGCATAAAAAGTTGGTTTACATTTTTTTAAATAAACTAAGTTAAACCAATCACACTCAAAAACATTTAGTTAAAAGGGTTTAATAACTCTATACATCTTTAATAAAGTTCACAAGATTATTTACAAACCAAAATGTATAAATACAAATATTAAATTAAGTCTAACAAAATATGCAAAATATACATGAGGTGATTCCATAGAAGTAACAAGTGAGTCTAGTCTACCTAAACTGAGGAAGGAGATCGTGTAGCCTGATCACCTGTCTTTGAACTTAAGGAGGTTTTTGAAAAACAAAACAAAGGAATAATGAGCTAAATGGAGCTCAGTGAGTGCTCATAATTTTTCAAACTAAACAATTTATTTCTAAAATGTATTTCCTTATAAAGCAATTAAAAGAAATCTCTATTTCTTAAAAACTCAATTGAAGCTTATAAGTTTTCTATAAATATAACAAATAATCTAATAAATACAAGATTGCGTACGAAAATTTAATAACAATACTAGTTTAGTCTAGTAACTTAAGGCAACTCAATATTAGATTAGGCCCAATGATGACATCAGTTTAGCCTAAGGGCCCACATTGCCACTACCTACATGACTTGATGGTCTTCTTGCATTTTACATGTGTAAATAAACATCATCAAATTTTTCATTTTGTTTTATATAAAATGGGATTTTATAAAAATATTTAATAGGGTGGACTTACAAAAGGGTATATACCCAGTTTTAGAGGGATGGAAAAATCCATCCTCAAGTTTTAAACCATTAAAGACCCAATGAAGTTGTTTGGGCTCAATTTAGGCTCCGATAGTCTTCAACTGAAGTGCCCTATCAATCCGTCATATAAATTATAAGGCTCAATTATTGTTCTCATGATATGACATATCCCAAGATTATTCTAATATCTGCACGCCATGTGTACTTCTCAAATCTTTAGTTTATTAAATAAAATATACAACTCTACAAACTCCTTTTCAAAAAAAAAAAAAAAAACAAACAAACTTGGATTGGAACCATCAAGTTCACTTTGTTGGAACTTGGACGGTTCATGTTCATGCTCTTGGTCATGGCCATGTATTGTATTTGTATGGACTCAATCAATGACGAAACAAAAAAAAAATAATAATAATAATAATAAAACAAAGACAAAACCTCATTGTCAACTTATGCCACCCACATTAGGCCTTCACCACCATAAATTTATAATCAATCAATAATTTTTTTATAGTGAAGGAAGAAAGATTGCAAGTTAAACACAGATTAGAATAAGAAAAGCAATTGCAAAACAAACAACAATGAAGGCAAAACAATCGTCCTGTTTCCTTTATAATTACTTACAAAAAAGTGCTTATAAAAATTCAAACATTTGTGACAACCAGTGAAACACGTCATGCATATGCTTGCTGAACACAATATCCAAAATGAGAAGCAAATTGCCAAAAGTTCAAACAGGATATAAAAAATGACAAATTGCCTCAGCTTGAAAACCTGAGTGTCATCCACATGTAAGATATTAATGAGACATTTAAGACCCATCAGCAACGTATTTATATTCTCATGTAAGTTCCAACACTCCGATATAAAACTGCACAGGAAAACAACTCAGTTACATTCATACAACCTCAGTAATAGAGTTCACACATACACGAGGATGAAGTTGTATCATGCATCATCATTTGTTCTTGTGTACACATATTAGCTTATAATGACGCAAAGCCAAGCCCATGTCTCCATACAACACAAGTATCCTATCTTGAAAAGAGTCATGCATCCTGCTCTTTATTCAGAAGCAGAAGGAATATCCAATAAAAAATTAAAGAAATATGTGAAAATCTGATGAACAGAACCAGGACAATCAGAAATAGAAAATACATAGTTGCAAAAGAAAGAAACAATCCATTACAGGACAAACAAATATCAGTCAAGAATATAGTTTTAAAATGAAATATTGGTCAGCACTCACGTTCTATACAAATGAAGGATTAAACAGTTTAGATGAGTACTCCACTTACAAATAAATATAATTTTAATATTGAAAAAAATAAAATAAAAGTCAGTCAGGTGGTCCTTGTCATTCCTACTGGATTTTACGATGAACATTTAATATTATCAGACTTATCATACGTAGGAACTGGGAGGATTGGTACCATGAGAAGAAAAATGACAAGATGCACAGCAGACAAACTTTGTCAATCATAATCGTACCTTATTCTAATCTACTTTACGTAAATATATTCAAGCAATTAAAAAAATAGAAACTTGCCTCGTAAAATGATGTGAAAAAGGGTGCCAAGTTCTGAATAAATACTTGAAAAAACAACACACTCTAAAAAAAAAAAGAAAAAAAGAGAGAGGAAATTAGTACCAAGTTATGACTTGAGCCAAAAAAGATCATAATGATAGCACTTGCATGTTCCTTGGTAGTTCCATGTGCATAAGCCTCGGGTATGTTTGTACTTGGGCGTAGAATAGCCTAAGCATGTAAGCTTCAATCATGAAAATTAAACAACAAATCTAAGCCAAATGAAGAAATATGCATTGCGCACCTGTAACTGGACCATGAATAACATTATACATGTTAACATACAGCAAATTATAGAAATCCCCACAATTAAGGACTGCAACTTGTAATTATCAAAAGACAAACATATGACAATTCAGCACTTAAAAAGCAAAAGAAAATTATGGTTTTAAACAAGAAGAAATGTATAGTAAACAAAAATTGTGTGCCTCTGTTAAACACTGAAGGGTGAGATTCCTATACGGAAAAAAAATTTCAGGATAGCTTCCAGCTACAAGGCAAATGTAGAACATTGATATGAAAACTAATAAAATTTACTTTAAAAAATTACAGTGAGTTCACAGTAAAATTAACTGCGGAAACCAATAGCTAGCTATTATAGAAGAAAGCACATACTAATGGGGATACCAAAATATCGCCCAAGGGAATCCAATAAAGGATCGCATGCAATGTGATCAGTGTTGCTCGAATAAACTCCGTTCTTTAAGATGCCGACAATACATACAAGCATAACTCATGAATAAGCTGAAACTCACTGCAATAAACAAAACAATAGTTTGTCTTTTATTAAATTTATGATCATTAATAAACTGCATGAACAAAAAATTGGACTGCAGATAATCAAAAACATGTCATAACAAAAGAATCCTAAAAATTAAATAAACCTAGAGCTAGCATGTCTCGTAATACCAACCAAAACATAAACTCAGCCAATAACAGCAGTAAGTTGGTACTTTGAAAATTTTATAAAAATTGGACCTCAGGGTCATTGACTTAAGGTAGAATGATCTTGTTTAATTAATTGCACCTAGTTACAGATACTGGGATTATATGCAAATGGTTTCAACAGCGTTTTACCCAATTCTATCACCAATATCACAACACAACTTTGATTACTCCTAGCAGTTTAAAATCAATTTGTTGGGGACATTGCAGCTGGTATATCAAAACTAGTTCAATAATCACCAAATGATGACGCAAATAATCAATTCAATTACAGCAACATAAATCACATCAAGCGATACAATCACCATTCAAATAAATTTTTCAACCTATCCCTAAAACAGAACATTTTCCTCTTTCATTGATTAGAATCATCACAAAACTGGTATTCAAAATCAGTTATACATTCTTCAAACAGCAAAGAACACAATTAATCTAATTTAGCAATTTTAAATATTAATTCTTTCTCAATATATATTTAACCCTTTAATCAACCGATTGAAATATGAACACCAGCAGTCAATAACTCGTTAAACTCAACAAGATAACAATCAAACTTGTTTTAATTTTGTTTGGCACATGCATATGACCACCTCTGCTTCTCGATGGAGCAAAAGATGCAGGGGGAGGTATCTTCTTTGAGAACATAGTAAGAAGGATCCTACCCTGAACACAGCCCGAAAAAAAAGGAGAAAAAAAAAAAAAAGATGAGCAAACAATAGCATCAATTCCTCAGCATTTTATCAAAGCCCACACAAAATTTAACACACACAATGTCTACAGTAAGAGACAAACTGTTTTAACAATAAATAAGGGCAATCAATTGAAATGATACTTGCGCAAAGCATTAAAACGTTATTTCATGCAAAAACAAAGAAATATCAGTTCCACCCAACAAACAATATAACAAATTATAATTGGGTTAATTCACTAATTTAGTCTAGCAAAGAAAAACTACAGAAACCAGACCAAAAAAGACTATGCAGCAACAAGTAACTGTAAACCCTCTATTTTTGTTATTGAATGAGTACCCAGGAATAGTCCCTAAGTGGTGATTAGAGACCCTAAATGATTTATGGAAACGCTTAAGGTTATCGAGAACCCATAGGAATTGATTTAAACTCAATTGGAGATTAAACGGGAAGTTAAAAGAGTAAATGAAATCGAATAATCTTTAATGTAAAAAGGGACTAAAGTGAAGATAACTTTTAATAATTGTGGTCGTAGTAAGATTAAGCTAGAATCTAAGGGAGGAGAATGGAATTGTCTTAGGGTGTAAGTGGAATTATTGAGAGTGTTGTGGAGGAAAATAGAAGCCAAGAAGATGGTTGACTTTTCACAATAAAATCAAACAAAACCAGTCTCCCTCTCCCGAAGAAGAAAGAAAGAAAGAAAGAAGAAAGAAAAGAGAGAAGAAAGAAAGAAGAAGGAGAGAAGAAGAAGAAGGAAGAGTGCCACTAACCAAGCCACCACCACCGTTCACCATCGCTGTCCAGCCATCCAGCCGCCGCGAACCGAAGCGAAATCTGCAGCAAAACCGTGATAGATCAAGGTGGAAACGAGCTGCAACTGCCGGCGAGACAGCTCCGATCTACGCGGAGGAGGCGCTGACGAGCTACCCCAGCCCAACCCGCACCAAGATCAGCTCAAACCTGACCTGAATGGAGCTGAAACGGAGCTGAACTGCGACCAAGATAGCTCTCCGCGCGTGCAGATCGGCGGCAGCGACGACGCTGTGCGACGGCGGACCAAGGGAGAAAGAGAGAGAGGAAGAGAGAGGAAGAAAAGAGGAAGAAAACTAGTCCAATCTCAGCTCAGATCCATCCCAAAATCAGTCCAAAACCACCCCAAAGCGAAGTCAACGCGAGGAGAAATTAGGGGTGAGTTGTTTGAGTTTAAAGGTTGGTGATTTGGTTAGTAATAGATTGATTTGAGATGGATTTATTCCGATGTGTTGGTTGGTTAGTTTTGATTGAATAGAAGTTGAAAAATAAGTGATTGAAGTTAATAGGGAGTTTAGAAAACCAAGAAACTACCAAAGATTCAAAGAGAAACCAAAACGTGCGCTAAACTAGTTTAATGGGCAATTTTGTAAATTGGCCCATATGGCGTCCATTGAGAGTTCGGATGACCCTAATGAGTTTAATTAGGCGTATTGAGGTTAATAAAAGTCGGAGATTTAATTAAGGAATCAAAAATGGAGAGTTACGCCTAAAAAGGGTCACTTAGGGGCGATGATGTAATTTTTATTATTTTGAGTTTCCGGAGGTTGACGCGAACGTAAATTTACGTATATAAATGTTGTGTAGGTGACGAGTGATCCGGTGGAGCTAGGGAAGAGCGTTAGAGCGTAGTTTTAGAGCCTTCCGGATAGTCATTCGGAAGTGATAGCTAAAGGTGAGTGTCAAACTGATTTTTAATATGTTTTCGTTGATTTGGATTATGAATAAATGTTTCATGCATGTTTGGATGTTTTGATGAAAATGAAATATGATTTAAATGATAAATGGCACGGTAACTGATGATATGATTTTGTGATTTCATGAAACGATGGTTTCTCGTTTTGAATTGCTTATATGTGAAATGGATTGAAAATATGAAAATAAAACCTATGGCTTTCCCATATAGTATCATATTAGTACGGTCTGGGTTGAGTACCCGAAGCGTGCATTGGTAGAATCAGTACTGTCAGTATGTCACTAACTAAACTAACCGCGGGAGATACCCGCAAGATGTCGTGTCAGTCAGATGTTTGAGAGATTAGCCCAATGCACGTGAAAGGTATATTATTTGCTAGCTTACCCGAGCGAGACATAGTTCTGCTCTGTAGCGATGTAGGATTCCGTTGCATGACCTGGAAAGAGCGATGTAGGATTCCGCTCCATACTAGGGGGCCATGAGGCACGGGTCACTATAGGTTGGCGGGAGCCGGATTGGTTGGCTGGACATCTTCGAGCGGAGTTGGACCATATTCGGTTTATGAAAAGAAAAATGATTTTTGAATAAAAACCCCGCAACCATAGGAGATCCCTTTATAAAGTTGATAACCGTGCAATATATGTTTTATACTAATAATGCATGAAACTTGATTGTAAATAAATGAATTTGAACTGTTTTAGGGAGGTTTTTATAAAGTATGGTTTTAAATGATCCTATATGACACTCACTGGGCTTTTAAAGCTCACCCAACGTTTTCTGTATTTTTAAACAAACCTCCCAGGCACAGGTACCATAGCTGTGGATTTCCCCGGACGACATTAGGCAGCCGCGGCGTCAATGCTAATGTGATTTCCCACTTATCTTTTGGTTTAATATTTAGTGATGTAAATATTTTGTTACATCCACGTGGTTTTGTAAATATTCTTTTGTGGATTTAAATTATGTTTTTGAAGCAAATTGATGCATGACATATGACTTTATTGATAACAAGTTTATAAATTGAAACATGAAATTGTGGTTGCGGTTGTGTTGGAAAATGAGAGCCTGAGGCTCCGTAGTTTGGGGAAATTGCTTTTATGATTTTTAGAAGTGTTAAATTTTATAATTTACAAGGTGGCAAAGTCCGAAAAACAGACGGGATACTGCCCAAATTTTTATAAAATATTTTGAAAAGGTTTAAAATAAAAATGAAAAATTTCCCCTCGTTTCCGCTATTTTCGAAAAAGATTGAGAAAGATTATGGCTTAGCTCTGCGGGGGATCCTTTAGTTGAGCGAAAGGGCTAGCTAGAGGGTCACCGTAGGGTGCCAGCAGATCGCCTAGGGAAAGGAGTTTGTCAGTAACAGTAGTTCAACAAAACTGGTTTGAAACTACAAAATCAAAATAGCAACATTCAAACCTCACCCTAACTACTGATGCACAATCCCAATTCGAACCACCATTGCTTTACAACACAACATACATATCAAACATGCATGGCATTATACCTGCTGTTCTTTTTCCTCATACTATTTATCCACAATTCTTTAGATAACTCAATATGTTTGTCTAGGTGAATCATCACTTAATAAAACCAGGAGAATTCACCAATGAAAAAAAAGAAGTACTCTCTAAAAGGAACAAGTACGATCTAATTCTTTTCAACTTAAACTAAATAACCAACGATTCATCCAAAAACAAAATGCCTGAAACAAGACAATACAGTGCTACCAACTCCACATTGCCTCCCTATCCAGTTAGAACTTTTAAGTCAAATTGTTTTTTATGGTAGTATAAGCTTCAGACAGTCCTAAGAGCATTCTAATGCTCCATTCAAAAGATCTACTAATTAGCATACCCAATAACAGTCCAGAAAAATGGCAATTGCCTGACTAAATTCAAGAAAACAAAACTTTAATACACATACATTCAAATGTTTGTACACAGATCACTCTTAAATTAAGTATATATATAACAGGAGAACAATAAACATTAAAAGGAAAAAAAAAGTTTGTACACAGATCAATCCTACCTTTATACCCGATGAGGATGAGATGTATTTTATTTGGTTGAATGACCCAAAGGTCCTCCAGACCTGCTTGGCAAACTTAAATAAGAGGTTGGGAAGAGGAAGGAAATCAACGATAAGGGAGGTGTTGGGAAGAACTAAACCTTTTCTGATCAAAGGGTCGTTCCTCTTCTGTCTTTACTGCCTCTTTCTAAAAAATTTGGAACCTTTTCTGATCAAAGCTATTGAAGTCGAGGTGTTGGGAAGAACTAAACCCTTTCTGATCAAAGGGTCGTTCCTCTTCTGTCTTTACTGCCTCTTTCTCAAAAATTTGGAACCTTTTCTGATCAAAGCTATTGAAGTCGAGGTGTAGAGAAGCCGTTTGACTGTGAGAGAAAGAGAACAGTTGGTGGTGTAGAGAAGTCATGTGAGTGAGAAGGTGTAGAGAACAGTTGGTGGCGAATGAGGGGAGGGGAGGTTCTCAGACGGTGGCAGGATAGTGAAAGAGAAAGTGTAAGAATAGTGTAGGTTGAGCCGACTTTCATAACGGTTAGGGTGGTAGGGGCAGTATAAGATGTCGATGACTTACTTTTCTTATCATTTTAGTGTAGATTTGAAAAAAAATAAAATTGGGAAACCTTATTTTATTTTATTTTATTTTTATTATATTATATTATTGAGATTGAGACTAATTCAATGAAAAATCGAAATCAAACAGGATTTAACACTGATGGCATGACCTACAAAATGCCTTCTATATAGGAGAGAACGACCCACACACCACACATAAATAGAAAAATTATCCTCACAAAGAAGGGATAAAGCAGCAAACCATCAGGTGTCGAACCCATAACTTATTCATAAGAGGTGGGTGTGATGATGTTTACCTATTGCATCAGAGCACTTTTGACAAACCTTATATTAGTACCTAGGTAATATATAGTCCGCATATTTATCCTTGTCAACGAAAAACAACTATTTTGGACGTGGACACATTGCTGCAAAGGCAAAATTCAAGCCCAGTAATTAGAAAAGCCTAATAACTTAAGGCAGCTCAATATCAGATTAGGCCCAATGATGATGACATCAGTCTAGCCTAACGGCCAACATTGTCACCACCTCTATAACTTGGTGGTCTCTTTGCATTTTACATGTGTAAATAAACATCATCAAAATTTTCATTTTGTTTTATATAAAATGGGATTTTATAAAAATATTTAATAGGATGGACTTACAGAAGGGGTATATACCTAGTTTTGAGGGATAGAAAAATCCATCCTCAAGTTTTAAACAATTAAAGACCCAATCAAGTTGTCTGGGCTCAATTTAGGCTCCGATAGTCTTCAACTGAAGTGTCTTATCAATCCGCCATATAAATTATAAGGCCCAATTATTATTCTCATGATATGGCATATCTCAAGATTACTTTAGTATCTGCATGCCACGTGTACTTTTCAAATCTTTAGTTTATTAAATCAACTATACAACTCTACAAACCCCTTTTAAAAAAACAAAAAAAAAAGGTTGGATTGGGACCATCAAGTTCACTTCTTGGAACTTGAATGGTTCATGTTCATGCCCTTGGTCATGGCCATGTATTGTATTTGTGTGGACTCAATCAATAACAAAACAATAATAATAATAATAATAATAAAACAAACACAAAACCTCAAAACATTGCTTTTGCTTTTGCAGGCCTCTATTTTGTGTGCGCCGTTCTCGAGGATAGCTTATACAAATGCGTCCTAGTGTAGCCAATCGTACACGTCCATAATGGACCAAGAAAAATGATTGCTACGTGGAAAAGAGTCGATAGTGGGTGGTGCACCTGCTGATCGATGGCAACATTAGATGTGAAATGTTGACTGTGACAAATCATGTAGTTTGGAGTGAAATCTTGGTTGTCGCCAACCAGAGTAAGGAAAGAGTGATAAATTCGTTTTGAAAGAAAAAACAAATAAGACACGTCAAAGCAAGTGTTTGTTTTCGAAGCTGGCCCACTGTTTGTTGAACCCCGCATCTTTTTGTTCACTCTAGACCTTTTCTGCTTCTAGTTTGGCTTTATGTTTTCTCTCAATAATTTCATATACATATATATATTTTATTCTTTTACTAATAGTACTTTTTTCTTTTTTAAATATATATATTTATATATATATACATTATTAAGAATAAAGTGAGTATGTATATAATTTTTATGATTCTTCTTATATAAAATGTTTGATAAGTGATTTAAAATAAAAATGTTTGATCATTTCTAAAAATAATTTGGTACTAAATAATATCTTTGTTATACAATATCAAGTAGAGATAAAAAAGAGAGCACCTATACATACCATTGAAATAGTTTTTGTGAAATATCAGAAAGCTTAAGAGATGATATCGAATGAATTGTTTTCTTCTTATATCACATAAAAGTATAACATCAACGCTCATATATCCAATGAAAATGTATCACATGTCTCAATCAATTGTTTTCTTTCTTTGGATTGATTGTTTATATAGTTTAATTAGTTTGGTTTATCTTCATAGAGAAAAAAATGTTTGATGGTTAACTGATTGGTTGGTGGTGGCCGAATGCTAATAATTGAATGGTGTATAATTTGTAAATGCACAAACACTCTCAACTGCCAACTCTCCACATTTAATATTAGGAACAACACCCTTTACTTTGATCCTCTTCATCTTAACCATCATACTATGTATTTACACTATCCTTTCTTCTCATTCGTAAATATTTAAGTCTAATACATTATTATCACCTTATTATATTCAATCACTACATTTAAAAACTATATATATTAGTATATATATAAATCTAGTCATGATAAAAAAGTCATATATATATGACTTCTTGATCATGACTGTTTTTGTAATCATTGTATTTCATGCATGTAATAAAGTTATTAATTCGACATGTAATTCTCATTCATATTTGTATTTCTTAAAAAAAAAATTAGTATTTGATGTGATTATGTTAATTATTAATATTTTTTTCTCTAAACAAAATGCAGAAAACCCCCCGAGATAAGCCTTTAAAGATACAGAGTTAATGTTTGGATTTTGTAGTAGCTTAACAATCAAACTGGGTGAACTGTGATGGTTGATCGTGTGATTGGATAAAAAGATATAAATGCTCCTGTCAAATTAAATTAAAAATTTTTTAAATGAAAAATAAATTAAAAATTAAAAAAATTGAGAAACAGATAAAAATTTTCCTCCCTCTCCCTCTCCCTCTCCCTTTCTCTCTCTCTCTCTCTAATTCCTTTACCACTCTCTCTTTTCTCTCACCTTCAATCTTCAATCATCATAACCCAAAAATCATCTTCAAACATCCACTTGCAACCATTAGATCTAAATAAAATAATTGAAGTAAAGATAGAACGATTCTAGATACAATAAATGCGTGTTTCTTTGTTTTCTTGCTGTTCAGTTGGAATCAAAGGAGACTAATAAGCATTTTACCAGCCACCAATTTCTGATTCAAAAGAGTGGAAAAGCAATGGTGAACAAACTCGTATGCTTATGGGAATGACGCGACCCAACCCAGATATCTCTAACTCTGATCCGGTAGATCACACCGGGCACCCCAACGGATCCCTCTCAGACCCGACTCATCGGGCTAAGCGAAACCCGTGGAGCAAACCCTAAACTCTCTGATACTTTCTAAAATATAGTTGGGTTGGTTTTTCTTTAAAAACTGAAAACGCGTAGGAAAATTTTTATTTTTAATTTTAAATTCATTTTCGAAACTCATTTTTCCTTAAAAATTTCGGCATCATAACAGCTGTATTTTTAACGTTCCTGAAAAACCTGTTTACAGAAAAACAACACTTCGACTAAAATTTATCACCAACCCAACTTCTGGTTGCCCGTAGGCCTCAATCATGCATTTGATTTTCAAATCAACTTAAGAAAATTCATATCACATTTAATAAACCGCATTTAATCAAAAGCAATTTAAAAACATCTATGAGCGAATAATTACGAATCATTTATACACTTTTAAAAGATATTTACATGAAAATATAATTGATTGAACAAAATGGGCTGCTCAAATGATGTCGTGTCGCGCTGGCTCACCCGTTGGAGGTAATGCTACTGATCGGCTACCTGCTAAGAGTACCTGAGGAGGTTTTTATATAAAACAGAAAATATAATGAGCTAGAAGCTCAGTGAGTGATAATTTATCTTTTCTTTGAAAATTTGTTTTTCTAAACTTCCTCCTTTGAAAACGTTTAAAAACTATTCTTTGTTTCAAAAGCATTTCAAGTTTAAATCTCTTAAACATCAACTTAAATAAGAGAATTTACATATAAATATAGGCTTGCTTTTAAATTCAAAACTTGTAACTGAAAACCATAAATAACTTGAATAATACTTTTCAAACTTCTTTTTTCCTCAAATCTGCTTTTCTTTTTAAAACTGTTTCCTGATATCTTTTAAAATTACCATAGTATCCCTAAATCTGGGGTCTCTAGAATCTAACGGCTATGTGCAGAATTTCTCAGCGCTAACCATAGCTCGCCTGCTCTGAGACATCTCATGGCCACGTGCGAAATTTCTCAGCGCTAACCATAGCACACGAAACACTACCCCACATCAGTAATGGCGACTCGATTGACAGACTCTGACACTTGTCCCCCCAAGTTAGTGACTTATCCCTACCCAGGACTGTGCCAACTGATATAGGATAGACAAATCGGGTCTAAACTGATCTGTAATCTCTAAAAATCCATGAGGGGATACTTTATGGTTTTGAAAACACTTTTTCTTTTCTACTTTAACTTTCTGGTGCAAAAGCACAAATCTCTTTTCTGAGTGCGTAAAGCACTAAAATCTGATTTCTGAGTGCAATAAGCACTAAAACTCATTTTCTGAATACATTAAGCATTAAAATATCTTTGGTAAGTGCAAAAGCACAAAATAGCATCATTTCAATCTCTAAATTCATGCTCATATCCATGCATTTAAAATAAATTCGAATAAGCAATTACATATCAAATCAAACTTAATAATTTGAAATACTTTAAAATCTTTAAATAAAACTCACTCATAAAACTGTTGACTGAAAATGGCGTGTGCGGAGCCCCTACTCCTCTTGCCTCGATTCTCGAGCGCCCTTGTCGCCTACACAACATATGGAAACGTAAATTTACATTCACGTCACTTCTGGAAACTCGAAATTACACAATCGCCCCTATATAATCCTTTTTACCCGCAACTCTCCATTTTTGATTTCTAATCTTTAATCTTTCGCTTTTAATAGCTTCAACATGCCTAATTAAACTTATTAGGGTCATCCAAACTCTCAACGGATGCGATAAGGGTCAATTTATGAAATTGCCCTTCAACTAGTTTATTGCGCGATTTGGATTATCTTTAAATCTTTGATATTTTCTTAGTTTCCTAAGCTCCCAATAAACATCAATTAACTTATTTTTCAACTTATTTTTACTCCAAATCAACCGATAACCAATTCATAATAAAATCCCTTTCAAACTCAACTTAAATTATCAATAAAATAATCAACTTCAAGAGTAAACAACTCACCCCTTTTTCCTTTGCGAAATCACTCTCTTTCTCTTCACTTTGAATTCATTTAGGGACTGTTTTGGGGTGGTTTTGGACTGGGTTCGGTTGGATCTTCCTTTCTTTCCTCTCCCTAGCGCGATCTCTCTCTCTTGCGGCTGATCTCTTTTGTTTCTTCCCCGATCTACCTTTTCTATTCTGGTTTTGCTCGATCACGCGCTACACTGGTTTTGAGCTGGAGAATGGTGTCGGTTGCAGCTGAGATGGCATCGGTCAGCTGCGCTCGACGTCGAGTTCTGCAGGATGATCAAGACAGCAGCTTATCGTCGCCGGTTTCGCTCCGATCTGGTCTGATTTCGCGACGAAGAGCTCGAGTTCTAGTTCAGTCTTGGTCTGGTGCACGTCGGCAGTTCCTCCTCCTCCTTTTCGATTGTCAATCTCGCGCGATCGAAGTTGTTCGTGAGGTAATTCTGCTCTGTTTTGGCGTCGCGCGTCACCAGCTTCAGGTGGCTTCTTTGCTGCTGCTTGGCGCCGATCTGCTCAGCTTCAAGGTGACTCCGCCGTGCGGTTCTGGTTGGCGATGGTGGCTGCTCCTTCTTCTTCTTCTTCTTCTTCTCTTCTTTCTATTCTTTCTTCTTCTTCTTCTTTCTTCGCGAGATGAGCGACTGACTTTGTTTGATTTTAAAAAGTCAACAACAACTTTTTGGCTTCTATTTTCCTCCCCATAAATCTCAATAATTCCACTTACGCCCTAAGAAAATTTCATTCTCCTCCCTTGACTTTTAACTCAATTTTACTTGGACCACAATTATTAATATTTATCTTCAATTTAGTCCCTTAATTTCTTAAATATTTATTCGATTTCATTCACCATTTTATCTTTCCGTTTAATCTCTAATCGGATTTAATTCAATCCCTATGAGTCCTCTATGACTTTAAGCGTTTCCACAAACCAATTAGGGTCTCCAATAATTATTTAGGGACTATGTTCGAGAAATCCATAAAATCAAATTCAATGGCTTACAGGGAATATGCATTAGGTATTGTAAATATAAATAAATTAATTAAAGTAGAACATGGAAGGATTCTAAATGCAATAAATGTGATGTTCAACCAATTTGCGAGTACAAGACAATTGAAGCAGAGTGGAATGTAAGCCCTCGAATTTGATTTGACGGATTCCCCCAGATATAGTCCCTAAATAATTATTGGAGACCCTAAATGGTTTATGGAAACACTTAAGGTCATAGAGGACCCATAGAGATCGATTTAAACTCGATTGTAGATTAAACGGAAAGATAAAATGATGAAGGAAATCGAATAATTTTTCAAGGTAAAAAAGGGACTAAATTGAAGATAAGCTTTAATAATTGTGGTCAAAGTAAAATTAAGCTAAAAGTTAAGGGACGAGGCCGCAATTTTATCAAGACATGACTGTCATTATAGGGTTTGTTTGAGGAGGAAAATATAAGCCAAAAAGATGAGTTGACTCATAAAGTTGAGTCCAAGTTATTGTCGCGAATCGGAGGAAGAAAAGAGAAAAGAAGAAGAGAGAAGAAGAAGAAAAAGAAGGAGAAAGAGCTGCCGACCGGACCATCGCCCGAAGCTATCGCGCACCTGACCGGACTTGCAGTGGCTGACCGAACTCACCGTAGAACCAAACCGTAGATGAACAGAACCACGGCAGAAGCAGACTCGAAGTCGGTGATCGAGCGACGTAGAACCGTAAGGTAGAACCGAGCCGATCGCAGTGGAGGACGACGCCGATCAGCTGCCGTCCCGACCACCTGCAGAACCCATCTCGATCCAGCTGCAATTTCGACCAAAAACAGCCCAAGACAGTCAACTAAACCCGAACCAAAATAGGGATGCGAAAGAGAGATCGGCCGAGAGAGAGAGACAGATCGCGCGAGGGAGAGGAAAGAGAGGAAGACCAAGCTAGAATCAAGCCATTTTCGCTCCAAATCAGTGCAGTTACAGCCGTGATGCACCAGAAGCAAAGACAAAACGAAAAAGGAGAAGAAGAAGTCGCGAGGAAGAGGTAGCTTCGGCCATGTGATGGAGGAGCTAGATCAAGCAATCTCAAGCTATTTTTGAGCTTCCTATCAAGTCTCTAAGCTCACTCAAATTAGAGAACCAAGATTTGAGCAAGAAACCAAAGTGAAAAGAGGGTAAGTTGCTCAAGCTTGGAAGTTGTTTTTGTTGATATTACGTTGATGATGTTGGTTGGTGACTTAAGTTGGTTTTGATGTGGATTTTATTATGATTTGGTTATCGGTTGATTTTGAGTAAAAATAAGTTGAAAAATAAGTTAATTGATGTTTATTGGGAGTTTAGAAAACTAAGAAAATATCAAAGAGTTATAGAGAAATCAAATCGTGTAATAAATTAGTTTAAAGGGAAATTTCGTAAATTGGCCCATATGACGTCCGTTGAGTGTTCAGATGACCCTAATGAGTTTAATTAGGCGTATTGAGATTAATAAAAGTCGAAGATTAAATTTAGGAACCAAAAATGGAGAGTTACGCCTAAAAAGGGTCACTTAGGCGCGATTACGTAATTTTAGTTATTTTGAGTTTCCAGAAGTTGATGCGAACGTAAATTTACGTGTGTATATATTGTATAGGTCACGAGCAAGGGAAGAGTGATAAGGAGCATTTTAGAGCTTTCTGGAGATCTATTCGAAAGTGATAGTTAAGGTGAGTGTCTTTATAAAAATGTTTTTACTATGATTGATTATAAATGCATGCCAAATTTATCATGATGTTACGAATATCAAATGAATTTCAAATTGAAATTGTTTCATGGATTATGGAAATGATTTATATGAAATGTGATTTAATGAGAAATGAAATTTAAATTGAAATGATATTGAAAATCTATGGTACGTCTGATTGTACGTTATATATATCTCCAGTTTGGGTTGAGTACCTTAAGCGTGCATTGGCTGTGTTGGGAGAGTTTGTCACTAACAACGGGTGGGACTGTGTCTGTTTAGTCCTGTGAGTCGCCCAATGCATGTAAGAGGTATATTATTTGCTAGCTTCCACCCGAGCGATGAAGAATTCCGCTCCGTAGCGACGAGGAATTCCGCTACATAAAAAACTGGATAGATAGCCTGATCGATGCAGAATTCCATGATGGCCTGAGCGATGAAGAATTTCGCTCTACTTTGAGGGTACCATGTGATGAAAGCTATTAATGGTTGGCTTATTTGTATTTATAAATTCTTTTAAAGTTATTGATGCCACCATTAATAAAATGTTTTGATAGAAATGGAAACCATGCAACTTTTGGATTTAAATGTTATTTACTTGGCATGAAATGAATTTTATGAAATTCTGATTGATATCTATTATTTTTAAATGAAAGATGAATTTCAGCTATGTTAATTATTCAATCATGGTATTTGATTATGTATAAATGTTTTAAAAAGATTTTTGGGAGGATATTTGATAAACTAGTTTTAAATGGAAATTATATGACACTCACTGGGCTATCAAGGTCACTCTATTTTATATTTTGTAAATAAAAACCTCCCCAGGCACAGGTATCATAGCTGCGGATTACCCCGAGACGATACCAAGCAGCCGCGGCAATAATGCTGATGTGATTTTCTATCCCTCTTTTTGGTTGATATTAAGTGATGCATATATTTTATTATCCCAATACGATTTTGTAAATATCCTTTTATGAATTTAAATTGTGTTTTGGGAATAAATAGCTGCATGACCTATGATTTTGTTGATAATCAGCTTATAAATTGAAATATAAAATTGTGGTTATGGTTGTGGTTGTGATGAAAAATGAGAGCCTAAGACTCTGTAGTTTGGGGAAATTGCTTTTATGATTTTTAGAAGTGTTTCATTTTATAATTTACAGGGTGGCAAAGTCCGAAAAACAGATGGGATGCTGCCCAAATTTTTATAAAATATTTTGTAAAGGTTTAAAATAAAAACGAAAAATTTCCTCTCGTTTTCGCTGTTTTCGAAAAAGTTTAAGAAAAGGTAGGGCTTAGCTCTGCGGGAATCCTTTAGTTGATCGTAAGGGCTAGCTGGAGGGTCACTGTAGGGTGCCGGCAGATCGCCTTGGGAAATGGGTCTGTTAGAGTGGTATCAGAGCGTGGTTTAAGCGCAATTTTGAAAATAAAAGTTTAGTATGTTTGGTTTTGATAATGAAATACACAACCACATGTATTTTTAGTGTCATGCATCGTATTTTGAAATGATTTTTAAGTTTTGCATAAGTTTGATTTTTTGAAATCACATCATGATGGATCGATGGGGACGCGGTAGACAGGGTTCCGGTAGAGCTTTCGCAGGAGCTCCAGCTGCTGAGGCACCATTTTTTAGGAGCCTGAATGTGGTATGGGGTCTGTGAATGCCCCATTTGAGTAGCCTACATTTGAGCAGGCAGGACCGAGTGGCCAGGCTGCGGGAGGTTTTGATGTGCAGCAGTTTACGTAGATGTTAGCAGTGGCGATGCAGTAGTCGTGGGAGACTCCCAGTGGTAGAAAAAATGATATTGAGAGAGTAAAGAAATTGAGAGAAAAACGCGATGACGAATTGGTCAGCGTTTCAATAAGGTGATTGCAAAATTTTAGATAAAGCTATAGATTGATTTTTGAAATAGATGTTAATGTTGAGGTAAATGAAGGAAATTTATAAGGATATGATATTGTATTGTTGTCGTAAGTATATGATTCTTGAAGGATTTATTAGTATTAAGAGTATGGATGAGAAAGGATGATAAGGTGATATGAACTGTTTATTGATGAATGACGATTTAGCATTTAACAGTTACGTGAAGTATAAGAATATGCAAATTGATTTATTAAGTTTTGATTATTATGGGAAGTGATAATAGGAAAATGATGATTGCCTGAAATATTTTTAAGTATAATTATTTAAAATGATTTGAGAATGATTGTTATATGGAATGAAACCCCCAATTGCAGCATTTTAATGTCGCTCCCTACAGATGATTTGCTTATAACGAATAAAGTTTATATAGGTAGCAGAGTAAACCTAGCAAGTCAAGAGTTTAAGGCAAACTTGATGCTACCAGATGTATGTATGATTTTGATGTTTCATTAGGCATTAATTGGCCGTCTAAATATAGAACGATGGATTGTTAAAGGAAGGAAGTTATCGAAAGGAAGTGAAGTTCAACAGACTTGGGGAACCAGATGTAATTTTAGGTGATATGAGAAAGATGCTTCCTACGAGTATGATAAGTATGATGAAGATTAATAAAATATTAAGAAAGGTGTATTAAGGATACTATTAATTTGGGATATGTAAAGCTTTCTAAGATGATTTTCGAAACTTGCCAAGGGCATTATGAGTTCCTAAGTGATATCATCCAGATTAATAAATGCTATATTCATTTTTATGAAATTGATAAGCAAAGATTTCAGATTTTACTTAGGTAAGTCAATCATTACCTTTATGGATGATATAACCTTATGTTTTGATCAATTAGAATGGATATAGAGTTATTTTGTTTAATTATTATTTAGTACAATATGCAGAACTTGAAAATGTTGATATTATGGTTTATGAGTTATAAAAGTGTGGAATTAATTGGAAGGATGATATGTGAGTAAAGTAGATTATAAGTGATCCAAAATTTTATGTCTTGGAGTTTTCAAGCGATTGAATTATAGAGTATGGGATAAAATTCTACATTGATCCTTAAATTTCGCATAAAAAGACATAACGATTTTAAGATGTTATTAATTATATGCGTAAGGTATTGTTGTTGAATAGTAGAGTTGCGCAGCAAAAGCGTAGGGTATAATCTTTAGTTTGAAACCATTCATATTTATTAGAATCAAAATCAAGATATGAAACAGTAGACTGTAAGTTTGAGATAATGGAGAAAGGCTGAAAGACATTCCGATAGTTAGGAAATTTCCAAAAGTGTGCTCTCAAGGGACTCTCCTGGTTTACTATCCGAGAGGGAAATTAGTAAATATGACCAGAAGTTGTAGTGTTCATTGCATTTGAATTTGCTATTGATTTAGGATTGATGTAAATAATTGGTGATTGAATTTTGAAATGTTTAGATGATATGATTTTATGGTTTGAGTAATTAAATTAGATACGACATTATTATGTTTAATAACTGCTTAGCATAAAGCGCGAATTTTGAGAATATTGATAGTAAGAATTAAAAAGGTCATAGAGTTCATTAGAAATGTAACAGGTAAGTAAGATGGATCTTGTACGAATCAGATTTTTGATGTTAAATAATCTGTTAACTGATGGATGTGATAAAATGAGGTTGAGTTAGTATATGTGGACATGATTGTCTATTTTTGAATATAGATCAGATTTAAGGATTAAGTTCTTTATTGTAAATTTGGAGTTAAGTGTGAATCGTGATGAAATAATGAAATTGCGTAGCAAAAGTGTAATGTGTAACCTTTAATTTGAGAAATTCATGTCTATTAGATTTGAAATTTGAGTTATGGAACAATAGATATCAATTTGGAAATGGCAAGATGAGATATATATATAAATGAGATATAGTTTTAATGCCATAAAATATGATCCTGAGTAGACTAGTGGTGGATCTAGCAGAGGAGTAACACCCAGAGGACAATCTAGGAGATCTCACAGTTAGGTTAGAATATTTGCAGCCATACAGCAGACAGTTAATGCTGATCTTGAAGAGGATATAGGTAATGATTCTTAAGTTGATAATGATATTTAAGTATTGATTGATTGATTTAAGAGCTCTATATTTTGTTAACTTTGTGGATCTTGTTGATAGAATTAGTATGGACGCGAGATTATGAGAATGTAGTATCAAATATTTTTCCCCTCAGATGATGAGGCAAGTTTAGATTGACACTAATCTTAAGTTTTGACCTGAAAGATGAGACAGATGAGCCTGTATCTTTGATTGTGTTGATGATCTAATAAAGAACAAATGAGAGCTCTATTTGAGATACGATACGTAGATCCTTGAGTAGCATCGTAGTTTATAAGTTTTAAATGATTGGAGTTCTTGAAAATGAATGACAGAGAACTAGTGAAGTATAAGTTTCTAGTTTAGTTTCTAAAAGAGAAACTCAGGAAAAAGATATCTGAACAGGATGTTTGAGCAATGATGATATAGGGGTTACGACGATGATACAGAAGATGTTATGAATGATGTTACAGTGAAGAAGGATTAAATAAAGAGAATCATCCAGAAGAGATAATTCAGAAATTTCGAGGACGAAATTTTTATAAAGAGGGGAGAAATTGTAAACCCTCGAATTTGATTTGACGGATTTCCCCAGATATAGTCCCTAAATAATTATTGGAGACCCTAAATGGTTTATGGAAACACTTAAGGTCATAGAGGACCCATAGAGATCGATTTAAACTCGATTGGAGATTAAACGGAAAGATAAAATGATGAAGGAAATCGAATAATTTTTCAAGGTAAAAAGGGGACTAAATTGAAAATAAGCTTTAATAATTGTGGTCAAAGTAAAATTAAGCTAAAAGTTAAGGGAGGAGACCGCAATTTTATCAGGACATGACTGTCACTATAGGGTTTGTTTGAGGAGGAAAATATAAGCCAAAAAGATGAGTTGACTCATAAAGTTGAGTCCAAGTTATTGTCGCGAACCAGAGGAAGAAAGCAGAAAAGAAAAGAGAAAAGAAGAAGAGAGAAGAAGAAGAAAAAGAAGGAGAAAGAGTTGCTGACCGGACCATCACCCGAAGCTGTCACGCACCTGACCGGACTTGCAGTGGCTGACCGAACTTGCCGCAGAACCAGACCGCAGACGAACAGAACGACGGTAGAAACAGACTCGAAGTCGGCGATTGAGCGACGCAAAACCGTAAGGCAGAACCGAGCCAATCGCAGCGGAAGACGACACCGATCAGCTGTCGTCCCGACCACCTGCAGAACCCATCTCGACCCAGCTGTAATTTTGACCAAAAATAGCCCAAGACAGTCAACTAAACTCGAACCAAAATAGGGATGCGAAAGAGAGATCGGCCGAGAGAGAGAGAGAGATCGCGCGAATGAGAGGAAAGAGAGGAAGACCAAGCTGGAATCAAGCCATTTCCGCTCCAAATCAGTGCAGTTACAGCCGTGATGCACCAGAAGCAAAGACAAAACGAAAAAGGAGAAGAAGAAGCCGCGAGGAAGAGGTAGCTTCGGCCTTGTGATGGAGGAGCTAGATCAAGCAATCTCAAGCTATTTTTGAGCTTCCTATCAAGTCTCTAAGCTCACTCAAATTAGAGAACCAAGATTTGAGCAAGAAACCAAAGTGAAAAGAGGGTAAGTTACTCAAGCTTGGAAGTTGTTTTTGTTGATATTACGTTGATGATGTTGGTTGGTGATTTAAGTTGGTTTTGATATGGATTTTATTATGATTTGGTTATCGGTTGATTTTGAGTAAAAATAAGTTGAAAAATAAGTTAATTGATGTTTATTGGGAGTTTAGAAAACTAAGAAAATATCAAAGAGTTATAGAGAAATCAAATCGTGTAATAAATTAGTTTAAAGAGCAATTTCGTAAATTGGCCCATATGACGTCCGTTGAGTGTTCAGATGACCCTAATGAGTTTAATTAGGCGTATTGAGATTAATAAAAGTCGAAGATTAAATTTAGGAACCAAAAATGGAGAGTTACGCCTAAAAAGGGTCACTTAGGCGTGATTACATAATTTTAGTTATTTTGAGTTTCCAGAAGTTGATGCGAACGTAAATTTACGTATATATATATATATATATTGTATAAGTGACGAGCAAGCCGGTAGAGCAAGGGAAGAGTGTTAAGGAGCATTTTAGAGCTTTTCGGAGATCTATTCGAAAGTGATAGTTAAGGTGAGTGTCTTTATAAAAATGTTTTTACTATGATTGATTTTAAATGCATGCCAAATTTATCATGTTGTTACGAATATCAAATGAATTTCAAATTGAAATTGTTGCATGGATTATGGAAATGATTTATATGAAATGTGATTTAATGAGAAATGAAACTTAAATTGAAATGATATTGAAAACCTATGGTACGCCTGATTGTACGTTATATATATCTCCAGTTTGGGTTGAGTACCTTAAGCGTGCATTGGCTGTGTTGGCAGAGTCTGTCGCTAACAACGGGTGGGACCGTGTCTGTTTAGTCCTGTGAGTCGCCCAATGCACGTAAGAGGTATATTGTTTGCTAGCTTCCACCCGAGCGATGAAGAATTCCGCTCTGTAGCGACGAGGAATTCCGCTATGTAAAAAACTGGATAGATGGCCTGATCGATGCAGAATTCCGTGATGGCCTGAGCGATGAAGAATTCCGCTCTACTTTGAGGGTACCATATGATGAAAGCTATTAATGGTTGGCTTATTTGTATTTATAAATTCTTTTAAAGTTATTGATGCCACCATTAATAAAATGTTTTGATAGAAATGGAAATCATGCAACTTTTGGATTTAAATGTTATTTACTTGGCATGAAATGAATTTTATAAAATTCTGATTGATATCTATTATTTTTAAATGAAAGATTAATTTCAGTTATGTTAATTATTCAATCATGGTATTTGATTATGTATAAATGTTTTAAAAAGATTTTTGGGAGGATATTTGATAAACTAGTTTTAAATGGAAATTATATGACGCTCACTGGGCTATCAAGGTCACTCTATTTTATATTTTGTAAATAAAAACCTCCCCAGGCACAGGTATCATAGCTGCGGATTACCCCGAGACGATACCAGGCAGCCGCGACAATAGTGCTGATGTGATTTTCTATCCCTCTCTTTGGTTGATATTAAGTGATGTATATATTTTCTTATCCCAATACGATTTTGTAAATATCCTTTTATGAATTTAAATTGTGTTTTGGGAATAAATAGATGCATGACCTATGATTTTGTTGATAATCAATTTATAAATTGAAATATGAAATTATGGTTGTGGTTGTGGTTGTGATGAAAAATGAGAGCCTGAGGCTCTGTAGTTTGGGGAAATTGCTTTTATGATTTTTAGAAGTGTTTGATTTTATAATTTATAGGATGGCAAAGTCCGAAAAACAGATGGGATGCTGCCCAAATTTTTATAAAATATTTTGTAAAGGTTTAAAATAAAAACGAAAAATTTCCTCTCGTTTCCGTTGTTTTCGAAAAAGTTTAAGAAAAAATAGGGCTTAGCTCTGCGGGAATCCTTTAGTTGAGCGTAAGGGCTAGCTGGAGGGTCACCGTAGGGTACCGGCAGATCGCCTTGGGAAAGGGGTCTGTCATGGAATGTGTTGAGACGTGGATTTAAAAAAAATAAATAAATGTGATGAGACATGTGCATGCATTTGAGGTTCAACTTCTGATATCTAGTGGGTCCCGTTCAACCCATAAGAAGAGTGTGCAGTGCATCAACAAAAACTTTAGCAAGTGATTAGCGAGTACGAGGTCATTACACCAACGACTTTGTCAACCTTAACAAGTGTGAGACAGTCCACTTTCAGTTCAAATGGTCGGTGCATTTACTTTCTTATGTTGCTTTTTCATTACGTTCTAAATTTCATTATCCATATGTTCAAACGTACAGTATCTTCTAATGGGCCTCTCCAACCGACCTCTTCCTTAAAAATTAACATGCATATCTCTTTCGTCATGCTTTCAATGTAAAATTTTACTATCCATGTTATACATATAATATCTTCTAGTGGGCCTCTCCAATTATTCAAGCAAAAAGTAACGATCCATTGGTGATATAACTTAGGTTTGGAACAATCCTCAAAAACTCCATATGAGGTTTAGGACAAGCTTTCTTGCCCCAGTTCGATCATATAATCTAATCTATCTATAAACATTAAAAAAAAACCCCCTAAATTTATAACTATGTATTCAAATAACTTATTACATGATGTCCAAATCTTTCACTATTAATTATCAGATTTTTTATATGAATTTGGAATTATTTTAGAATGATCGTGGATTTCATAACTAATTTGTCTCTTTTTCTTTGATATTGGTTTTTTGATGTTAATTATATCATTAGTTAAAAACTAAATTGAGTCAACGAATTGGGTTCGGTACAAATCCCTTTAATCAGATTCAAGTTTGGACGGAAAAGTAGTAACCCATTTGAGTCATGAGTCTAGTTTGAAGCACAATTAAAATATTTAAAAAGAAAATTTTGAAAATTTAATAAAATTTTCAAATTTTTAATAAGAATAAATTGAAATTTAATAAAAATAAATTGAAATTTTCTAATATATGCCTGTTTATGGCTCTTCAATCTGTATTCAATGAATATACAGAGGTTTGGATGATTATTGTGAACATCTAATTACATATGATAAGACTTGAACATTTGTTACCAACATGGAATGAGAGGTGGACCAATTGTGCACAACACAAGGCCATCAGATTTTGTTATTATAATTCAACAATAAAAATTTATGTTTCTCTCAATAATTATATATATATATATTATTTTTTTACTAATAGCATCTTTTTTCTATTTTAAATATATGTTTATTATTGTGATTATTGTATATATATATTATTAAGAACAAAGTGTGCATGTACATAATTTTTATGATTCTTCTTATATAAAATGTTTGATAAGTGATTTCAAAAAAAAAAAAAAAATGCTTGATAAAGTGAAATAAATGAAATTGTAAAAGTAATTTGGTACTAAACAATATATTTGTTGTATAATATCAAGTAGAGATAAAAATAAAGAGCAGCTATATATACTATTGAAATGATTTTTATAAAATATCAAAGAGTCAGAGAGAGGGTATCAAATGAATTGCTAAATTCTCATATCATATGAAAGTGTAACGTCAGCACTGATGTATCTAATGAAAGTGTATCACATGCCTCAATCAATTGTTTTCTTTCTTTGGATTGATTGTTTATATAGTTTAATTGCTTTGGTTTATCTTCACGGGGAAAAAATGTTAGATGGTTAATTGGTTGGTTGGTGGTGGTTAAATGTTGATAATTGAATGGTGTGAAATTTGTAGATGCACAACACTCCCAACTGCTAACACCCTGCATTTAACACTTGAAACCACACATTTTATTTTGATCCTCTTCATCTTAACCACCGCACTTAATATTTGCATATTCATTTTTTCTCATTTGTAAATATTCAAGTCCAATACACTGTGATCACCCTGGTACATCAAATCGCCGCATTTAAAAAAATATATTAATATATATATATAAATTTAGTCATAATAAAAATGTCATATATATATGATTTCATAATCATGACTCTTTTAGTAATCACTATATTTCATGCAAGAGAATGATTATAAATCCGAGTAAAGTTTAATAAAATACATGTAGTATGATTATTAATTCGACATGTAATTCTCATTCACATTCGTAGTTCTTTTCAAATAAAAATATTAATATATGATGTGATTACGTTAATTATGTACTTCTCAATCAAGACTTTTTATCAAAGTTGTAAGATTTAACAATCTAGATTAATTTCCAAGTCATAGAATCTAAATTAGTATGAAAACTTCTAATCAAACATTTCAAATTTATTATGTAGAAAATTATTGTATATCTATGGGATCCAAATTCGCTAAATTGAAGAATGATTGAAAAACGATACCAAATGGTTATTTATTTCTAAAAAAAAATAAATCAAAAAAGGTTCTTAATGACTTACATTTTTTATCCAAAATTCAATTGCATGTCACTGATAATTAATTGCATTACTATGGTCATGACTTTAAATCATATTTTTCATTCTAAAATTCTAATTTAATTTAATTATTCAAGAAAAATTTATTTATTACATTAAATGTCTTGGTTAATGTTTATATATGTTAGACCATAAATAAAGACACATTGATCGTAATGAAAGCAAGTATCTCGGATCTTTCAAAAACAAGAACCAAGTATTTAAGAAAAAAAACCAAAAAACAAAAACCAGTAACCTGTAGAGGCTACAATGTATGTGTTGATTCCGTAATAAAAAAAACCAAAGAAAAAAGTATGTGTTGACTCCCAAATTCCAGTCCCCATATCTTGTTATGATCATCTGAGAAGTCAATTTCAAATCTTTCAAATTGCAAAAGCCAAGACATGCAACATTTCAAAGTCTTTCAATTTGCAAAAACTCCGTACACCCATTTTCCAATTTCTCAATTAAAAAATACAAACAAACCCAATATAAAAAAAAAATAATAAATAAAGTAAAAGAAATCCCCAAATCCGAATGTTGTCTCTCTTTTCTCCTCCCACGTCACCTCCCTGCAAGCATAGACAGCCCCACGTGCCGCGCGCAACCCCAACGCGCCACCCCACCCGCCCCCCACTCTCCATACAAGCATACTCTCAATTAAAAAAATAATCAATATACCAAACACACTGACAGAGGGTTTAGGGAGATTTATCATTTTCAGCCAAACAAAAAGGAAATTTTTGTTTTTACCCAATATTTTATACAAATTTGTTTTTAGCCTCTCAAACAAATTATTTCCATTCTATACCCAAGATTACTAAATTACCCTTCAAATTAAAATCACCCAATTGCCCTAAGCGAAATTACCAAAATAGCCTTCTTCTTCCTCCTACTTCCTCCTAGCATCCAAACCTCTCTCTTCTCTTTCTCTTTACTCTATTCATGGTTTTTGTTCTCTTCCATTCACCATTATAACCGAAAGTCAAACCTCCTAGTAAGGGATTCTTCATTTGAGTTTCTTTGTCCATTGAAGGTTTTTGATCCATTCAAGTGTGATCCGTTTTGAAGCTTCTTCTTTCATTTCAAGTGATTTGAGTTTCGAAGGTAATGTATGTGTTTTTGTTGGTTGGTTTTTAGGTTATTTTGTTCAAATTGTAAGATAAAGGCTTTAAGAGTGATTTGGTTGTGATAAATACCATCCGAAAGATAGATTTGTAGATTTGCAGTTTCTGCAAAATCTACGACGAAATCGGTTTTTTAGGTAATTTAAAAACCGATTTCGGTTTTTACAGAGGTGTAAAACCGATTCTCTATTTTGATCGGTTTTCATGCCACTCAAAAACCGAAATCGGTTTTTCATGTATATGAAAAACCGATTTGAGCAATTTTTGATGTTTTCGATATTTGTTGTGTTTTGGATGCCGTGTATTAAATTTTAGTGTTATATGTGGTTAGATACGATCGTAGGCAGTGTTAGCATAATTGTGATATATCTTTTGTTTTTAATGATGGACATTGATTTATTGTGTTAGATTTTGTTATATATAGTGAGACTAATTAAACATTCTTTGAATGTTATAGGAATGACTCACGAAACGATCGTCATCAACTTTGATGGAGAGTGGAATGGATCTAACTACGTTGGGGGTGAGTCGATCATGTGTGGGGTCTCCATAGATAGTAGTTTTTCATCGTTGGTGGATGTTGTGTATAGAGAGACTAGCATTGATAGAAGAATGTGGGATATTCGTATATATTATTTACTACAAAGCATGACAAATGGTCAAGTGAAAAAAATACGTATCATGTCCGATCTTGGTGTCGTTGGTTTGATGGCGGTGAGAAATGTTGATATTAGAGAGATTTGCATTGATAAGGTTGTAAGAGATTTTGGAGCTGGAGTTAGTAGGCATATCGTTCGTTCAAATGTCACCGACTCAATACCAGACACAAGACATGAGATGCCAAATAGTAATAGACCTGTAGATCCGTATATGGTTCAAAGTCAATTTTATCTGACTTCAGGTGCTGGTAGCAATCAGGTTGATGCTTCGGTCACCCCATTTTCATCTATGGAAGGTCCCATTCATGACATTAATAATGATGATATGAATGATGTTAGTGATGATGGAGAGCAAGACACAGATGATAATGGTGATGGGACAGAGGATAGTGATGAAGAGGAAACTGGAGATAGTGATGAAGAGGAAGCTGGAATTAATGATGTCGACGAGGATGAAGGGTTTCCAGAAATAAGATTTTCGGGTTTACAATTTCAGAACAATCCTTCACAACCATACTGGATTGTTCCCGGTGTAGAACTGGGCGACAATGAGGCTACTTCAAGCGCTATGTCAACTGTCTATCAACGTGGTACTTTGTATAAAGGTGCATTCTTTGATAGTAAACAAGAAATGTGTACAGCTATTGGAGAATATGCTCTGAAATCCAAGTTTGAATATCGTGTTAGACGTTCAGACGCGGAACGATTTGAAGCTGGTTGCAAGGATAAGAGTTGTAGCTTTATAGTTCGTGCAAGATGCAGAACAGGTTGTTCGATGTGGTTTGTATTGAAGTATGTGGCGGAACACACGTGTCGTCAGGTAGCCATGGAATCACATATGAAAAGTGTGAAGGCTTTTGTTATCGAAAAATTATATGCGGGAAAGGTGGGAAGGGATATTTATACACCTAATCGTTTGATCGGAGAAATGCTAGAGCAGTATGGTGTGCAGATCTTGTACAGTAAAGCTTGGAAGGCTTTACAATATGCAAAGAAACTAGCATATGGACAAGCGGACGAGTCATATCAACAGCTTCCGTCCTACTTTGAAATGTTAAAAGTATCAAACCCCGGCACCATGACGGTAATTGAGAGGGATAAAAACAACCGGTTCTTGTATTCGTTCGTTGCACTTGGAGCTTGTATTGAGGGTTTTCGATCTTACATGAGACCGGTTGTTGCTATTGATGCCACCCATTTGAAAGGTGAATACAAAGGGGTGATTTTTTTTGCTGCCTGCAAAGATGGGTCGGAGATGATTTATCCCATCGCTTTTGGATTTGCTGATGGAGAGTCAGACCGTTCATGGACTTGGTTTTTAAGCAGATTACGAGAGGCGATCGGTGTGTCAAACGATTTGCTTATCGTATCCGATCGTCACAAAAGCATATCAAATGGGATGAGTGTAGCTTTTCCCGAAGTCCCTCACATATTGTGTTTTTTCCACCTGTGGTAAAACCTGAAGCAACACTATAAAAAGTATTCGAATGTAGTGGAAAAAGCATTTTACAGTGCAGCATACAGTCATGTGCCATATGACTATGATAGAATGTTAGAAGAAATTCGGGCGTTGCATCCGAAATCATATGACACTTTGGTATCGGTTGGGGTAAGCAGGTGGTCACGGGCATATTGTCCAAACAGAAGATATGACATGATGACCACTAACATTGCAGAATCACTCAACAATTGCATGATGCAAGCACGTCGTTTGCCAATAACTACCGCACATGAATATGTGAGAAATGTGTTACAAAGATGGTTTAATAATAGACGTGGTGTTGCTGAAAAACTCACGACTTTTGTTACCACTGCTGCGTACGATCGAATCATGTTGGCCAAAAATTTATCAACGGAAGGTACTGTATATCCTATTACAGAACCGATCACATACAGTGTTCTACATCCTAGCAAAGGCGATGCGGTGGTTAATATTGAAACGTGCACTTGCACTTGCTTGAAGTGGAACTTAGATCAGTTGCCATGTATTCATGCATGTGCTGTAGCCAGGTATCATAATTGTACGTTGTTAATTTCTATATTTAATGTCATATCATATTTTTACATTTAAATAAATATTTATGATACATGTCAGGTTTAAGGGCGTCAGTTGTGATACACTTTGCAGTCATTATTATAGCACAGAGTGGCTGAAAGCTGCATATGCACGTCCAATCAATCCCGTTCCTAAATTGTCTGATTGGAATGTTTCCGCGGAAGTTAGAAGCATGATTGTACTACCACCCATAGGAAAAAGGCAAGCAGGTAGGCCGAAAGAGGTTCGGATTCCTTCCGTTGGTGAAGCTCGTCGAACCAAGAAGTGTGGAAGATGTGGTCAGAGGGGACATAACCGTCTTCGTTGCCCTAACCCTCCAACATCCTTCAGTGGAGGGACGAGCGGAGCCGCAAGTGCAGAAGGCCAAACTAGCGAAGCCGCTACTGCAGAAGTTGGAACAAGTGCAAATGCTCATCCAAATACTGCGTGTAAGCCCTCAACGTTTATTTAGGGCATCCCTAGTATTATTACTAAGAGATATTTTAAAAAAAAAAGAGAGCTCCATTCTTAGACCCTCAAAACATTCCTAAATGATGAAGATTGATGCAATTATAGGTTGGAGAGTTGGGGCATGAAAAATGGGTTAGAATATTCAAAAATGTCTTTTTTCAGCATTGGCGCTCACCCGGCCGCTCAGTAGGGAGGGAGCGCGCAAGGGAGCGCACTTGGGACAGTGTGTGGCGCTCCCTTGGGCGCCTAGTGGCTGCTAAGCGCGCAGGTAGGCGCGCTAGAGAAGTGCAGGCGCGCTGGCACGCGCACTGGGAGGCGCGCAGGTCGCCGACAGCGCTGACCTTTGGTCATTAAATCGGTCATAACTTTCTCTACAGACCTCGGATTCACAAACCGTCAGTTGCTATGGAAACTAGACATCCGTAGCGGCAATTTGATAGGTCATAGCTCACGTAAATCAAACAAATGAATCTACACGAGCTGTCACAAGTCAACCCATCGTTTATGCCTGACCATTCTCAATTAAGTAGTGACCAAGAAGAAATGATGTAAGGGGCAAGATGGTCATTATGGGATTGTCATGAGTATAAATACAACACTTGGTCAATTTTTGAAGAGAGTTCACGCCACTCACAAAGCAAACACAAAGAAATCAAAGGAAAGAAGAGAGAGAACGTGAGAAAGGTGTGGGTTGGTTAGGTCAAGGCTAGGAATTGATGATCAAGCTAGTTTCAATCACTTTTTGGCATCTCAATCCATCAAGCAAGCTTGTATAAGCTAGGAAATCAAACTTGAAGCAAGGATCAAAGCTAAATAAGGTTAGTTCACTTATTTTTGAGCTTGTTGGGGTGATGTTGATGTTGGTTATTTTGATGGTGTTTTAGTGGGTTTTGATGGGAAGTTTTTACCTATGTTAGGAGATGATTTATTTGAGACTTGAAAGGCTTGTATAGATGGCATGGAAACCTACTAAAATTGATGAGCTAGGGTTGGCATGAGATAGGTTTTGAGTTGGTTTTGGTTTGGAAACTAAATGAAATGAATGTAGACATGGTGTTTGATAATTTGTCTAAAAGAACCAACATCAAAAACTTGAAAGAAATGGATTTAGACTAAGTTAGTGCTTGTAAGGTTTTATGGAGAGGTATGAGAATCCAATGAAATTGAGGTGTTTTAACTATGATTCCATGTTGTTTAGGTGACCTATAATCCTATGAAAATGTTAGTATTGCATTGGAAGCAATTCCATTGTAATGCATTGTAAAGCACCTAGGAAAGAGATTTTTAGTTGTCATCAAAAACCAATTCTTTTATATGTTGAAATGATTTGTATGGATAGGTTTGAGTATGTTTAACATAAGGAAAGAAAGAACTAAGTCTTAGAATGAAATGAGTGAAAAAGCCCCCTAAAAGCGGATGAAAAAGTGAAGTTTTTCTTAAATTTTGATATCCAAATGATGTCGGAATTTGACAAAATTTTATGGGTGACCACATTGGGAGATAAGAAGAGTGTGGAAGAAAGAATTGGAGCAAAAGCATGCACGGTTTGGGCTGTGCATTCAATTCGGGTTTGACAGGTCTAAAACAATCATTTTGGGTTCCAAGCTTCAAATTATGATGGGAAGCATATGGGAACGTCCCTTGGGGCATATATGAAGGATTCATGCAAAGAAATTGGGAATTTGGAGCATAGATCAAAGAGAAATTGAAAGGAGAAACTACTAGTGTAGAGAGAATTTTATAAAGTTAGTATAGTTAAGTGCATCCTTGCTCTTTGTCTATTGAGCACATTCTAAGTGTGCTTATCATGTGTAGGTAAAGGCGAGGCTAGCGGAGCCGGAGAGGACCGTCGAAGGTATTAAGGGAAGTTTGAAAGCAAGGTGAGTGCAAAATGGTTTTAGCAAAAATGTATGTGTTTTGACATGTTCAAGTATTTTCTAGTATGGTTGTGATTTTATGATTTCAAACGAATGATTTCATGAATACTATGTTTTGTATGAAAGTTACCTTTTATGTGCTTACAAGTGCAAAAACTACCTTGAAATGAAATTCGAAGTTTTAAGTATTGTTTGATAAACGGTTGATGCAAAAATGAAATACGTATAAATATGTTTTCAAAGGCCAATTGTTTGCCCACCCTTGTAAGTTATGTAGACCCGGCCGGTATGTCCCACACGTGTATGGCAATGTATGGGGGGTTATTGCATCACTCACATTGGGGGAATAGAGTCTGTCGTGTCGCCTTTACGTGTGTGGGATGTTGTCCTACTCTACGCTTTGCGATGCTCAATTCCGCGCGTAGTTGTTGGGATGTCTTTGTAAGTGTCACAGATGGTGTTTATGGCCAAATCATCTCGTGACTCCACATTCTAGTGGTATCAGAGCAAGTTTCAGGAAGAGGACCAAGTAAATTCGGCCCACGTGATCAGGGGTTCTCACAGTGTGAGCATTGGCTCTTACCCTGACACGTCCGATGCAGGTTGGTCTCCTGTGTCGGCTGCGCAAGCCGAGAGGCTGCGTGTAAGACTTGCGTCTGAGGTATCTTGGATGCCAGAGGGCAAAGCCATGTAAGTTTAAGGGGTAACATTGGTGCATTTAAAAATGCGAATGTAAGTTCGAAAGTAACTATTCTATCTGATTATAATTATGTTTCGAAAGGAAGCCTTACAATTGAATTCCGCTTGAATGATATTATTGCTTATTAAGTTTATGAAAAGTTCTATGTATCCCTTATGTTGGGACTTGTATGATTTTATTATGTTAAGCGTGAACTTTTATGAACTTTTAAGTTAAATGATTATGAAATGCAACCCTATTTTTAATGTTTTAAGGAGGTATTTTACAATGGAATATGATATTACTTTATAACTTATGCGCACTCACTGAGCTTCATTAAGCTCACTTTTTCCTATTTTATATCAAAAACCTCCTCAGGTGTTAGCGCGGGTGACGTGGCATAGGATACCCTCCGTTG
The DNA here is from genome assembly GCA_021234005.1 of Nephelium lappaceum. Lineage (NCBI taxonomy): Eukaryota > Viridiplantae > Streptophyta > Magnoliopsida > Sapindales > Sapindaceae > Nephelium > Nephelium lappaceum. The sequence goes on along the minus strand of CM038000.1, from coordinate 3,745,226 downwards.
GTATAGGTGGGCGCCGACTCGACGAATGCTTCACTTGTATAATCATTTTGCATACATATGAAAGTTGAAAAACCACCTTTTTGATGTATTTTATGAGATGTTTTGAATGGTCTTTTAAAATGAGATTTGTTACTCATATGTATATTAAAGCGTTTAAAGCTTCATAAATGTCAGTTAAGTTACGAAACACGTTTGTTTTCCTATGTAAATTGTTTACACGAAATTGGCTTTTATCTTGTGATTTATGGTTTACGGTATTTTCAACTATTTTGTATGAAATTGGAAAATTAACCTTTGAAAGAAGTTATGAAAGAAGTGGGGATGGATATTGAAAATAGTCGAAGTGTTTTTCAACCTTACAGGTATTTAGAACCTTAAAAATACAGACGTTATATTGTCGAATTTTCATTTAAAAAAAAAAAAAAAACCAACTCAATCTTGTTTATAAGTAAGAAAAGATTTTAAGGGTTCGCTCCATGGATTCCTTTTAGGCCAATTGAAAGGGTTTAGGAGGATCCCGTTGGGGTGCCAGGTAGGGCCCTCCGGATATGAGTATGGTATGGTTCGGATTGGGTCCTGTCACTACGCCCTCACGAAGATGCCGCCTCTGTCATGAGACTGGACATAACCAACGTCGATGCCCGCAAAGGTTTCCTCCTCCCAATCAAATGATGGGTAATAATCCAAACATTGATGATTAGACACATTAATTAATTGAAGCGTGTATTTACGTCAGATTGTATTATGTTATGTAACGCTTACTTGTTTATGTTGATTTAATCTTCATCAGAGTACAATGAAACTTATATTATTTTTTGTTTAATGACGTCTTGCAAGTATTTTATTAATTAGAACACATGTAGCATGTAAATGTTCATTTATTTATTTAGCATATGTTTAAATTTTGGGAACTCAAACTTTTATAATGACACAAGTTTCCTCAGTGATATGACACATTATTTAGCATATGCAGGCAATAATATACACCAGGTCTAAATTGGTAAAAGAAACTGATTTCGTGATTCAGGTTGATCGATTTTTCAGGTTGATCGGTTTTTCATTATTGATAAAAAACCGAAATCGGTTTTTAATAGCTCATAAAACCGACATTGCTTCATCTGCCATATGCACGTCTGATCGGTTTTTCAATTAAAGGAGAAACCGATTTCGGTTTTTAATGCCACTTAAAAAACCGACATTGCATTTGGTAGGACTTGACTTGGAGATTCCCTAATTTAAATAGCAAGATTAAAAATCTGTACATATCAACTAATGGTGTTTGAGACATTAAATCTTTACATAGAATGAATTAAAGATATGTCAGAGACTATCAAAATCAAATACTATTTTGTGACTTAAATATCTATTTTTATAAACTAAGGGATCGGTTGTTTTTTTGTCTGAAGATTGAATAGTATTGAAAGTCATTGAAGACTGAATAATGATAAAAGTCTGAAATTTAAATGACATATTAATTTGTTTTTTTTTCCCCTTCTTTACCTCTCAATATATAGTAATCTTATTTGTTTTTAAAAGTTAAAAATATTTGAAAACTAGCAATTTAATATTTATAATCTGTTACTATTAGTTGTTATTTAATTTCATTTAATATGATACAAACAATTACAAATAAACTATTTAACAAAAACTAAAACACTTTTATGTATATGTTAATAATATTTTTATTTATAATTAAGATATGATTAATTATTATAGTTATTTAAATTAAATTTATATATTTAAATAAAAATAAACAAAATGGTTTTAAGTTAAATTACTATTACAATAAAAGTTTGATGTACATGATTGAATTGAACTATTTTTAAGATGTGAAATTGGATATAATTAAATTGAACTAAATTAATACTTAGTTGTGTTTCATACAGTTGGACTAGATTAAAAATAATATCATCTCTTGTTTGGTATAGGTTAAGATTGGGTAAAAATATAATTATATAATTTAAGGTGTTTTTTTTTTGTATTTTTTGGTGAACACCTCTTTTTTTAAGTTTTTGATTAAAATTTTGCATTTGTGTGTTGCAATTTAGTGGAACATTAGGAATTCGTAAAAATATTAGAAAATGCTCCCATTTAATTACTAAAAATAAATACAATTACTTATATATAGTTTGAATGTCAAGTTTACACTATTCTTCCCTTGTTTTACTTGTGCATATGGAAATTTGGTTGTTATTTGTTAATATAGTTGAACAGGTAGATAAGGTAAATTTAATATGAAAATTCAGATTTAAATTATTATATTCAAAATTTATTAAAAATCGACTATTAATTCAGAAGTCTAATGAAAATTTAATACAAAACTAACGAGAAGGGTATTTAATTATTGATTAGAATTGTTTGAAATTATTGAACCCAAAAACTTAAATTTCTTTGACAGTTATATTTAAATTTCCAACATAAAATACATAACATTTTGAAAAAGAGTTGTACCACTTATATTTGAATTGTTTTTTAAAAATAAGGATATTTTCTTGAAATTAAATCAAAATTTTTAATCAAATCAACCTACGATTACTCAATATGATGAGAATTATTTAACCCATTTTTTTGGTGACGATATTTAGTAAATTTCAATTTTACATCTTCAATTTCAAAAATAATTTTAAAATTTTGAGTCAAGTATATATGTGTGTGTGTCATCTTATTAATTTACAAAAATGTAATGTGAAAATGATTTTTACTATTGAGACTTACATTTTAAAAAAATATGCGGAACAAGATAAGATGAGATTGATTTGGTAATAAACTTTTCTTACTTACATACTTTAATGGTTTAGAGTTGGTACCGTGTTTCTCTCTCTAAGCTCAAACTAATTGTAATAACTAAAAATATATATGTACTTTTTTTAAAGAAAAAAATTAAAGTACTTGAATAGTAAAAAATATATAAACGATTATATTTTCATCCTACTTATTTAATTTTTGTTTATATGATAAAACACAATCACCAACATAAAATGCTAAAGCAGATTTAATTTTACTGTGAAATTGAATCAATTAAAATTTGCAACTTGACATCTTATGAGAAAATTGATGTCACTCGAGTCCACCTAATATTATTTCATTTTTCATTTGTCGATATATTTATATATATATATATATATAACTATTACAATATATTTATAATGGTGGTGGTATATGCAACAAACAAGCAAAGAGCAGTTCCTCCAAATGAGCTTGGGTTGGTGGTAGAAGATAGAGAGAGGATATTTTCACCCAATTAAATTTCTTGTACACTCTATTTCAAAAAAAAAAAAAAAATTCTTGTACAGTCCAGTTTTAAGTATACCCGATTAATTAATATTTAAAATTATAATAAATGTTTAGAATTTATTTAATATAAAAAATACTTTATTTAAAATTTATTATATTATGTATTTATAAATAAATTTTACTGAAATTATTTTTTAAATAAATTAGAATTTGTTTAAGAATATATATGATAATATGTACTTACTAAATGGTGTACATACAATTCTGAGGAAAAAAAAAAGGTGTATATAAAAATTTAGAAGGATGTGACTATTGCTACCCTAGAAGATATCTTTCTTTTTTCTGGACGAAAATGCTACCATAGGTTTCTCTTTTGTATCCATAAATTTAAATATTTTAGCCCATGATTTAGCAAAACTTACTGATTAGTGTTTATACTTTAACATTAATAGAAGATATTCCTTTCAGCCCTGTTCAATAGGTTGTTGAGGATTTTTCATTTAATTATAGTTTCAATTGGAGAAATGTATTTTTCAAGTTCTTCTTAAAAAATAAATACAATTACTTATATAAATGAATGAATATTTCAAAAAAATAAATACAATTACTTATATACAACCTCTCCATCAGAGTCAACTATCCATTTTCCAAATTTATTTACTTTATACAATGGTGTTGAAAAGGTATACAGATCCCTTGCAATCTCTGCCCTCAGTGCAATGACATCTGCAACCTGATCCGGTCGTCTTGATTTCCATGTAGTCTCGTTTGATTGTAACAAATCACGTATGTACATGGCCATATATGCTCCACAGCTCGTCCTGTATTAATAACAAATTAATTAAATGATGTTATCATACCATTAAATATAATATAAAATAAAAAAATATATATATTATATATATAAATATTGAATTTTCATTAAGTTACAAATTTACTCACCCATCGGGTTGCTGGGGCACAACCGATCTATCAAGACGTTCAACTGTCCATCGTTCATCCACAGGTGGCATCTCTATCTGGGTCCTCTCATAAAATCCCACAAACCGCAATAAAATGGGCATCAAACACACCAGCGGCTCAAGTGGCTCAATGCGTAAAGCTAAGTCAGTATGTGCAAGAGAATCATATATTAATATCTTCTTCTGTCTCAGACACACCTGACAAAGGACCCAGTGATTTTGATCTAGGCTACATGGCAGCAACACCTGCAATTTGAAGACATCAGTGATATAAGACTAATTTAAATATTTAAATGATCAAATAATAACTTATAATTTTTCATACAACACTCACATTTTCAACTTCCCACCACGGTACTAATGAGTCTAACTTGCCATAACCGAATGCTAGCCACTCTGAGGGTACATCAGCTGTAACCGGATCAAATGTTTTTCCTTTGAGGACGTATTGCTCTCTATAGTATAACGTCATCAATGCCTGCCGGAAAAAAAATTAAACATGTTATCACACTTAAGGGACATATGACGATAAATTGTAACGACATAACTTATTAAAATGTAAACACTTACAAATAAAGAGCTCCCATGAACCGCATATCTAGTGTCCTCAACCTCATTCCACTTCTTTCGTAAACACATCAAATAAGAATCGATGTGCTCAGAAGTGAACCATCTGTTCTCATCCTCAATGGTTCGCAATGTGTCTGGTATCACGCACCACTGACAACGCTCAACTGCACGCCTAAAATAAAAGAAAAAAAAAAGGTTAACTTTTTTTAATAATAACCAACATAAAGGTATAAAACTACTTATTATCAAAACCTGAGATCCAATGACGTGGAAGAAGCTTTGTATAGTCTGTAGACAACCTCTACGGGGTCTACAGACTCTGCCACCTCCTCAACCTGCTTTTGGGGCACCTTCTTTTTCTTTTTTGGTGGTCCAGGATCAGTGTATGGTGTCCGCAGAGATGCCGCTGGCTTCGTCTTTCGTTTGCCCCGCTCCTGGATGACCTCATCATGCAACTGTAAAGAAATCAAAACTATCAATTAGAATAAACATTTAGAAATATAAATCAAACTGTAACACAATTGAAATACTATACGTACCTGGTCATCACCACGTTCATCCTCCTGATGGACCTCCTGCTCCTCTTGATGGATGGCTGTCTCGTCTCTATGGATAGGCGACTGATGGACTACCTCATCATGATGGCCAGGTGACTGATGGACCCCCTCGTCCTCATGTGGTGCTGGTGGTGGTGGTGGGGGGGGGGGGGGGGGGGGAGGGGGGAGGGGGGGATGGGGGTGGGGGGGGGGTGGTGGTGGTGGTGGTGGGCTATAGATATGGTCATCAGGGACAATGCTCCCATCATCATCATCATCATCATCATCATCGTCGTCGTCATCCATAGGCATCTTTAAATATTCTTCCACCCGTCTCAGCCTTCTATCCATCTTACTTACTTTCTTGTAGGTTGCCTTCTGTAAACCCACAAGGTACTCAAACAACTGCATCACCTGCATAAATAAGTCATTTAACACAATGTACACAATTGAAAAAAAAATTTCGACAGAGTCTCCCCTATTTTTTGAGTATCCAGGGAAATATAACCTGCATATTTCAAATTACACTTCAAATATCATGTTTAGAGACTCCGTCTCTCTATCCCACTTCATATGATTATACAACATATCCACAACTTTTCCATTTACTCAAATGCACATTCACTTAACAATGAAATAAAAAAAAACGATTAAGATTCGTACCTCAGAATGTACTGTAGGTACATCGTGCGCCTTTCTTGTTCGTAACTCCGTAAAGCTATCCTCTGATTCAGGCTGTGCACTTGGGATGTCTTCATGCTGCTCCTCATCATCCCTTGCATCATCATCATCATCACGTGCATCATCATCATCACCACGTGCATCATCATCATCACCACGTGCATCATCATCATCATCATCATCACGTGCATCATCATCATCATCATCATCCTCCTCACTCCCTCCGCCACCTACTTTATGTACCTCTTCGCCAACCAAATGCTTCGGATTGAATGATCTCCAATAATCCGTCTCCTTTTCGGCATCAGTAGGCTCAAGGGTTTGTGCAATACCAACTATCTGCAATATACATATATAAATGGTTAGTTATATTATTATTAAAGATGGTTAAAACAAAAAAAAATAAAGGAAACCATTTTCAATTACTTTCACCACTTACAGGGGGAAAGTCATTCAGGCTGGTTATGCCTTTCGGGGTCCTCTTCAGTGTCCGTCTCCTACACCTTGGCAGTTCATTTTGCAACGATTGATTATTTTTCGCTATCTTCTCTTGTAAGACCGGGAATATTTCCACCAACCACCACTATAATTTGATTAAACAAATAACAAACATATAGTTAGTGTATATATATAAAATAAAATTCTATATATCAACCAATTAAAAGGAAACTATTATTAATTATTTACCATATTAAGTATACCTGAAATGCCGGAATATAACCATAAAGATTAATGGTCTTCGGTGGGTTTTTCACCCGCTCTTCAGTAATCGCCATATGGAGACAATGGATCAGTGTACTATAGCTCAATGTACCCCAAGGGAACGAGTTCTATAACTCCGCATTCTCTATCATCACCCACATAAAATGACCAATGCTAGCTCTATCATCCTGCCCCATGAAGAGATGGAAAGCGATCCCTACATTTGCTAACTTCAAAAGATCCTCATCATTTAAAACATTTTCACCCGTACGGCCCTGACGTCCTGTATGGCTCCTTGCCTCAACAAAGGTGGCTAGACTGGGGATACTCGGCGACACTCCATCAAACAATCGCCATAGGATGCTCTTTACATCATTTTGCACCGTATTGAAGATTTCTCGATCTACACCCCCAAAAGGAAGTCCTATCACCAATAAAAACTCCTGTTTCCCAAACTTATATGTTCTTCCCCCGACTTCAAACCACATTTCATCACGGCGCCCACCGGGGACCTCCACCTCTCTCACAAGAAACCATAATATCACTGAAGCAGCTGTTGTATTGTTGCTGCTTATCTCTAAAATATGTCCGAATGGGCACTCTCTTATGAACCGGTCGTATAAGCCTCGTCTAGTAATCACCGCAATGATTTTACCAAGCCATTTTTGCCCAATATGTGTATTCCCGCTCGAATTCTTGCTAATTGTTTGTGAACTATATTTGTACTTGAAATTCATCTGTAGAAAACAACCAAAAACAGCAAATGATTAGTATAGTATTCAAAAGTGAACAAAGAAAATCGGTTTTTAACTATGGCTGGAAAACCGATCAATGATATTGATCGGTTTTTCAACAGGGCTGGAAAACCGATCAATGATCATTGATCGGTTTTCCAGCCTTGTGTGAAACACCGATCAATATCATTGATCGGTTTTTCACCAAAACCGATCAATGATAGAAAACAACCAGAAACTGCAACTGACTAGCATATATTCAATGTGAACAACTAAAATCGGTTTTTAACTATGGCTGGAAAACCGATCAATATCATTGATCGGTTTTTCACCAGGGCTGAAAAACCGATCAACGATGTTGATCGGTTTTCCAACCCTGGTGAAAAACCGATCAATGATATTGATCGGTTATTCACTTCGGTTTTTCACAGTACAGAATAGAAAAACCGATTAACCCTTTTGAAACCGAAGTGAAAAACCGAAGTGCAAAACCTCGAAGTCGAAAACCGAAGTTAACAACCGATTGTGAAAAACCGATTGTCAACAATCGATTTCAAAAACCGATTTCAACAACCGATTGTGAAAAACCGATTTCAAACAATACAAAGGCCGCAGCGTCAACAACACAAATCTAACCTATTTCAACACAAAAACAATACAAATCTAACCTATTCTAATCTAATCATCATAACCTAACACAAATCCAACACAATTTAATCATCATAACACATAAAACATCTCAAATTTGCAAAACGAAATTAAAAAGTCCCTAACATGGTAGATTCGAGTACCTTGCCAAACTTGAGAGGGTCGCCGGCGGTCGGAGATGGTCTGCCAATGTCAAAAACGGCGAGAGAATGGCCGGAAACTGTCGAACGACTGGTCGGGTCGTGGTCGGGTCGTGAAAGGGGGCGATCAGGTACGGGTTGCACAGTGTGGGTCGAGTTTTTGAATGAAAAATCGGTGATGAAAATGACTTTTCACCGATTTCTTACAAATATATATAGGAGGGGCTGTTTTGTAATTACATATTTTGGTTTTTTTAATTTTTTTGAAAATTAATGGCTTATAGGTAAATATATGTAAGGGCATTATGGGTATTTTGGGTATATAATGAAATTAATTTGTTTGAGGGGTTAAATTCAATTTGTTTAAAAATATTGGGTAAAAACAAAAATTATCATTTTGAAATGGGTATTGTTCGTAATTTTCGCGAGGGTTTATTGTCTGAAAATACAAACCCATTAATGACTCTGTGACTCACCACCCCATTAATGACTCAACCCACTCCATCGACAGATCAACAACCGGTCCATTTCAGCTTGAATTTTGAAAATAGCGAATTACGATTGTGCCCTTCAGGTTAGGGAATTTACTAAAATTATCCTCTTTTTGGCACCTTATTTACATAATTACCCTCTCACTCAGAAAAATTATAAAATTATCCAAAATTACCCAAAATACCCCTAACAAATTAAAACCAACTCATTAATATAAATCATTAATTAATTACTTACCAACCTAATTAAATTATAATATAATAAACAAAACACATCATCAAATAAATACCATCGAACCACATTAATCCATCCTCCATCACAATTTTAATCCAACAACAATTAATTTTTTTTTTTTAACTTTTAGTTTTGGGTGAAAGAAAACATAAAGAAATTTGGGTGTTGATAAAGGGTAGTGTTTATATTTGAGTTTTTAGAGAATTAAATGATTTTTTTTTTTTGAAAAAATGATTGAAAAAAAATACTGTTCGGGTCAGAGAGTGACCCGAACGGGTCGACCTGATATCAGGTCAACCCGTATCGGGTCACTTGCTGACCCAAACAGCAAATATTGCTTCGGGTCAGCGAGTGACCTGATATTGGGTCGCTGACCCGAACAGCAAATATTGCTTCAGTTTAGAAACTGACCTGATATCCGACCCGATATCAGGTCAGTTTCCAAACCAACTTGCTGCCTGGATGGGGTGATGTTGCCTGAAAAATCCAGGCAGCAGCAACTTCCTGATAGCAGCAACTTCATATGCCTGATAATACGAAGCAATATTTGCTGTTTGGGTCAGCAAGTGACCCGATACGGGTTGACCTGATATCAGGTCGACCCGTATCGGGTCACTCTCTGACCCGAACAGTATTTTTTTTCAATCATTTTTTCAAAAAAAAAAAAAAATCATTTAATTCTCTAAAAACTCAAATATAAACACTACCCTTTATCAACACCCAAATTTCTTTATGTTTTCTTTCACCCAAAACTAAAATTTAAAAAAAAAAATAATTGTTGTTGGATTAAAATTGTGATGGAGGATGGATTAATGTGGTTCGATGGTATTTATTTGATAATGTGTTTTGTTTATTATATTATAATTTAATTAGGTTGGTAAGTAATTAATTAATGATTTATATTAATGAGTTGGTTTTAATTTGTTAGGGGTATTTTGGGTAATTTTGGATAATTTTATAATTTTTTTGAGTGAGAGGGTAATTATGTAAATAAGGTGCCAAAAAGAGGATAATTTTAGTAAATTCCCTAACCTGAAGGGCACAATCGTAATTCGCTATTTTCAAAATTCAAGCTGAAATGGACCGGTTGTTGATCTGTCGATGGAGTGGGTTGAGTCATTAATGGGGTGGTGAGTCACAGAGTCATTAATGGATTTGTATTTTCAGACAATAAACCCTCTGTCAGTGTGTTTGGTATATTGATTATTTTTTTAATTGAGAGTATGCTTGTATGGAGAGTGGGGGGCGGGTGGGGTGGCGCGTTGGGGTTGCGCGCGGCACGTGGGGTTGTCTATGCTTGCAGGGAGGTGACGTGGGAGGAGAAAAGAGAGACAACATTCGGATTTGGAGATTTCTTTTACTTTATTTATTTATTTATTTTTATATTGGGTTTGTTTGTATTTTTTAATTGAGAAATTGGAAAATGGGTGTACGGGGTTTTTGCAAATTGAAAGACTTTGAAATGTTGCACGTCTGGGCTTTTGCAATTTGAAAGATTTGAAATTGACTTCTCAGATGATCATAGCAAGATATGGGAACTGGAATTTGGGAGTCAACACATACTTTTTTCTTTGGTTTTTTTTATTACGGAATCAACACATACATTGTAGCCTCTACAAGTTACTGGTTTTTGTTTTTTGGTTTTTTTTCTTAAATACTTGGTTCTTCTTTTTGAAAGATCCGAGATACTTGCTTTCATTACGATCAATGTGTCTTTATTTATGGTCTAACATATATAAACATTAACCAAGACATTTAATGTAATAAATAAATTTTTCTTGAATAATTAAATTAAATTAGAATTTTAGAATGAAAAATATGATTTAAAGTCATGACCATAGTAATGCAATTAATTATCAGTGACATGCAATTGAATTTTAGGATAAAAAATGTAAGTCATTAAGAACCTTTTTTGATTTTTTTTTTTTTTAGAAATAAATAACCATTTGGTATCGTTTTTCAATCATTCTTCAATTTAGCGAATTTGGATCCCATAGATATACAATAATTTTCTACATAATAAATTTGAAATGTTTGATTAGAAGTTTTCATACTAATTTAGATTCTATGATTTGGAAATTAATCTAGATTGTTAAATCTTACAACTTCGATAAAAAGTCTTGATTGAGAAGTACATAATTAACATAATCACATCATATATTAATATTTTTATTTGAAAAGAAATACGAATGTGAATGAGAATTACATGTCGAATTAATAATCATACTACATGTATTTTATTAAACTTTACTCGGATTTATAATCATTCTCTTGCATGAAATATAGTGATTACTAAAAGAGTCATGATTATGAAATCATATATATATGACATTTTTATTATGACTAAATTTATATATATATATATTAATATATTTTTTTAAATGCGGTGATTTGATGTACCAGGGTGATCACAGTGTATTGGACTTGAATATTTACAAATGAGAAAAAATGAATCTACAAATATTAAGTGCGGTGGTTAAGATGAAGAGGATCAAAATAAAATGTGTGGTTTCAAGTGTTAAATGTAGGGTGTTAGCAGTTGGGAGTGTTGTGCATCTACAAATTTCACACCATTCAATTATCAACATTTAACCACCACCAACCAACCAATTAACCATCTAACATTTTTTCCCCGTGAAGATAAACCAAAGCAATTAAACTATATAAACAATCAATCCAAAGAAAGAAAGCAATTGATTGAGGCATGTGATACACTTTCATAAGATACATCAGTGTTGACGTTACACTTTCATATGATATGAGAATTAAGCAATTCATTTGATACCCTCTCTCTGACTCTTTGATATTTCATAAAAATCATTTCAATAGTATATATAGCTGCTCTTTATTTTTATCTCTACTTGATATTATACAACAAATATATTGTTTAGTACCAAATTACTTTTACAATTTCATTTATTTCACTTTATCAAGCTTTTTTTTTTTTTTGAAATCACTTATCAAACATTTTATATAAGAAGAATCATAAAAATTATGTACATGCACACTTTGTTCTTAATAATATATATATACAATAATCACAATAATAAACATATATTTAAAATAGAAAAAATATGCTATTAGTAAAAAAATAATATATATATATATATATAATTATTGAGAGAAACATAAATTTTTATTGTTGAATTATAATAACAAAATCTTATGGCCTTGTGTTGTGCACGGTTGGTCCACCTCTCATTCCATGTTGGTAACAAATGTTCAAGTCTTATCATATGTAATTAGATGTTCACAATAATCATCCAAACCTCTGTATATTCATTGAATACAGATTGAAGAGCCATAAACAGACATATATTAGAAAATTTCAATTTATTTTTATTAAATTTCAATTTATTCTTATTAAAAATTTGAAAATTTTATTAAATTTTCAAAATTTTCTTTTTAAATATTTTAATTGTGCTTCAAACCAGACTCATGCCTCAAATGGGTTACTACTTTTCCGTCCAAACTTTAATCTGATTAAAGGGATTTGTACCGAACCCAATTCGTTGACTCAATTTAGTTTTTAACTAATGATATAATTAACATCAAAAAACCAAAATCAAAGAAAAAGAGACAAATTAGTTATGAAATCCACGATCATTCTAAAATAATTCCAAATTCATATAAAAAATCTGATAATTAATAGTGAAAGATTTGGACATCATGTAATAAGTTATTTGAATACATAGTTATAAATTTAGGGGGGTTTTTTTTTAATGTTTATAGATAGATTAGATTATATGATCGAACTGGGGCAAGAAAGCTTGTCCTAAACCTCATATGGAGTTTTTGAGGATTGTTCCAAACCTAAGTTATATCACCAATGGATCGTTACTTTTTGCTTGAATAATTGGAGAGGCCCACTAGAAGATATTATATGTATAACATGGATAGTAAAATTTTACATTGAAAGCATGACGAAAGAGATATGCATGTTAATTTTTAAGGAAGAGGCCGGTTGGAGAGGCCCATTAGAAGATATTGTACGTTTGAACATATGGATAATGAAATTTAGAACGTAATGAAAAAGCAACATAAGAAAGTAAATGCACCGACCATTTGAACTGAAAGTGGACTGTCTCACACATGTTAAGGTTGACAAAGTCGTTGGTGTAATGACCTCGTACTCGCTAATCACTTGCTAAAGTCTTTGTTGATGCACTGCACACTCTTCTTATGGGTTGAACGGGACCCACTAGATATCAAAAGTTGAACCTCAAATGCATGCACATGTCTCATCACATTTATTTATTTTTTTAAATCCACGTCTCAACACATTCCATGACAGACCCTTTTCCCAAGGCGATCTGCCGGCACCCTACGGTGACCCTCCAGCTAGCCCTTACGCTCAACTAAAGGATTCCCGCAGAGCTAAGCCCTATTTTTTCTTAAACTTTTTCGAAAACAGCGGAAACGAGAGGAAATTTTTCGTTTTTATTTTAAACCTTTACAAAATATTTTATAAAAATTTGGGCAGCATCCCATCTGTTTTTCGGACTTTGCCATCCTATAAATTATAAAATCAAACACTTCTAAAAATCATAAAAGCAATTTCCCCAAACTACAGAGCCTCAGGCTCTCATTTTTCATCACAACCACAACCACAACCATAATTTCATATTTCAATTTATAAATTGATTATCAACAAAATCATAGGTCATGCATCTATTTATTCCCAAAACACAATTTAAATTCATAAAAGGATATTTACAAAATCGTATTGGGATAAGAAAATATATACATCACTTAATATCAACCAAAAAGAGGGATAGAAAATCACATCAGCACTATTGCCGCGGCTGCCTGGTATCGTCTCGGGGTAATCCGCAGCTATGATACCTGTGCCTGGGGAGGTTTTTATTTACAAAATATAAAATAGAGTGAGTTTGATAGCCCAATGAGCGTCATATAATTTCCATTTAAAACTAGTTTATCAAATATCCTCCCAAAAATCTTTTAAAACATTTATACATAATCAAATACCATGATTGAATAATTAACATAACTGAAATTAATCTTTCATTTAAAAATAATAGATATCAATCAGAATTTCATAAAATTCATTTCATGCCAAGTAAATAACATTTAAATCCAAAAGTTGCATGGTTTCCATTTCTATCAAAACATTTTATTAATGGTGGCATCAATAACTTTAAAAGAATTTATAAATACAAATAAGCCAACCATTAATAGCTTTCATCACATGGTACCCTCAAAGTAGAGCGGAATTCTTCATCGCTCAGGCCATCACGGAATTTTGCATCGATCAGGCTATCTATCCAGTTTTTTACGTAGCGGAATTCCTCGTCGCTACGGAGCGGAATTCTTCATCGCTCGGGTGGAAGCTAGCCAACAATATACCTCTTACGTGCATTGGGCGACTCACAGGACTAAACAGACACGGTCCCACCCGTTGTTAGTGACAGACTCTCCCAACACAGCCAATGCACGCTTAAGGTACTCAACCCAAACTGGAGATATATATAACGTACAATCAGGCGTACCATAGGTTTTCAATATCATTTCAATTTAAGTTTCATTTCTCATTAAATCACATTTCATATAAATCATTTCCATAATCCATGCAACAATTTCAATTTGAAATTCATTTGATATTCGTAACAACATGATAAATTTGGTATGCATTTAAAATCAATCATAGTAAAAACATTTTTATAAAGACACTCACCTTAACTATCACTTTCTAATAGATCTCCGGAAAGCTCTAAAATGCTCCTTAACACTCTTACCTTGCTCTACCGGCTTGCTCGTCACTTATACAATATATATATATACGTAAATTTACGTTCGCATCAACTTTTGGAAACTCAAAATAACTAAAATTACTTAATCGCGCCTAAGTGACCCTTTTTAGGCGTAACTCTCCATTTTTGGTTCCTAAATTTAATCTTCGACTTTTATTAATCTCAATACGCCTAATTAAACTCATTAGGGTCATCTGAACACTCAACGGACGTCATATGGGCCAATTTACGAAATTGCTCTTTAAACTAATTTATTACACGATTTGATTTCTCTATAACTCTTTGATATTTTCTTAGTTTTCTAAACTCCCAATAAACATCAATTAACTTATTTTTCAACTTATTTTTATTCAAAATCAACCGATAACCAAATCATAATAAAATCCACATCAAAACCAACTTAAATCACCAACCAACATCATCAACGTAATATCAACAAAAACAACTTCCAAGCTCGAGCAACTTACCCTCTTTTCACTTTGGTTTCTTGCTCAAATCTTGGTTCTCTAATTTGAGTGAGCTTAGAGACTTGATAGGAAGCTCAAAAATAGCTTGAGATTGCTTGATCTAGCTCCTCCATCACATGGCCGAAGCTACCTCTTCCTCGCGGCTTCTTCTTCTCCTTTTTTGTTTTGTCTTTGCTTCTGGTGCATCACGGCTGTAACTGCACTGATTTGGAGCGGAAATGGCTTGATTCCAACTTGGTCTTCCTCTCTTTCCTCTCCTTCGCGCGATCTCTCTCTCTCTCGGCCGATCTCTCTTTCGCATCCCTATTTTGGTTCGAGTTTAGTTAACTGTCTTGGGCTATTTTTGGTCAAAATTACAGCTGGGTCGAGATGGGTTCTGCAGGTGGTCGGGACGGCAGCTGATCAGTGTCGTCTTCCGCTGCGATCGGCTCGGTTCTGCCTTACGGTTTTGCGTCGCTCAATCGCCGACTTCGAGTCTGCTTCTACCGTCGTTCTATTCGTCTGCGGTCTGGTTCTGCGGCAAGTTCGGTCAGCCACTGCAAGTCCGGTCAGGTGCGTGACAGCTTCAGGCGGTGGTCCGGTCAGCAACTCTTTCTCCTTCTTTTTCTTCTTCTTCTCTCTTCTTCTTTTCTCTTTCTTTTCTGCTTTTTTCCTCCGGTTCGCGACAATAACTTGGACTCAACTTTATGAGTCAACTCATCTTTTTGGCTTATATTTTCCTCCTCAAACAAACCCTATAGTGACAGTCATGTCCTGATAAAATTGCGGTCTCCTCCCTTAACTTTTAGCTTAATTTTACTTTGACCACAATTATTAAAGCTTATTTTCAATTTAGTCCCCTTTTTACCTTGAAAAATTATTCGATTTCCTTCATCATTTTATATTTCCGTTTAATCTCCAATCGAGTTTAAATCGATCTCTATGGGTCCTCTATAACCTTAAGTGTTTCCATAAACCATTTAGGGTCTCCAATAATTATTTAGGGACTATATCTGGGGAAATCCGTCAAATCAAATTCGAGGGCTTACAATTTCTCCCCTCTTTATAAAAATTTCGTCCTCGAAATATCTGAATTATCTCTTCCGGATGATTCTCTCTATTTAATCCTTCTTCACTGTAACATCATTCATAACATCTTCTGTATCATCGCCGTAACCTCTATATCATCATTGCTTAAACATCCTGTTCAGATATCTTTTTCTTGAGTTTCTCTTTTAGAAACTAAACTAGAAACTTATACTTCACTAGTTCTTTGTCATTCATTTTCAAGAACTCCAATCATTTAAAACTTATAAACTACGATGCTACTCAAGGATCTACGTACCGTATCTCAAATAGAGCTCTCATTTGTTCTTTATTAGATCATCAACACAATCAAAGATACAGGCTCATCTGTCTCATCTTTCAGGTCAAAACTTAAGATTAGTGTCAATCTAAACTTGCCTCATCATCTGAGGGGAAAAATATTTGATACTAAATTCTCATAATCTCGTGTCCATACTAATTCTATCAACAAGATCCACAAAGTTAACAAAATATAGAGCTCTTAAATCAATCAATCAATACTTAAATATCATTATCAACTTAAGAATCATTACCTATATCCTCTTCAAGATCAGCATTAACTGTCTGCTGTATGGCTGCAAATATTCTAACCTAACTATGAGATCTCCTAGATTGTCCTCTGGGTGTTACTCCTCTGCTAGATCCACCACTAGTCTACTCAGGATCATATTTTATGGCATTAAAACTATATCTCATTTATATATATATCTCATCTTGCCATTTCCAAATTGATATCTATTGTTCCATAACTCAAATTTCAAATCTAATAGACATGAATTTCTCAAATTAAAGGTTACACATTACACTTTTGCTACGCAATTTCATTATTTTATCACGATTCACACTTAACTCCAAAATTTACAATAAAGAACTTAATCCTTAAATCTGATCTATATTCAAAAATAGACAATCATGTCCACATATACTAACTCAACCTCATTTTATCACATCCATCAGTTAACAGATTATTTAACATCAAAAATCTGATTCGTACAAGATCCATCTTACTTACCTGTTACATTTCTAATGAACTCTATGACCTTTGTAATTCCTACTATCAACATTCTCAAAATTCGCGCTTTATGCTAAGCAGTTATTAAACATAATAATGTCGTATCTGATTTAATTACTCAAACCATAAAATCATATCATCTAAACATTTCAAAATTCAATCACCAATTATTTACATCAATCCTAAATCAATAGCAAATTCAAATGCAATGAACACTACAACTTCTGGTCATATTCACTAATTTCCCTCTCGGATAGTAAACCAGGAGAGTCCCTTGAGAACACACTTTTGGAAATTTCCTAACTATCGGAATGTCTTTCAGCCTTTCTTCATTATCTCAAACTTACAGTCTATTGTTTCATATCTTGATTTTGATTCTAATAAATATGAATGGTTTCAAACTAAAGATTATACCCCCTACGCTTTCGCTGCGCAACTCTACTATTCAACAACAACACCTTACGCATATAATTAATAACATCTCAAAATCGTTTATGTCTTTTTATGCGAAATTTAAGGATCAATGTAGAATTTTATCCCATACTCTAGAATTCAATCGCTTGAAAACTCCAAGACATAAAATTTTGGATCACTTATAATTTACTTTATTCACATATCATCCTTCCAATTAATTCCACACGTTTATAACTCATAAACCATAATATCAACATTTTCAAGTTCTGCGTATTGTACTAAATAATAATTAAACAAAATAACTCTATATCCATTCTAATTGATCAAAACATAAGGTTATATCATCCATAAAGGTAATGATTGACTTACCTAAGTAAAATCTGAAATCTTTGCTTATCAATTTCATAAAAATGAATATAGCATTTATTAATCTGGATGATATCACTTAGGAACTCATAATGCCCTTGGCAAGTTTCGAAAATCATCTTAGAAAGCTTTACATATCCTAAATTAATAGTATCCTTAATACACCTTTTTTAATATCTTATTAATCTTCATCATACTTATCATACTCGTAGGAAGCATCTTTCTCATATCACCTAAAATTACATCTGGTTCCCCAAGTCTGTTAAACTTCACTTCCTTTCGATAACTTCCTTCCTTTAACAATCCATCGTTCTATATTTAGACGGCTAATTAATGCCTAATGAAACATCAAAATCATACATACATCTGGTAGCATCAAGTTTGCCTTAAACTCTTGACTTGCTAGGTTTACTCTGCTACCTATATAAACTTTATTCGTCATAAGCAAATCATCTGTAGGGAGCGACATTAAAATGCTGCAATTGGGGGTTTCATTCCATATAACAATCATTCTTAAATCATTTTAAATAATTATACTTAAAAATATTTCAGACAATCATCATTTTCCTATTATCACTTCCCATAATAATCAAAACTTAATAAATCAATTTGCATATTCTTATACTTCAGGTAACTGTTAAATGCTAAATCGTCATTCAACAATAAACAGTTCATATCACCTTATCATCCTTTCTCATCCATACTCTTAATACTAATAAATCCTTCAAGAATCATATACTTACGACAACAATACAATATCATATCCTTATAAATTTCCATCATTTACCTCCTCAACATTGACATCTATTTCAAAAATCAATTTATAGCTTTATCTAAAATTTTGCAATCACCTTACTGAAACGCTGACCAATTTGTCATCGCGCTTTTCTCTCAATTTCTTTACTCTCTCAATATCAATTTTTCTACCACTGGGAGTCTCCCACGACTGCTGCATCGCCACTGCTAACATCTACGCAAACTGCTGCACATCAAAACCTCCCGCAGCCTGGCCACTCGGTCTTGCCTGCTCAAATGTAGGCTACTCAAATGGGGCATTCACAGACCCCATACCACATTCAGGCTCCTCAAAAATGGTGCCTTAGCAGCTAGAGCTCCTGCGAAAGCTCTACCGGAACCCCGTCTATCGCGTCCGCATCGATCCATCATGATGTGATTTCGAAAAATCAAACTTATGCAAAACTTAAAAATCATTTCAAAATACGATGCATGACACTAAAAATACATGTGGTTGTGTATTTCATTATCAAAACCAAACATACTAAACTTTTATTTTCAAAATTGCGCTTAAACCACGCTCTGATACCACTCTAACAGACCCCTTTCCCAAGGCGATCTGCTGGCACCCTACGGTGACCCTCCAGCTAGCCCTTACGCTCAACTAAAGGATTCCCGCAGAGCTAAGCCCTACTTTTTCTTAAACTTTTTCGAAAATAGCGGAAACGAGAGGAAATTTTTCGTTTTTATTTTAAACCTTTACAAAATATTTTATAAAAATTTGGGCAGCATCCCATCTATTTTTCGGACTTTGCCACCCTGTAAATTATAAAATTAAACACTTCTAAAAACCATAAAAGCAATTTCCCCAAACTACAGAGCCTCAGGCTCTCATTTGTCATCACAACCACAACCACAACCACAATTTCATATTTCAATTTATAAGCTGATTATCAACAAAATCATAGGTCATGCATCTATTTATTCCCAAAACACAATTTAAATTCATAAAAGGATATTTACAAAATCGTATTGGGATAATAAAATATATGCATCACTTAATATCAACCAAAAAGAGGGATAGAAAATCACATCAGCACTATTGCCGCGACTGCCTGGTATCATCTCGGGGTAATCCGTAGCTATGATACCTGTGCCTGGGGAGGTTTTTATTTACAAAATATAAAATAGAGTGAGCTTGATAGCCGAGTGAGTGTCATATAATTTCCATTTAAAACTAGTTTATCAAATATCCTCCCAAAAATCTTTTTAAAACATTTATACATAATCAAATACCATGATTGAATAATTAACATAGCTGAAATTCATCTTTCATTTAAAAATAATAGATATCAATCAGAATTTCATAAAATTCATTTCATGCCAAGTAAATAATATTTAAATCCAAAAGTTGCATGACTTCCATTTCTATCAAAACATTTTATTAATGGTGGCATCAATAACTTTAAAAGAATTTATAAATACAAACAAGCCAACCATTAATAGGTTTCATCACATGGTACCCTCAAAGTAGAGCGGAATTCTTCATCGCTCAAGCCATCACGGAATTTTACATCGATCAGGCCATCTATCCAGTTTTTTACGTAGCGGAATTCCTCGTCGCTACGGAGCGGAATTTTTCATCACTCGGGTGGAAGCTAGCAAATAATATACTTTTTACGTGCATTGGGCGACTCACAGGACTAAACAGATATGGTCCCACCCGTTGTTAGTGACAGACTCTCCCAACACAGCCAATGCACGCTTAAGGTACTCAACCCAAACTGGAGATATATATAACGTATAATCAGGCATACCATAGATTTTCAATATCATTTCAATTTAAGTTTCATTTCTCATTAAATCACATTTCATATAAATCATTTCCATAATCCATGCAACAATTTCAATTTGAAATTCATTTGATATTCGTAACAACATGATAAATTTGGCATGCATTTAAAATCAATTATAGTAAAAACATTTTTATAAAGACACTCACCTTAACTATCACTTTCGAATAGATCTCCGAAAAGCTCTAAAATGCTCCTTAACACTCTTCCCTTGCTCTACCGGCTTGCTCGTCACTTATACAAAATTTATATGTATACGTAAATTTACGTTCGCATCAACTTCTGGAAACTCAAAATAACTAAAATTATGTAATCGCGCCTAAGTGACCCTTTTTAGGCGTAACTCTCCATTTTTGTTTTCTAAATTTAATCTTCGACTTTTATTAATCTCAATACGCCTAATTAAACTCATTAGGGTCATCTGAACGCTCAACGGACGTCATATGGGCCAATTTACGAAATTGCTCTTTAAACTAATTTATTACACGATTTGATTTCTCTATAACTCTTTGATATTTTCTTAGTTTTCTAAACTCCTAATAAACATCAATTAACTTATTTTTCAACTTATTTTTACTCAAAATCAACCGATAACCAAATCATAATAAAATCCACATCAAAACCAACTTAAATCACCAACCAACATCATCAACGTAATATCAACAAAAACAACTTCCAAGCTCGAGCAACTTACCCTCTTTTCACTTTGGTTTCTTGCTCAAATCTTGGTTCTCTAATTTGAGTGAGCTTAGAGACTTGATAGGAAGCTCAAAAATAGCTTGAGATTGCTTGATCTAGCTCCTCCATCACATGGCCGAAGCTACCTCTTCCTCGCGGCTTCTTCTTCTCCTTTTTCGTTTTGTCTTTGCTTCTGGTGCATCACGGTTGTAATTGCACTGATTTGGAGCGGAAATGGCTTGATTCCAGCTTGGTCTTCCTATCTTTCCTCTCCTTCGCGCGATCTCTCTCTCTCTCGGCCGGTCTCTCTTTCGCATCCCTATTTTGGTTCGGGTTTAGTTGACTGTCTTGGGCTGTTTTTGGTCGAAATTGCAGCTGGATCGAGATGGGTTCTGTAGGTGGTTGGGACGGCAGTTGATCGGCGTCGTCTTCCGGTGTGATTGGCTCGGTTCTGCCTTACGGTTCTACGTTGCTCGATCGCCGACTTCGAGTCTGCTTCTGCCGTCGTTCTGTTTGTTTACGGTCTGGTTCTGCGGCGAGTTCGGTCAGCCACTGCAAGTCCGGTCAGGTGCGCGACAGCTTCGAGCGGTGATCCGATCGACAGCTTTTTCTCCTTCTTTTTCTTCTTCTTCTCTCTTCTTCTTTTCTCTTTTTTTTTTTCTGCTTTCTTCATCCGGTTCGCGACAATAACTTGGACTCAACTTTATGAGTCAACTCATCTTTTTGGCTTATATTTTCCTCCTCAAACAAACCCTATAATGACAGTCATGTCTTGATAAAATTGCGGCCTCCTCCCTTAACTTTTAACTTAATTTTACTTTGACCACAATTATTAAAGCTTATCTTCAATTTAGTCCCTTTTTTACCTTGAAAAATTATTCGATTTCCTTCATCATTTTATCTTTCCGTTTAATCTCCAATCGAGTTTAAATCGATCTCTATGGGTCCTCTATGACCTTAAGTGTTTCCATAAACCATTTAGGATCTCCAATAATTATTTAGGGACTATATCTGGGGAAATCTGTCAAATCAAATTCGAGGGCTTACATTCCACTCTGCTTCAATTGTCTTGTACTCGCAAATTGGTTGAACATCACATTTATTGCATTTAGAATCCTTCCATGTTCTACTTTAATTAATTTATTTATATTTACAATACCTAATGCATATTCCCTGTAAGCCATTGAATTTGATTTTATGGATTTCTCGAAAATAGTCCCTAAATAATTATTGGAGACCCTAATTGGTTTGTGGAAACGCTTAAAGTCATAGAGGACTCATAGAGATTGAATTAAATTCGATTAGAGATTAAACGGAAAGATAAAATGGTGAATGAAATCGAATAAATATTTAAGAAATTAAGGGACTAAATTGAAGATAAATATTAATAATTGTGGTCCAAGTAAAATTGAGTTAAAAGTCAAGGGAGGAGAATGAAATTTTCTTAGGGCGTAAGTGAAATTATTGAGATTTGTGGGGAGGAAAATAGAAGCCAAAATGTTGTTGTTGACTTTTTAAAATCAAACAAAGTTAGTCGCTCATCTCGCGAAGAAAGAAGAAGAAGAAGAAAGAAAGAAGAAAGAATAGAAAGAAGAGAAGAAGAAGAAGAAGAAGAAGAAGAAGAAGGAGCAGCCACCATCGCCGACCAGAACCGCACAACGGAGTCACCTCGAAGCTGAGCAGATCAGCGCTAAGCAACAGCGAAGAAGCCACCTGAAGCTGGTGACGCGCGACGCCAAAACGGAGCAGAACTACCTCGTGAACAGCTCCAATCGCGCGAGATTGACGATCGAAGAGGAGGAGGAGGAACTGCCGATGTGCACCAGACCAAGACTGAACCAGAACTCGAGCTCGTCGTCGCGAAATCAGACCAGATCGGAGCGAAACCGGCGACGATAAGCTGCTGTCTTGATCATCCTGCAGAACTCGACGTCGAGCGCAGCTGACCGATGCCATCTCAGCTGCAACCGACACCATTCTCCAGCTCGAAACCAGTGTAGCGCGTGATCGAGCAAAACCAGAATAGAAAAGGTAGATCGGGGAAGAAACAAAAGAGATCAACCACGAGAGAGAGAGATCGCGCGAGGGAGAGGAAAGAAAGGAAGATCCAACTGAACCCAGTCCAAAACCACCCCAAAATAGTCCCTAAACGAAGTCAAAGTGAAGAGAAAGAGAGTGATTTGGCAAAGGAAAAAGGGGTGAGTTGTTTACTCTTGAAGTTGATTATTTTATTGATAATTTAAGTTGAGTTTGAAAGGCTTTTTATTATGAATTGGTTATCGGTTGATTTGGAGTAAAAATAAGTTGAAAAATAAGTTAATTAATGTTTATTGGGAGCTTAGGAAACTAAGAAAATATCAAAGATTTAAAGATAATCCAAATCGCACAATAAACTAGTTAAAGGGCAATTTCATAAATTGACCCTTATGGCATCCGTTGAGAGTTTGGATGACCCTAATAAGTTTAATTAGGCATGTTGAAGCTATTAAAAGCGAAAGATTAAAGATTAGAAATCGAAAATGGAGAGTTACGGGTAAAAGGGGTCATATAGGGGCGATTGTGTAATTTCGAGTTTTCAGAAGTGACGTGAATGTAAATTTACGTTTCCATATGTTGTGTAGGCGACGAGGGCACTCGAGGATCGAGGCGAGAGGAGTAGGGGCTCCGCACACGCCATTTTCAGTCAACAGTTTTGTGAGTGAGTTTTATTTAAAGATTTTAAAGTATTTCAAATTATTAAGTTTGATTTGATATGTAATTGCTTATTCGAATTTATTTTAAATGCATGGATATGAGCATGAATTTAGAGATTGAAATGATGCTATTTTGTGCTTTTGCACTTACCAAAGATATTTTAATGCTTAATGGATTCAAAAAATGAGTTTTAGTGCTTATTGCACTCAGAAATCAGATTTTAGTGCTTTACGCACTCAGAAAAGAGATTTGTGCTTTTGCACCAGAAAGTTAAAGTAGAAAAGAAAAAGTGTTTTCAAAACCATAAAGTATCCCCTCATGGATTTTTAGAGATTACAGATCAGTTTAGACCCGATCTGTCTATCCTACATCAGTTTGCACAGTCCTGGGTAGGGATAAGTCACTAACCTGGGAGGACAAGTGTCAGAGTCTGTTAGTCGAGTCGCCATTACTGATGTGGGGTAGTGTTTCGTGTGCTATGGTTAGCACTGAGAAATTTCGTAAGTGGCCATAAGATGTCTCAGAGTAGGCGAGCTATGGTTAACGCTGAGAAATTCCGCACATAGCCGCGATATGTCTCAGGATTGACGAGCTATGGTTAGCGCTGAGAAATTTCGCACATAGCCGTTGGATTCTAGAGACCCCAGATTTAGGGATACTATGGTAATTTTAAAAGATATTAGGAAACAGTTTTAAAAAGAAAAGCAGATTTGAGGAAAAAAGAAGTTTGAAAAGTATTATTCAAGTTATTTATGGTTTTCAGTTACAAGTTTTGAATTTAAAAGCAAGCTTATATTTATATATAAATTCTCTTATTTAAGTTGATGTTTAAGAGATTTAAACTTGAAATGCTTTTGAAACAAAGAATAGTTTTCAAACGTTTTCAGAGGAGGAAGTTTAGAAAAATAAATTTTCAAAGAAAATATAAATTATCACTCACTGAGCTTCTAGCTCATTATATTTTCTGTTTTATGTAAAAACCTCCTCAAGTACTCTCAGCAGGTAGCCGATCAGTAGCATTACCTCCAGCGGGTGAGCCAGCGCGACACGACATCATTTGAGCAGCCCATTTTGTTCAATCAATTATATTTTCATGTAAATATCTTTTAAAAGTGTATAAATGATTCGTAATTATTCGCTCGTAGATGTTTTTAAATTGCTTTTGATTAAATGCGGTTTATTAAATGTGATATGAATTTTCTTAAGTTGATTTGAAAATCAAATGCATGATTGAGGCCTAAGGGCAACCAGAAGTTGGGTTGGTGATAAATTTTAGTCGAAGTGTTGTTTTTCTGTGAATAGGTTTTTCAGGAATGTTAAAAATACAGCTGTTATGCTGCCGAAATTTTTAAGAAAAAATGAGTTTCGAAAATGAATTTAAAATTAAAAATAAAAATTTTCCTACGCGTTTTCAGTTTTTTAAGAAAAACCAACCCAACTATATTTTAGAAAGTATCAGAGAGTTTAGGGTTCGCTCCACGGGTTTCGCTTAGCCCGATGAGTCGGGTCTGAGAGGGATCCGTTGGGGTGCCCGGCGTGATCTACCGGATCAGAGTTAGAGGTATCTGGGTCGGGTCGCGTCATTCCCATAAGCATACGAGTTTGTTTACCATTGCTTTTCCACTCTTTTGAATCGGAATTCAAATTGGTGGCTAGTAAAATGTTTATTAGTCTCCTTTGATTCCAACTGAACAACAAGAAAACAAAGAAACACGCACTTATTGTATTTAGAATCATTCTATCTTTTACTTCAATTATTTTATTTAGATCTAATGGTTGCAAGTGGATGTTTAAAGATGATTTTTGGGTTATGATGATTGAAGATTGAAGGTGAGAGAAGAGAGAGAGTGGTAAAGGAATTAGAGAGAGAGAGAGAAAGGGAGAGGGAGAGGGAGAGGGAGGAAAATTTTTATCTGTTTCTCAATTTTTTTAATTTTTAATTTATTTTTCATTTTTAAAATTTTTAATTTAATTTGACAGGAGCATTTATATCTTTTTATCCAATCACACGATCAACCATCACAGTTCACCCAGTTTGATTGTTAAGCTACTACAAAATCCAAACATTAACTCTGTATCTTTAAAGGCTTATCTCGGGGGGTTTTCTGCATTTTGTTTAGAGAAAAAAATATTAATAATTAACATAATCACATCAAATACTAATTTTTTTTTTAAGAAATACAAATATGAATGAGAATTACATGTCGAATTAATAACTTTATTACATGCATGAAATACAATGATTACAAAAACAGTCATGATCAAGAAGTCATATATATATGACTTTTTTATCATGACTAGATTTATATATATACTAATATATATAGTTTTTAAATGTAGTGATTGAATATAATAAGGTGATAATAATGTATTAGACTTAAATATTTACGAATGAGAAGAAAGGATAGTGTAAATACATAGTATGATGGTTAAGATGAAGAGGATCAAAGTAAAGGGTGTTGTCCCTAATATTAAATGTGGAGAGTTGGCAGTTGAGAGTGTTTGTGCATTTACAAATTATACACCATTCAATTATTAGCATTCGGCCACCACCAACCAATCAGTTAACCATCAAACATTTTTTTCTCTACGAAGATAAACCAAACTAATTAAACTATATAAACAATCAATCCAAAGAAAGAAAACAATTGATTGAGACATGTGATACATTTTCATTGGATATATGAGCGTTGATGTTATACTTTTATGTGATATAAGAAGAAAACAATTCATTCGATATCATCTCTTAAGCTTTTTGATATTTCACAAAAACTATTTCAATGGTATGTATAGGTGCTCTCTTTTTTATCTCTACTTAATATTGTATAACAAAGATATTATTTAGTACAAAATTATTTTTAGAAATGATCAAACATTTTTATTTTAAATCACTTATCAAACGTTTTATATAAGAAGAATCATAAAAATTATATACATACTCACTTTATTCTTAATAATGTATATATATATATAAATATATATATTTAAAAAAGAAAAAAGTACTATTAGTAAAAGAATAAAATATATATATGTATATGAAATTATTGAGAGAAAACATAAAGCCAAACCAGAAGCAGAAAAGGTCTAGAGTGAACAAAAAGATGCGGAGTTCAACAAACAGTGGGCCAGCTTCGAAAACCAACACTTGCTTTGACGTGTCTTATTTGTTTTTTCTTTCAAAACGAATTTATCACTCTTTCCTTACTCTGGTTGGCGACAACCAAGATTTCACTCCAAACTACATGATTTGTCACAGTCAACATTTCACATCTAATGTTGCCATCGATCAGCAGGTGCACCACCCACTATTGACTCTTTTCCACGTAGCAATCATTTTTCTTGGTCCATTATGGACGTGTACGATTGGCTACACTAGGACGCATTTGTATAAGCTATCCTCGAGAACGGTGCACACAAAATAGAGGCCTGCAAAAGCAAAAGCAATGTTTTGAGGTTTTGTGTTTGTTTTATTATTATTATTTTTTTTTTTTTGTTTTGTTATTGATTCAGTCCACACAAATACAATACATGGCCATGACCAAGGGCATGAACATGAACCATTCAAGTTCCAAGAAGTGAACTTGATGGTCCCAATCCAACCTTTTTTTTTGTTTTTTTTTAAAAGGGGTTTGTAGAGTTGTATAGTTGATTTAATAAACTAAAGATTTGAAAAGTACACGTGGCATGCAGATACTAAAGTAATCTTGAGATATGCCATATCATGAGAATAATAATTGGGCCTTATAATTTATATGGTGGATTGATAGGGCACTTCAGTTGAAGACTATCGGAGCCTAAATTGAGCCCAGACAACTTGACTGGGTCTTTAATTGTTTAAAACTTAAGGATGGATTTTTCTATCCCTCTAAAACTAGGTATATACCCCTTCTGTAAGTCCATCCTATTAAATATTTTTATAAAATCCCATTTTATATAAAACAAAATGAAAATTTGATGATGTTTATTTACACATGTAAAATGCAAGGAGACCACCAAGTTATGGAGGTGGTGACAATGTTAGCCGTTAGGCTAGACTGATGTCATCATCATTGGGCCTAATCTGATATTGAGCTGCCTTAAGTTATTAGGCTTTTCTAATTACTGGGCTTGAATTTTGCCTTTGCAGCAATGTGTCCACGTCCAAAATAGTTGTTTTTCGTTGACAAGGATAAATATGCGGACTATATATTACCTAGGTACAAACTAATATAAGGTTTGTCAAAAGTGCTCTGATGCAATAGGTAAACATCATCACACCCACCTCTTATGAATAAGTTATGGGTTCGACACCTGATGGTTTGCTGCTTTATCCCTTCTTTGTGAGGATAATTTTTCTATTTATGTGTGGTGTGTGGGTCATTCTCTCCTATATAGAAGGCATTTTGTAGGTCATGCCATCAGTGTTAAATCCTGTTTGATTTCGATTTTTCATTGAATTAGTCTCAATCTCAATAATATAATATAATAAAAATAAAATAAAATAAAATAAGGTTTCCCAATTTTATTTTTTTTCAAATCTACACTAAAATGATAAGAAAAGTGAGTCATCTCATCCTCATCGGGTATAAAGGTAAGATTGATCTGTGTACAAACTTTTTTTTTTTCTTTTAATGTTTATTATTCTCCTGTTATATATATACTTAATTTAAGAGTGATCTGTGTACAAACATTTGAATGTATGTGCATTAAAGTTTTGTTTTCTTGAATTTAGTCAGGCAATTGCCATTTTTCTGGACTGTTATTAGGTATGCTAATTAGTAGATCTTTTGAATAGAGCATCAGAATGCTCTTGGGACTATCTGAAGCTTATACTACCATAAAAAATAGTTTGACTTAAAAGTTCTAACTGGATAGGGAGGCAATGTGGAGTTGGTAGCACTGTATTGTCTTGTTTCAGGCATTTTGTTTTTGGATGAATCGTTGGTTATTTAGTTTAAGTTGAAAAGAATTAGATAGTACTTGTTCCTTTTAGAGAGTACTTTTTTTTTCATTGGTGAATTCTCTTGGTTTTATTAAGTGATGATTCACCTAGACAAACATATTGAGTTATCTAAAGAATTGTGGATAAATAGTATGAGGAAAAAGAACAGCAGGTATAATGCCATGCATGTTTGATATGTATGTTGTGTTGTAAAGCAATGGTGGTTCGAATTGGGATTGTGCATCAGTAGTTAGGGTGAGGTTTGAATGTTGCTATTTTGATTTTGTAGTTTCAAACCAGTTTTGTTGAACTACTGTTACTTGGTGCTGCATAGTCTTTTTTGGTCTGGTTTCTGTAGTTTTTCTTTGCTAGACTAAATCAGTGAATTAACCCAATTATAATTTGTTATATTGTTTGTTGGGTGGAACTGATATTTCTTTGTTTTTGCATGAAATAACGTTTTAATGCTTTGCGCAAGTATCATTTCAATTGATTGCCCTTATTTATTGTTAAAACAGTTTGTCTCTTACTGTAGACATTGTGTGTGTTAAATTTTGTGTGGGCTTTGATAAAATGCTGAGGAATTGATGCTATTGTTTGCTCATCTTTTTTTTTTTTTTTCTCCTTTTTTTTCGGGCTGTGTTGAGGGTAGGATCCTTCTTACTATGTTTTCAAAGAAGATACCTCCCCCTGCATCTTTTGCTCCATCGAGAAGCAGAGGTGGTCATATGCATGTGCCAAACAAAATTAAAACAAGTTTGATTGTTATCTTGTTGAGTTTAACGAGTTATTGACAGCTGGTGTTCATATTTCAATCGGTTGATTAAAGGGTTAAATATATATTGAGAAAGAATTAATATTTAAAATTGCTAAATTAGATTAATTGTGTTCTTTGCTGTTTGAAGAATGTATAACTGATTTTGAATACCAGTTTTGTGATGATTCTAATCAATGAAAGAGGAAAATGTTCTGTTTTAGGGATAAGTTGAAAAATTTATTTGAATGGTGATTGTATCGCTTGATGTGATTTATGTTGCTGTAATTGAATTGATTATTTGCGTCATCATTTGGTGATTATTGAACTAGTTTTGATATACCAGCTGCAATGTCCCCAACAAATTGATTTTCAACTGCTAGGAGTAATCAAAGTTGTGTTGTGATATTGGTGATAGAATTGGGTAAAACGCTGTTGAAACCATTTGCATATAATCCCAGTATCTGTAACTAGGTGCAATTAATTAAACAAGATCATTCTACCTTAAGTCAATGACCCTGAGGTCCAATTTTTATAAAATTTTCAAAGTACCAACTTACTGCTGTTATTGGCTGAGTTTATGTTTTGGTTGGTATTACGAGACACGCTAGCTCTAGGTTTATTTAATTTTTAGGATTCTTTTGTTATGACATGTTTTTGATTATCTGCAGTCCAATTTTTTGTTCATGCAGTTTATTAATGATCATAAATTTAATAAAAGACAAACTATTGTTTTGTTTATTGCAGTGAGTTTCAGCTTATTCATGAGTTATGCTTGTATGTATTGTCAGCATCTTAAAGAATGGAGTTTATTCGAGCAACACTGATCACATTGCATGCGATCCTTTATTGGATTCCCTTGGGCGATATTTTGGTATCCCCATTAGTATGTGCTTTCTTCTATAATAGCTAGCTATTGGTTTCCGCAGTTAATTTTACTGTGAACTCACTGTAATTTTTTAAAGTAAATTTTATTAGTTTTCATATCAATGTTCTACATTTGCCTTGTAGCTGGAAGCTATCCTGAAATTTTTTTTCCGTATAGGAATCTCACCCTTCAGTGTTTAACAGAGGCACACAATTTTTGTTTACTATACATTTCTTCTTGTTTAAAACCATAATTTTCTTTTGCTTTTTAAGTGCTGAATTGTCATATGTTTGTCTTTTGATAATTACAAGTTGCAGCCCTTAATTGTGGGGATTTCTATAATTTGCTGTATGTTAACATGTATAATGTTATTCATGGTCCAGTTACAGGTGCGCAATGCATATTTCTTCATTTGGCTTAGATTTGTTGTTTAATTTTCATGATTGAAGCTTACATGCTTAGGCTATTCTACGCCCAAGTACAAACATACCCGAGGCTTATGCACATGGAACTACCAAGGAACATGCAAGTGCTATCATTATGATCTTTTTTGGCTCAAGTCATAACTTGGTACTAATTTCCTCTCTCTTTTTTTCTTTTTTTTTTTAGAGTGTGTTGTTTTTTCAAGTATTTATTCAGAACTTGGCACCCTTTTTCACATCATTTTACGAGGCAAGTTTCTATTTTTTTAATTGCTTGAATATATTTACGTAAAGTAGATTAGAATAAGGTACGATTATGATTGACAAAGTTTGTCTGCTGTGCATCTTGTCATTTTTCTTCTCATGGTACCAATCCTCCCAGTTCCTACGTATGATAAGTCTGATAATATTAAATGTTCATCGTAAAATCTAGTAGGAATGACAAGGACCACCTGACTGACTTTTATTTTATTTTTTTCAATATTAAAATTATATTTATTTGTAAGTGGAGTACTCATCTAAACTGTTTAATCCTTCATTTGTATAGAACGTGAGTGCTGACCAATATTTCATTTTAAAACTATATTCTTGACTGATATTTGTTTGTCCTGTAATGGATTGTTTCTTTCTTTGGCAACTATGTATTTTCTATTTCTGATTGTCCTGGTTCTGTTCATCAGATTTTCACATATTTCTTTAATTTTTTATTGGATATTCCTTCTGCTTCTGAATAAAGAGCAGGATGCATGACTCTTTGCAAGATAGGATACTTGTGTTGTATGGAGACATGGGCTTGGCTTTGCGTCATTATAAGCTAATCTGTGTACACAAGAACAAATGATGATGCATGATACAACTTCATCCTCGTGTATGTGTGAACTCTATTACTGAGGTTGTATGAATGTAACTGAGTTGTTTTCCTGTGCAGTTTTATATCGGAGTGTTGGACTTACATGAGAATATAAATACGTTGCTGATGGGTCTTAAATGTCTCATTAATATCTTATATATGGATGACACTCAGGTTTTCAAGCTGAGGCAATTTGTCATTTTTTATATCCTGTTTGAACTTTTGGCAATTTGCTTCTCATTTTGGATATTGTGTTCAACAAGCATATGCATGACGTGCTTCACTGGTTGTCACAAATGTTTGAATTTTTATAAGCACTTTTTTGTAAGTAATTATAAAGGAAACAGGACGATTGTTTTGCCTTCATTGTTGTTTGTTTTGCAATTGCTTTTCTTATTCTAATCTGTGTTTAACTTGCAATCTTTCTTCTTTCACTATAAAAAAATTATTGATTGATTATAAATTTATGGTGGTGAAGGCCTAATGTGGGTGGCATAAGTTGACAATGAGGTTTTGTCTTTGTTTTATTATTATTATTATTATTTTTTTGTTTCGTCATTGATTCAGTCCATACAAATACAATACATGGCCATGACCAAGAGCATGAACATGAACCGTCCAAGTTCCAACAAAGTGAACTTGATGGTTCCAATCCAAGTTTGTTTGTTTTTTTTTTTTTTGAAAAGGAGTTTGTAGAGTTGTATATTTTATTTAATAAACTAAAGATTTGAGAAGTACACATGGCGTGCAGATATTAGAATAATCTTGGGATATGTCATATCATGAGAACAATAATTGGGCCTTATAATTTATATGACGGATTGATAGGGCACTTCAGTTGAAGACTATTGGAGCCTAAATTGAGCCCAAACAACTTGATTGGGTCTTTAATGGTTTAAAACTTGAGGATGGATTTTTCCATCCCTCTAAAACTGGGTATATACCTTTTTGTAAGTCCACCCTATTAAATATTTTTATAAAATCCCATTTTATATAAAACAAAATGAAAAATTTGATGATGTTTATTTACACATGTAAAATGCAAGAAGACCATCAAGTCATGTAGGTAGTGGCAATGTGGGCCCTTAGGCTAAACTGATGTCATCATTGGGCCTAATCTAATATTGAGTTGCCTTAAGTTACTAGACTTAACTAGTATTGTTATTAAATTTTCATACACAATCTTGTATTTATTAGATTATTTGTTATATTTATAGAAAACTTATAAGCTTCAATTGAGTTTTTAAGAAATAGAGATTTCTTTTAATTGCTTTATAAGGAAATACATTTTAGAAATAAATTGTTTAGTTTGAAAAATTATAAGCACTCAATGAGCTCCATTTAGCTCATTCTTCCCTTGTTTTGTTTTTCAAAAACCTCCTTAAGTTCAAAGACAGGTGATCAGGCTACATGATCTCCTTCCTCAGTTTAGGTAGACTAGACTCACTTGTTACTTCTATGGAATCACATCATGTATATTTTGCATATTTTGTTAGACTTAATTTAATATTTGTATTTATACATTTTGGTTTGTAAATAATCTTGTGAACTTTATTAAAGATGTATAGAGTTATTAAACCCTTTTAACTAAATGTTTTTGAGTGTGATTGGTTTAACTTAGTTTATTTAAAAAAATGTAAACCAACTTTTTATGCATGAATGTATACATGCATTGATGTTTATATGCGAAATTTTTAATTTTATGGTTTTGATGGATTGGTTTACTTCTGGTGGAGATTGAAATGATTTCATTTGAAATATGTTTGTGGAAGAAGTTGGGTTGAGAAAACTGGAAATATTTGGGAGTGTTTTTTTATTGTTTTCAGGTACTTTGAAAATTTTGGGAGTGTTGTAAAAGCAGTAATTATGCTACCAAAATTTTTACATAAATGATATTTACTTAAAAGAAATTGTTAACCTAGTTTTCAAAAATGAGATTAGAAATGGAAATGTTTTTAAGGGTTCGTTCCACGGAATCCTTTTACTCCTGTTAGTTAGGGTCTAGGAGATTTTCGTTGGGGTGCCGGACAGTACCTTTCGAATTCCAAAATAAAGAGATTCAAATTGGCTCATGTCACATGAAATATTTTATTTAAAGAAAATTCTTAACACAATAATATGGTGTTTTTAATCAATGGATGTTTTCGGTTCAAGTAGCCAAAAAATGCTCTTTATTGTTCTCAACATAAA
Organism: Nephelium lappaceum; assembly: GCA_021234005.1. NCBI lineage: Eukaryota > Viridiplantae > Streptophyta > Magnoliopsida > Sapindales > Sapindaceae > Nephelium > Nephelium lappaceum. The sequence continues at coordinate 3,711,233 of CM038000.1, read as the reverse complement.
ACACCATTTGACAATGGTAAGCTAGAGTTTTTCAATTTAATAAAGAATCCAATTTCTTTTTTAAATTGAGAAATGTAGTTCATATCCAATATAGAATTAAATTTCTTATTGGCTTGGAACTCTTTATTTTTAATATAATATGTAATCCAATTCCTATTAAATTAAAAATCTTTTAATTTAATTTAATATAAAATCTAATTCCAATTAAATTAAATTATTACTTTACGTTTAATGTAATATGGAATGCAATTCTTATTAAATTAAAATTTTTTTAATTTAATTTAATATGAAATCTAATTCCAATTAAATTAAAATACAATTTCCATGAATTACTTGAATGATTTTAAATTAAATTAAATGATTTAAATCATAAATAATTTAATGATACTATTTATAATTGAACTCATAACCTTTACAGATAACTAAATAATTAACAATTAATTAAATAATTCTATACATTTAAATAATCAAAATTTTTAAATAATTCGCAAATATGTCCATAAAATTTAGGAAAAACTTCATTTTAGTCTTTAAGGTTTAAAAAATATCCAAAATTTAAACATATCTTGGAAACAACTCTTTTAGTCCTTAACTTTTCCAAAACTCTTCAAAATAGTTCAAATCGTTAGTCAACTACTGGTCAAATTAAACAGATAAATTACAAAGACTCAATTACCCCTCACAACTTAAAATGACTGTTTTACTCCTAATAAAATCAGAATATTACATATTATTTGACCAATGAAAAGCTAACACGTGTACACAATAATAAAATGATTTTTTTTTAATGATTATTTTCTTTTATTTAAATTAAACAATGATTTAAAAAAATAGAAAAAAAAATCAATTTAGGAAAAAAAAAATTAAACAATAAAAATTAAACTAATTTTTATTTCTTCCCTTGATCTAGAAGAATCCAAATCAAGTCTCATTTCCTCCCTCTCTTTTCCCCTTCCTTCTTCTTCTTTGTTCTTCTCCTTTGCTTCCATCTCCTTCGCCTCTGTCTCTTCTAGCCACCATCTCATCCGCCACTGCCTCTATCTCTTCTCCTTCTTCCTCAGTCTTTTCTAGCCACCACCTCCTCCGCCTCAAATGAAGCACCTCATCTCCGTCGGAAATGGAGCCAATCTGGGTTCGATTGAACCCAGATTAAGAGATCAAACCCAGTTTTGGGTTCGATTGGACCAGTTCTTCATCTAGGTTCGATCGAGCCCACCTAGAACTAGGTTCGATCCCTTCATCTGGGTTTGTCGAACCAAGAAACGAACCCAGATGAAGAGATTATAGGTTCGGTCGAACCCAGAAACTCTTCATCAGTGTAAATGTTTTGAATTTTTTCTTTTTTGATAAACAGTTTTATTTTTTTTTCTTAATGTTGTTGTTGATGTTGTTGTTGTGGGAGATGATGTTATTGATGATACTGTGATGTTGTTGATGATGTTGAAGACTGTGATGTTGTTGATAATATTAATGAAGTGGATTGTTGATGATGTTAGTAAAAAGGTTTGATGAACAATCAAACCATGTGTTTGAATCAGTTTTTTTTTTTTTTTTTTTTAAATTCCAAATTTTTTTTTCAGTTTTTTCAAATTTTTTTATAAGTAGTTTTTTATTTTTTAAATTATTTTAAATTTTTTATAGATTCCACGTGTCACAATCTTAATCTCATACAGCAAAAGACTATCTTACCCTTTTATCTAAGCTTTCTGTTACCGTTGACCGTTAGTTGACTAACGGTTTGGACTATTTTGAAGAGTTTTGAAAAAGTTAGGGACTAAAAAAGCTGTTTTCAAAACATATTTAAAATTTTGATATTTTCCGAAACCTCAAGGACTAAAATAAAGTTTTCCCTAAAATTTATATGTACACTAATGATTGGAACTTATACATACACTAATGATTGGACAATCTAATTCTATTCTTCCTTTTGTTTCCTTAAGTGGTTGTGAGCTACCAAAGGGATCAAATGGAACTACAATTTGAGCTCCAATCATATCGGAATTATCAAATAAACTCTTTAATTCATAATTCACTATATTAATCTTAGAGTTACTCTACTAAAAATTAAGGTTGCAACTAGCCAAAATTGTAGATGTTTTACATAATTTGAATTTTGAATGTCAATCGATTTAGTCATTTCATGTAGTTCGAACCTCTATGAGTAGTTTATAATTAGAGTTAAGTCATTAAAGTCCATTATACTTCTATAATTATATCTCGTTCCATTAAGTGATATTGATTATCTAATGACTAATATATTCATAACAACTTATGAATTTATCTTTCTATTTACTCATATATTAAAAGTCAAGCGCTCTTATTATTCAAGATTCGAATAAACAATTAAAAGAACTTCTCATCTATTTCTCACAAAGAATGGATTTTACTATTCTATAGAATATTTCTTGTCACTTATCAAATCATATATCCAAAGTACGAAACTTATCAATCGTAAATATATAATTGACAGGCCCCATTCCTTAGGCAATCTACCGATAACCTCACGGTAGTTCTCTAGTGGATATCTAATTCGATTGGGAAGTTCCCAATAAAACTAAGCCGTCTACTTTTTCTATAACTTTTCTAACTTCAATATGAACTGCGGAAACGTAAGGAAAATTTTTCTTTTTAAATCTAACACTTCTACAAAACAATTTTATAAAAATTCGGGCAGCATAACGATTGTTTTCTAAACATGTTACCCTGCAAAAGTTTCAAAAATAATTTTATACATTTCTATAGCATATCCATCTCAACTTCTGGGCCTCAGGCCATAAATTCATTTTCTACAATCCAACCGCAAACATACTTTTAATTATTATAAACTCAAAATCATTTTACTGAAATGAAAATATCCATATAAATTCTAGAACATTATTTACTATATATATACATCAAAATTCTTTATAAGTATATACATTCATAAAACATAATATTTCAATAAACATCATGTCAAAGCTGGCCCACCTAGTCTTGTGTAGGAAACCCGGCATTGCGGGTACTTGATTCTGCACCTAGGGAGGTTTTTCAAATCAAAGTGGAAAAGGTGAGCTAATGGAGCTCAGTGAGTGATGAATAATTTTTCTCTACTAAAATTTCTTTTTCTAAAATGCCTCCCAAAAATTTAAAGAAAGTTTCTCAATAGCTTGCTAATGTTGTAAGGTAAATCTTATACGTTTAACAAGTATTTTCATAAAATTCATATTTAAATATAAAGCATAATAATATTGGAAGACGTAAAGAGTATAACATGTTAGTAATTTGTCAATATTTCCAATAAGCATTCAAAATAACAAAATTTCAAATCGTCACATCTTTTAATAAAATTTTCTTGCTAAAATCACATTTCTTCTTTAAATAAATTCGTGAAACTTACATGTATGGATAAAAAACATAATAAAAGCACATATCTACTATTGAATTCATGAAAGATATAATATACTAAAATCAATCATAAGTTCTTCACTAATCTTTTCTTTCTAAATCTTTTCGGATCATAAAATCCATAATTTACTAAAAATGAAATCATCTTTCTTTATTTATGTCAAGCGTAAACTATAAAAGTTTTGCTTGTAATGGCTAGAAAATACACAAAGTATAAAACACTAAATTCTCATCAAGTTTTAAAATCTATAGTTATTTTTGTTTGGCTTCTTTTCTAAAATGCACCAAATGGAATCCAGTAATGTAACATGCCATTCCGAAAATTATGTATGTACCATATTCGATGATGTGTATGACCTTATTTTGACATGATAAAGTGTTTAGAATATATTTTGAATGCATCCATACCATTTCGGTAGGCTTTCGAATGAATCGAAAATATTTCCGGAATCCGACCGAAAATCTCGAAAGGATTTTCAAGGATTTGCAAAAATTTAGAAAAGTGTCGAAATGAGTGTTAATAAACTTAAGAAATACCTTAGAACCTTAAAGGACACTTTTGAACAAAATTTGGATCGAAATGGTACCAATCCGGAAATCCCATAAGCCGACCAAGTGAATTTTCGGAGACCCAAAAGAGGGTTTAGGATGACAATTAAGAGTTACCGAGCTCACTAGAAGCATGTAGGAAGTCCAAATATAGGCCCCGGAGAGTTTTCGAAGAATTTCGAAAAAGTCACGGAAAAATCGAATTCAGGCGTTCCGGAAGATTCGAACGAAAAGAGATAAGAATGAGTGGACAAGTGGGGCTAGGATGCATGCATGAAGGACATGTGGCATGAGAATAGTATACATGCAAGACACTTGTCAAAAAGGGAGTGTGCATGGAAGACATGTGTACATGGATTTTATGCATGGTTGACATGTGTCATGACGAATGCATGCATGGGTGACACTTGGCAAGGGAAATGATGCATGTTGGACACTTGGCTAGCATGCAAGGATGGCAAACTTGTAGATTTAAGCAACTCTAAGGGTAATTATCAATTAAATGACAAAGTATATATACTAGAATGCATGAAAAATGAAAAAGTGAAGTCAATTGTGTGTGTGAGTGGTGTGTTTTCGGCCAAGAAGAGAAAGAGAGGGTGTTGGATGGCAAAGAGAAGGGAAAAACGTGCAGTAGCTATTCCATGGAGTTTATGGGTGATTTTTGACGGATTTTAACTCATCCAAGAGGAAAACACAAGCTAAGAACCAATGTAAGACCTATACCCACTCACTTTAAGAGATTAATGTGATTTTCTTTGATTTTGATGGATGAAATACATGAAGTCAGGGGCAGCAAGCTGTTCCATATAATTTCAAGGTGATTTTGGGTCCATCCAAGCTCATTCAAGAAGGGAGAGCAAGCAAACAACAAGACTACATCCATACTAAGTCATTTTAGAGGTTAGTAATGATTTTCTCCTTAACTTTGATGTGAAAATGGATGAGAAATGTGATGTAGGGGCTGTTGTGATTCCGTAAATGTTTGTTTGAGATTTTGAGACTAAAATATGATGAAAATGTGATGAAAGTATCCATGCATGAAGGTTGATGAAGGTTTGAATGAAGATTGATGTTGAATGCATGATTGGTCATGGCTAGGAGGAGTTTTTGATGTTCCAAAATAAATTTTAATTTGATAACATGATATTTGAGGATGTACATGCAAGTGAAAACTATGAAAAATGGATGCATGATGAATATATGCATGTCACGGCCAAGGAATAATTTTATCACTCAAATGAAAAATGATGTTGAAATGAAATATGACAATGTGGATTTTAGTGTGATGTGCATTCGGCTATAGGGTGATTAGAATGGTGGATTTTTATTTTGAATGATGTGAATGATCTTATGAGGTAGATGGATAATGGAATTAACTTGGAAATGGATGAAAACTAGTGTTGTTGCGTCTAGAATAAGACTTTTCGAAGAGTTTCCGTAGTCGTGCGATTATCGTGACTTGATACGTTGGTAGAAATGTGATATATTTAAATTGCAAGCGAATTGAAATTGTTTGCGAAATTCCCTAGTCTTATAACTACGTAGGTAACGAGGACCCGACGGAACTCGCATAAGACAAAAAAAAAAAAAAAAAGGCTAAAGGAAAAGAGGTGAGTGTTCTTTCAAAGTATTTTATGTGAATGATTTTATAAAACATTTTATGCAATTGTTTTATGGTCAAATGAGTAATTATGAAATGTATAAATTATATGCCATGAAATGCTTTATATGAATTTTATTCAAATGAAAATGCTATGAAAACCTTGTACATGATATTATGAAAAGTTTATGAAATGGAAATTATGAAAATGAAAAGCAGCGAAAAGAAAATGTTTTTATTAGTCCGTGGCATGCCTTCTAGGTATCTCAGTGAGTTATACCCGATAAAGAGTACCCTAAAGATGTGCGTGGTAGTGTCAGGGATGTCTATCACTAACCATACTAACAGCGGGAGGTACCCGCGAAAAAGGGGCTGAGTCAGTTAGTCCAGTCAGTGTATCAACCACGCACGTATAGAGGTATATAATGACTAGCTTCCCGTAGCGATGAAGTTTTTCGTTACGTTGGACCAGACAAATGACCTAAGCGATGAGTAATGCCGCTTGGAGCGATGGGAAATTCCGCTCTATCATGTACCTAGGGTGCCAAGTGATATATGGCAATGGTGGTTGATTTATTACATGCAAATGATTTTAATAAATTAAGTACCACCACTCATGATTTATGACATGTATGAAATGTATATGCTGCTTTATTTATTCATTTTTAATACGCATGATTATTCTATTATCAAATGTTATATATATATACATATATGCGTACTAAAATTAAGGGGTTTTCAATTTCTCAATCTCTTTTATGTGACATATTTATCTTAAACAATTGCATTATGTTTAATAAACTTTTTAGGGAGGTATTTTCCTAAAGTAGTTTAGTTAGAGAATTTAACACTCACTGAGCTTATTAGCTCACTCTTTACTTTACTTTTCCAAAACAAACCTCCCCAGGTGTAGGTGCAGGCGCAAGCGCTACAACTTTAGAGACCCCTACCACAAACTAGTGGACGCGTCGGGTGTAACTGCATTGAAATTGTAATTTTTTGTGTTTGATCATGAATGTGCATCACTTTTGGGCTTTTGTAAACTTTGGATTGATATTAAATAGAACTTTTGTAATTCATGCATATTCATGAAACGAAATGTTTTAAGTTCTTCTTTCGAAATTGCATAAACTGTTTTGTGGTTGTTTGTGGATTGGAAATGAAGGCTTGAGGCCTAGAAGTTGAGAAAAATAATTGCTATAGAAGTGTACAGGTTTTACTTGATTTTCTTATAGGTGGGATCACCAGAAATGCAGCCGTTATGCTGCCAAAATTTTTAAAATCCTATTTTGTAAAAGTATTCGAAAATCAAAAAAAAAAAAATCCACCGAATTCCGCACCATTAGAAAACTTTAAGGATGTTTTAAAAAAAGAGATTTCAGAAACGTTCACGGCTTGGCTTTGCAGAGACTTTCCAGTCGATTAAGATTTCGTCTGAAAGGCTTCCGTGGAGTACCGGACGGATTGCCTGATAGGTTATAGGTTTGGGACCTGTCAAGTAAAGTTGCTAACCCACATAGCAACTAAACTAGCGCTGAACAATGTGAGTGAAAATCTAGTCACATGCCGACTAAACTAGCGTCGTGTAATGTGACGTCACATGGCGACTAAACTAGTGTCGCTCACCGTGACTCTAAAAGACCTCCCACCATCACAAAGCGAAATGCTACGTCGCATAAGTGATGTGAGGTATTACCCTGCAAGTGTGGAGATGACTCGATAGACTCAACCCCAACTCTGACAAACTCTAGGTGGAACGAGTCATTCATTGCCCCAATGTTAGTAACACACCCTAATATTTGCCACACACATATAAGGCTCTACGGTCAAGTCTTTAAACTTTCCTTGATATCTTTTCCGTCAATTTCATCTTTTCTATCACGGGTGGTCCATTGACCTTTGAAAACCTTCTTTTATATTTCGAAATGCTAAAATCATTTTTTTTTTTTTTTTTTGCTTGAAAAGTACTAAAAACTTTCTCTTTTACTTTTGAAATATTAAAATCATTCCTTTGCTTGGTACATAAAATATTCTCAACTAGAAATCTTTAATATATTTTTAAAATATATAAACTAAAAGCTTGAAAACATCTTGCTTTTACAAAATACTAAAAGCATTCTCATTACTAGATGCTCAAACACATTTCAACACTAATATTTTTGATACTCTTTAATACAAGTGTATTAAAAGATGAAAATTTATGTTCCACTCACTAAATAAATTAACCAAATATAATCAATAAAATTTTTAAAGCTAACTTTAAAAATAATCACTCACAAAAATACAATATGAAACTTGATAAGAAACTAATTGAAACTAAATAAAAACTTCCACTCACGGCTTTACTCTTCCACCACTTGCACAATTTTGCATGACTCCTTTCTCACTTCCACCTCCCCCTACAAATTATACATTAATATAAAATCTATTACAACTAATCTATTTAGATCAATTTCAACTTAATTCAACATATTTGTCATTTGAAATTTATTTACACCCTTATTCTAATAAAATACTCAACTCATTCAAAATCATCAATTTCTTCAATTCTTTTTCCACCAATCAACTTAAATTTTTACCAAAACATAATAAAACTATATCTCACATTAAAATAACTCAAGCTCATGCACAAACATGACTTGGCCATACACTAGTATGCAGGCCCATCCATTCATTCATTTGATTTCCTTTCCATTTCACATTAATTTCATCATCTACACATCACATTTGATCAATTAATCCATCAAAACCATTCAAAAGCCATAATCTAACAAAATTATATAATCATGGCCGAACACACCCTTAAGCCTATCAACTTTATTTTGTTATATTCTTTTTGATTCTCATCACTTCAATCTCATATCAACACATCATACAACTCATTCAAGTATTAAAACCAACACAACACATAATAATTCGAGTCAAATCTATTTATTCTAAATTGAGTTTCATGCATTAATATTATAAAATATATGTTGCACGATTTTCAATTTCATAAATGAATCTACTATGGTTGCGGGGTTTTCATTCTAAAAACCTTTCCTTTTTATGAAACGAACTGGTCCGACTCCGCTCGTAGGTGTCCTGCTAACCAATCCGGCTCCCGCCAACCTCTAGTGACCTGTGCCACATGATACCCTAGTATGGAGCGAGATCCTGAATCGCTCTCTATCCGATTCAAGTAACGGAATACTGCATCGCTACAGAGCAAAACTTTTTCTCACTCAGGTGTAAGCTAGTTAATAATATACATTTTACGTGCATTGGACTAATCTCTCGGACATTTGACCGACATGACTACTTGCGGGTACCTCCCGCGGTTAGTATAGTTAGTGACGTACAGACACTACTAACTCTACCGATGCACGCTTCGGATACTCAACCCAGACCGGTAATATTCTGATACTTTTTGGGTAAGCCATAGGTTTTACTTTTTACATTTTTAAAACTAAAATTCATCTTATATACAATTCAAAACGAAAATCATCGTTTTAACGAAAATACAAATATTATATTATCCGTTACCATGCAACTTATCATTTAAATCATATTTTGATTTTACCAAAACATTCAAACATGCATGAAACATTCATTCATAAATCAAATCAACATAAAACTCATTAAAAATCATTTTGACAGTCACCTTAACTAACGATCACTTCCGAATAGCTTTCCAGAAGGCTCCAAAACGCTCTCTATCGCTCTTCCCTTGCTCCACCGGTTTGCTCGTCACTTACACAACATATGTATATGTAAATTTACGTTCATGTCAACTTCTGGAAACTCGAAATAACTAAAATTACATAATTGCCCCCAAGTGACTCGTTTTACACGTAAACCTTCATTTTTCGTTCCTTTATCGATTCTAGGGTTCCAAACTTAGTTTTCTTCACCCAGGACCCATTTACTATCACTTACAGATGTTTTGGCACTAGCGAAATTGCGTTCGGAGGCCTGAAACGAAAATAGTCTTATTTCGACCTCTTTAGGTCGAACACTATTCACAGCCCTATTCAAGGCTTTTCTTCATTCCGCTTTTGCTTCGAACACCTTCCCAACTTGCCCTCTAGTCAGTCCAAGTGTCGGTACGGAAAGAAACAGCCATTGGATAGACGTTTTAGGCTAAAAACCCGTTATTTTCGCTACTAATTTTTAGGCATTTTCTTGGTTTTGATTTCTGAACTTAATTTTTCACTTTTCATAACTTCAACACACCTAATTAAACTCGTTAGGGTTATCTGAACACTCAACGGACACAATATGGGTCAATTTACGGAATCGCCCTTCAAACTAATTTAGCGCGCATTTCGATTTCTCTTCAAATTTTTAGTATTTTATTGGTTTCTTAGGCTCCCAATAAATATTAATTCACTTATTTTTTAACTCATTTTTACTCAAAACCAACCAACAAATAAATCAAAATAAGATCCATTTCGAATCAACTTAATCACCAAAAAAATCATCAACTTCAAGCTTAAACAACTCACCCCTTTTCCTTTTCGCGTTTACTTCGTTTTGGGGTTGTTTTGGTTCAACTTTTGTGCGCCTGGGGTCTGATTTTAGTGGCAGATCTAGTGCAAAAATGGATGGTCTTCCTCTCTTCCTCCTCCTCGTTTACTCTCTGACTCTCTTCCTCTCGATCTGCCTTGTTTTGCTGCGCCTCTGTCTTCTGCGTTCGTCTTCGTTCTGGTCTACTTCGGGTCTGATTTTCATCGATTTTATGATTGGATTGCATCGGGTCTTCGTGGTGGTTGTGATGGTAGCTCGCCGTCGCCGGTTCTACTTTGATCTAGTCGAGTTTACGCGCGACGACAAGTCTGGTTCTGGTTTATCTTGGTCGAGGTTTGAGCTGGATTGGTGAGGTTCTCGGAGTCGGATTTCACAGGTCGAAACAGCTTAGTCGGAACTGTAGCTCCTCGTCGTCATCATCGTCGGTGGTCTAATTTGGTTGGCGCGGTTTCTGCTCTGTTTCAAAACGAGCGCGGGTAGTGCTTCGCGGTTGATCTACGTGCAGTTCGAGCTGGTTTCAGGCGGCGATGGTGGTTGGTCCGGCGAGACTGACTTTGGTTTCTATTTTTGATTTTTGTGATTCAATTTTTGTTTCATGTTTTCCTCCACAATCAATTTTAAAAATGATGGTCACATTCTAAGAAAATTTTATTCTCCTCCTTTCGCTTTTAGATCAGTTCTAGTTTGATCACAATTATTAAAACTTATCTTCAATTTAGTTTCTTATCACATTAAATAATTACTCGAGTTTGTTCACTATTTTACCTTTCCGTTTAATCTCTAATCGAGTTTAAATCAATCTCAAGAATTCTCTATAACCTTAAGCGCTTCAATAGACCATTTAAGGTCTCTAATAGTTATTTAGGGACTATTTCTGGGAAACTCGTAAAATTAAAATAGAGGGTTTACATTATTTGTTCATGTAAGTGTTCATATACTTTGTTATTGCTTTGTGTGCATAAGTGCATATGCATGTTTATATTGTGATATGACATTATTATGTTAACAGGATGTCTGGTTTATGTACTGCTACAACCTTTATGGGTAAAACCTACCATATTGGATGGTTTGACCGAGATCATATTTGTTTGAAGATGTCATAGGACAGTGTAATGTGTATGCATGCAGATTGTTATAGTGTAGCTGGGGAGATCTTTAGACAAAAGGTGGTAATGCTATAGAGTGGTGAGGTGAGAGCCATCAATTCTGATGCAAAGTTGCTGGATGTCCTTGACTTATTTGAGGGGAAGAGAGAGTCCCTTATCCACTTCAACATATATTATCTTCCACTTCTAGTAGTGTAACTAGATGAGCCCAACCAACCAGAATCCAACCAAGCAAAGCCTAACAAAACATAACCAATCTATTAGCTCATGGAAGGTTTGTGTTGGTGTATTGTCCTGAACTAAATGCTTTCGGCTTTCGATTAACTTGGTGCAAATTGATATCAATGCACCTTTGTTATTTTAGAATCAAATGGCATTATTATTTATTTTGCTTGTATTATATACACTACCCTTGCCAAGCATGAATTTTTGTAGTTTTGTTACCTTCAAATACCAACCATTCATAACTTCATGTCACTTAGGCAGCTACGTAGTTGGTTAAAGCACTGTTGCCTACCATGGTTGGACACCCCTGAGCCTCAAGTGGTGATTCTATCTCATACGTGTCGGTCATTCCCCCAACTATATATGGGTCACTCCTTCTCAAATGGGAGGGGAGCTGCTTTGTAGGCCACACCACTAGTAGCCTATCCCACTTGGTCCTGGTTGTTTCTTAGGCCATTACCAATAATAAAAAAAATAGTAACAAATCCAATCATTCATATTCATTTACTTGCACTGCCTACATATGTAGAAACATAATTATTTTTACAAGAAAACCACTAAAAGAAAAATAGCAATTTGTTCTCCATAGCAATTAAAGTATGGCTCTTATATAGTTTGCGGTTATAACTATGACCTCCCTTTTGCTTGCTATTACATCCCCTTTGCATACTATGACCTCGCCATCAAAAACTATTGGTTTGCGGTTAAGTTTTTGTGTTTTGTTGTGCTATTGATGTTGTCTAATAAATGAAATATTTATAATAAATTTTGTACATAAGTAATATTTATATTGATTGGATATTTGAATTATTATCAAAGTTTCTAGAAATAAAATGTTTGAATATGAAAGTAAAACCTAAAACATGAAATATGGAATTGACATAAATTATATGTATACATTTACTTTACTTTTGATTTTAAAAAAATACTATTTAAAAATAAGAAATATACAAATAAATAAATTATATGTAAACAGTGCGAAATAGCACCAAAGAACTATGGTCATGTTTAACTAGCATCAAAGAATTGAGTTGCCTTTTATTAGCACCTATCTGAATTAAAAGACATAAATACCCTTATTATAAAAAATAATAAACACTTGTTCATCTCTTTCTACGTTTTCTTTTATCTCTCTCTTTATCTTGTTGTCTCCTTTCTGCGCTGTCCTTCATTGCCGTCGACCAACCAGCAACCACTATAAATGAACCCAGCAACAACAGCATCAGGTGGTTCTGGGTTTGATCTAATTTTTATATGATTTATTATTATTATTATTATTATTGGATTTTGTTGTGGGAGAATGGATGAAAGGGATGGTTCATGATGTTAAAGACATATTGGACGCGATTGGGATGTGTTTTGAAGACACGATTCGACGAATCGCATCCTATTAGGACATCATTCTAATCTCATCCACACACAGGATGTGCAACCGTGAACTTATTTGTTTGTTTTTCTCTTCTTTTTTCCCAGGTTTTTTAACATTTTCGAACAACGGTATTTTTGTTATTTATAAAATTAACAATGAAATCATGCTATAAAATCTCATTTCAGTTAGTTGTTGCTAGTACAATATAGACTCAGTTTTTTACTGCTATTAAATATATATATATATATGTATATGTAAGAGTTTGGGTAACCTTACCTAACATAATAATTACAACCATTGGATTAGTTAAAAAAATAAAAAATTAAAACCACTGGATTGCATTGAAAAATGGGTAATTTATCTTTCAAAACAATTAATAAATTGGTGATTTAAGTTAAGAAATTATTTAATTTATAAGGGACACAACGGGTAACTTGATGGACAGAAACCGTTTTTCCAATTATATCTAAGTTTTTTTAGATAATATTTTCAAAGTTGGGGTTGATTGTCAATTCATTTCTATTCAAGGGGATGTTTTAGTATTATCTCTTTTATAATATAATAAAGTTTCTATAAAGAGATATTATGAAAAATGCCCTTGAAAAGTAAAATAATTAGAAACTACCCTTGATTTTTTATTAGATGAATCGACCTCTAGCGGTTAAAAAAAATCGATTTTTGTTAAATTTGAAAGGTATAATAATAATTGGATGCGTAATTTTGTTTGTTTAAATTTCAAAAAAAAAAAAAAAAAAAAACTTACAAACCAGAACTAAAAAAAAAAATTAAACAAAAATCTAAAAATAAAGGATGAACATGAAGATCTTCTTCTTCAAACAAAAACAAAATTGAAAAAGAAAAATAGAAACATTTGCATTGAATAAAATTAAAAAAAAAATCAAAATTAAAGAAAAAAATTAAAGTTGAATTAAAACAAAATAATTTTCTGTTGTTTTTGTTTTTGTTGTTATTTTTTTAAAGAAGATCTCTTCAAACTTTAAAACATTTTCTTGAACCAAAACAAGCAATCAAAAATTTATCTTGTACCAAAACATCAAAATATTCCAACTGGCCTAGATCAAAACCAGCAGCAAAAATACTAAAGCAATCAATCAAAAAACATCAAAATCCAATTAACCAAAAACAATCCCAAAAAAACCACAATCAACCCGACCTAATCGAACCCAGAAGTTGGGTTCATTCGACCCTAGCACAAAGAAAAAGAAGAAGAAGAAGAAGAAAAGTAGAAAAAGAAGAAGAGAGAAAGAATGAGAGAGCTAGTGGCTGGTTTGAAGAAGAAGAAAAAAAAGAAGTGCAAAAGAAGAAGAAGAAGAGAGGAGTCGAGAGAGATAGACGGTTTTTATGTTAATTAGATTTCCAGGTCAGTTTTTGTATTAAATAGTTTTTTTTTTTTTAAAAAAAAGAAAAACTGTGTAATTTTTTATATAATATTATCATTAATTAATAATTTAAAGGATATTTTAGTCATTTTATAAGTTTGAAGGGTATAATAGGCATGTTATTAGATCATAATAAGGGTATTTTGGTCATTTCACGATTTTGGTTGAAAAATGTTAACATTTTGAATGAAAAGTTAATGATAGGGAACGGTTCATCTAATTAAAAAAAAAAAAAAAAAGATGTAGTTCCCAATTATTTTATCTTTCAAGGGTTTTTCATAATATCCCATAAATATAATAAATGGATATTTGAAGAATTGAATGGAAAGGAAAATATTACTAAAGAGCATGGTGACACTTTTCTAAATGAAATTTCCAATACATATTTCACGAGCCGAGTGCGCATTAAATGCAAAACATAACTTTGCGCTAAAAGAATGTCTTGTGTCTTTGATTATTGTGTTATGACAATTGTGAGGAGTAGCATGCAATGTATCAAATCAAAGTTTTTTTTTTTTTTTTTTTATGTAATACAAAGTAAATCAAAGTTTTTACAGCTTCAATATTTCAATGTAGCAGTAAGAAAGTAGAAAATCAGAAGGTTTATAAACCTGAAGCTGACTCTTACGAAGCTAAATGATGCCGTTCCAAATGAATGAAAATGGTTATGATTCTAATCTCACCTACACAGGAATTACAGTGGTTAGTAAAGGGAAAGTTGATTGAAGTTCAAGAGAGTAAATAATTGATATATGAAATAAGTTTAACAAAACTTGAGAATATAGATTTCACCACCCAATGAATTGATAACCAAAGTAGGATAGATTTTTTAGGGATACAATTATCACCACCATAAATTTAAAACTCATCGCTCAAAGAATCTACCAGGAGATACAGAATTTTTTGAGAGAGCACAAAGGCTAATTTTCATTCAAATTCGTTATTTCTTGTTATAGCCATGATATTTCGTATTTAAAGGCCCCAAAATATATAATTCCAAGGAAAATTAAAGTTGGCAGCCATCCATATAGCTTTCCTTACTGGAAAAATGCTCCCCATTGATTACAGGTTAAAATACACATATTTAGAAGATAGAAAATAGAAAATATTAAATACATCATAATTTGCTACTTATTAACTAAAATTAGTTTTCTAGGCAATTAATTGACAATGGAAATGTTGAACCAAGTTGGGATAGTCATGTGGGCTTAGATTTGGGCTGAAACATCATTAATAATCATTGGGTTGAAATCTCCAACTTTGATTTGGGCTAGAGTCGAAATTGCTTGGAGCATACTTTTGGGCATCAGCATCACCATCTTAGGACTAAATGGGCTGAGTATAAATGCCCTCACATCTTTGAGTGCTGCACATGCCACCAAAGAAGTGCCCCATAAAAAATGCTTTACCTTATCTATGTCTTTTTTCATACATTTTACTTTTCCACTCACTATTGTAAAGATCAAAGTCGTGCACCAGTTTTAACCAAGCTGCACTGAACTCTTCTTTAGTATATGGTACTTCCATGAATTTTTTAAATGTTGTTACCTTATCCGCATCACAAAGGTGAGTGACCGTATTCTTGTAAATGTGCCAATTGTATATTCGGTGACGAGAATTTGGTAGTACATCATCAATGGACTGTCTCATTACTTCATCTCCATCAGTTAACATAAAGAGAGGATGCTTGTTACCTATGAAATCATTTAAAATATTAAGTGCCCATTTGTACGAATCAACTGTCTAATCCAACAGTAGGGCACTGCCAAATAGAGAAGTAGCATGTTGGTTGTTTTGTACCGAGAAACAGAACCAAGGGTTTGACATATACATTTGTTTTATACATGCTATCGACTATAAGAACATCTCCGAAACACTAATAATCAAACAGGGAATAAGAGTCCTCCAAAACAATTGGATAACCTACCATTATCATTAACTTGAAATCTACAGTAGAAACTAGGATCGAAAATTGTCTTTGATTCCATATATGAGGGTGCAACTTGTGAATCACTTTTGAAATCAGTATTTCATCTTTCCACACCCAACCTGTTGCAAAGATCTTTTATAGTGAAATCGACCTTTACATATCCCCCTACCTGGTCGACCATGTATTCATATACATGAAAAGGTCTGATGCAAACATTGTGCATTGCATTGACTTATACCAAGTCTGATTCCTTTATGCGTCTATCTGATTGAATGAATTGAACCTTGTGGGCTAGTGCTAGTTCATGAGAATGTTTTTCCATGAATACCTAAGTAGTAAACACGCTCTTTTCTGGGTTCAACTGTACACAAAAATGTGCTTTACAATGCACGTTGCTGTCCCTCCTTGTCTTGTGTCTCTTATTTGCATTGTCTAAATATTGAATTTGTATTACTCCTTCCTTCTCGCATACCCATTTTCTCATAATAATTCTCCTTTCTTTGTCTCGATCAATGTTGTTCAATCTTACACCAAATCCAATTATCTGTGCATAACTCTCATAAAATGATCTTGTTTTGTCAACTATATTAACTACCATTTCATATGCATCCGAGGCTATTAACTGACAACAATCGATCTGACTGTTATGTGAACTTCGATTTGTTGCACTTTTAAGCACTCTAAGTCCCCATCTATGGAATTATCACACTACCCAACTTCTTCTTCTGGTTTGATACTTCGTTGCTCCTCACCACTATCCGTTACTACATGAAGTTCAAAATCTATAATCGGTTGGTCGAAAATGGATAGATACATTTAACTGAATAATATGCTAACACAAATAATCAAACATTATTTTCTGTTTCCAATGACAGTATCATTAAAGGTCCTACTAACGCATACAATCTAACTTAACTACATATACAAGCTCCATACTAGAACATCTATCGTAACAAGTTTACTACATACAATCAATTAAGCTGCTGACAGTAACAATTGTGTGTGTTCCGCTAACCAATGCAAATAAAAAAAAAATGACATACTCAATAAGCCGCCTTCAGTAACAAGTGTGTATGGTAAGGAACTAATTTCCTGTCTGACAAACTTATTATGTGTGTTCCATGAACTAATGTATGTTCCTGCAAAGTAATGTATGTTTATGCGAATTAAATTGTTGCAGGGAGCCTCTAGTAACAAAACATCTAACATAACAAGTTCACTACATACATCAATCAACTTCATAAGCTGCTTTTGAAACTCAATGCTATGTAATAAAAATGACATCAAATGCACTACATATATACAAGCTCCACTACCAGAACATATGACTTAACAAGTTTACTACATACAAGCGATTAAGTCCATAAGCTGCTTTCAAAATTTAATGCAAAGAAATAAAAATGACATAATTCATAAGCTACCATCAGTAACAATTGTGTGTGTTTCGCTAACTAATGTAAATAAATAAAACTAACATACTCAATGAACCGCCCTTAGTAACAATTGTGTGTGTTACGGGAACTATTCATGTTTCGCGCACTTATTATATATGTTCCGCAAACTAATTTTAGCGTGAGTTAACGTATGTTTACATGAATTAAATTATTGCAGGGAGCCTCCAGTGACCATAACATCTAACATAACAAGTTAACTACATACATCAATCAATTCCATAAGCTGCTTATGAAACTAAATGCTATGAAGTAAAAATGACATACTCCATAAGTTTCATCTGTTACAGACAAGCAATGCCTTTGCTATAAGAACATCTAACAAAACAAGTTAACTACATACAATCAATTGTCTCTATAAGTTGCTTTTCAAATATGATTCTCTCCTTCACCATGCAAAGCAAGAATGAAAGCCGATTATGGAAGCAAGAATGGACGCGGGTTTAGAGTTGTCCTGCTTTCACAATGATGCTACAAGAGAGCACAGATGAAAGAATGAATGAAAGCAGCTTTAGAGAATGAAGCAAGAATGCAAGAGTTATAATAGATGTTGCAGTCTTAAAAGGAAGAATGAAATCAGTATGGGTGTGCACAACAATGCATAACTTCGGATTTTTAAAAAATAAAACAATGAGTTAGATGACATCTTGTAGCAACAATGAGTTTAAATGGCTAAATAGGTATGCCTAACAGCTCCTTCATATGTGTGTTGAAGAGTTTTGAGTTTTTTTTTTTTTTTAATAAAAAAAGGGATGTTGAAGAGTTAAAGGACATCAAGAATGACCAAAGAGAGAAGAGTTGCTGTGAGAGAAGTTATTATGTCGGCCAGTTGAATGGGAGTGCATAACAGCTGGCAGACACCTTTTTACCTGTTCAATAGGTTTATCAATTTATTAATTTAGTAGTTTATAAATAAGTCCCAACCTTTGGATCTAACTCCTTAGAAGATGAATGGTCAAGATTGAAAATTTTTAAAAGTGTATGCATACATTAGGTGCACCTTAGAACACGCCATATATATATATATATATATGTCTTAATCACTATAATTAGGTTTGAGGTCACACACACATACACACACACACACACACACATATATATATGATTGCTTCTCTCTATTCAACGGCCAACACTAATACATTATTCAAAATTCACATTTTCATTGTCATAGTTAAACTCTCAACCACAACAAGATTTGAAATCAAGGTTGATTGTGAGAGTGTATGAGAATCAAGTAGGCTTTCTTCCATTCTTACATTTTTGTTTATTTAATATTAAAAGTTTATGGTATTATATTGTTTATGTTTAGAGTCATTTCAAAATAAGATCAAAATTTTGTGGATTTCTTTTAGAAAAAATAGAGACTGTTGGAAATTTTGTTTTCTAATAGATGTGTCAGTTTTGTTTAATTGTTAATTTGACTAGGCAAATGAAGGTATAAATTATGAAATTTGGTATGAATGATTCTTAGGATGTTAGGTTATCTTCTGAAAAATTTCGTTGTCATATGATAGTATGCAATTAATTAGAAATTTTTGTTCATATCTGACTTAGTGAAACAAAAGTCTGAACAGCACTGCACTAGGTTGAATATTAATTTTTTTTTGGACATGTAATCGGTGTTATTTTGGTCTTACTAAATTTTCATATGAACCATTATGAGTCTTCTTTAAACTGTTAAAATTTCAAGGATTTTTATTGAGGAGTTTAATTTTAATTTGGATATCAAGGGCTGTTCAGTTTCAAAACTGATTCAGTACAGCCTTAGTTTGGATTCGGAGGTTTAAAATGATAAGCTATCAGAGGAATCTAAAGCTAGAAATTTTTAAGACCTATATTCTGAATCTTTAGAACACACACACACACACATATATATACATATATATAGATAGGTTGATTGGTTTTATATACAATTTATTAAAATTGAGGAAAAATGGACCGAATCAGTAGAGTTAGTGTTGACAATAGTGAATCTTAAAGGTATTTGAGGTTTTATTAATTTGGCATGTTGCGGTTTCTGTTAAACAAATGTTAATATAGAACTTATAATGATATATTGAGATTTAATATATCTTTGACTAGTCTGAAGTAATTTATGAAGTTATAGATTTTTATAAATTTATATAAATGAGTTTCGTTATGTGATTTTAAGTTAATAAACGAGATTATTTTGTAAAGTTATTTTTGTAAGAAATGGGTACTCAACAACCCCCTAAATTTTTGTAATCCAAAATTTGTAAAATTAGTTGAAGTTTAGATGGCAATATTTACACCTACTTCCTTCCTATAATAATTATGTTTCCTTTTTTATTTTTTTACAACAATTTTCATTTTGACAGGTCGAAAACTTAAAAGGGAATATAGTGATTTATGGTCATTGACATATTAAGTCAGTATAAATTTGGTAGGTGATATTCAATTTGATCATATGCATCATAATAAAAGAAAAACTTTAAGAATCAATTTGTTTTTCAAATTGATCATCGTTATCTTTTTGAGCCATGGAAAACAGAAAAGCTCAAAGGTTCGAAGGTATGTTTTATCCTGTAATCATAGATTATGAATTTCACTGCAGTTTAATTTTTATTAGATTGCATTATTGGTTATATGGTAGGATCATGCATTGATATATTTTTTTCATATTTTATAGAGGAAATTTCTAGATCGTTCGACAATTTGAATTCCAGATTGTTAAACTAGATCGAGCTTGTCTCTCTATCTGGCAACAAGATTGTTGAACAATGATCTAGTTTTAACGAATCAGATTGTCGTTGGACAATCTGATTCGACAAACTAGATCGTCACGATGATCTAGTTCTTCTCTCCGTCTCCATCCATGATGGAGCTCCATTGTGCGCAATACAGATAACCTCCATCTGTGGCAATCAATGATTGATGGAGATCCATCTCCATCGGTATTGATAGAGATGGAGGTGTAATACATTTCCAATGATACGGTGGATGATGGAAACCAAGATAGCAATCATGGAGGTCAATGAGACAATTGGACAACGGGACAATTGGACTTAATTTTGAAGGCTTTTGTCTCATTGACCTCCATGATTGCTATCTTGGTTTCCATCAGTGGAGAAGCAAATTGTATCTTTATTGCTCATCTTCGATGGAGCTCCAATTCGGATCTCCACTTGCTCTCTTTTTTTTATTATATTTTAATTTTTTTTTAAAAAAAAAAAATTGCCCACTGTCCATCTATGTTATTCGACGATGGATATTAGAGGTGGGTTTTTAATTTTCAGTTTAGTTTTATTTTTAATTTACTTTTCTTTATCATTGAATCTCCATTGTCCATCAATACTTGATGGATGGTGGATATCTAATATATATACTTTTAATTTTACTAATTTTTTAAAAGGATGAAGTAATAATTTAACTTTTTAATTTGAGTGTAAAATATTTTTTTGTTAATGTTGACCTAAAAAATAACGTTAGAGAGGCTAAATTGAAGTGTTTTTTTTTTTTTTTTTAACCTGAGGGACTAATGAAGTCATTAATGGATTCGTATTTAAAAAAAAAAAAAAAAAGTTTCGAAATAATATAGGGATAAAAATAAAATTTCTCCTAAAAAATAGAGCTGTTAGTGATTTTATTATGTGAATAGAATAGTGTATTAAATTTGTAACTTTGTCACATGTTGACGTCTGAAGAAAAGCTAATAAGAGATTCTTCTTTCTGAAATAACGGGTACTCAACAACCCCTAAATTTTTGTTAGACAAAATATGTAAAATTAGTTAATTTCTAGATGGCAACATTCACACCTCATTCCTTCCTATAATATTTATGTTTCCTTTTTTATGTTCTTTTACTGCAATTAAGTTCATTTTGACCGGTAGAAAACTTTAAAGGAATATTGAGATTTATGGTAATTGGCATATTAAGTTAGTTTATTTTTGGTAGGTTATATTCAATTTGATCTTATGTATCAAATTAAAAAACAAACTTTAAGAATCAACTTATTTTTCAAATTGATTATAGTTCTAAATCATTTTACTAGTCAACCATGGAAAACAGAAAAACTCAAAGAAACGAAGGTGTGTTTTATCATGTCATCATAGGCTACGAATGTAACTACAGTTTTTTATTAGAATGCAATTTTTCAGTAGAATGTGTTTTTGGTTATTGTAGGATCACACGCTATTATATTCTTTTTATTTTTTAGAAGAAATTTTTAGTGATTTATAACTTTAGACAACTACATCTCTGATACAATGTGCAGGTTTCAATTCTAATATCAGAGAATCATGATCTCTTATTTAATTAAATTTGGGATTTGGGATATGAGACATGCAAGTATAACAATAATTAGGTTTTGTAACCCATTTGCAATAATACACAAAATCACAAACTTTGTTAACATGTGATCTATATATATATATATAAATATTATAGCAAAGAAAGATATAATTTCATTGCAATATGACTAATAACGAGTTGCTGAGGGATTGTTACTGATCTCGCTATTTGCAGATGGTGAAGAAATCTTGAATGATTCTCCAATAGAGCAAGTGAGGCTTACAGTTCCAACCACAGATGATCCGACGTTGCCCACCTTAACATTTCGAACTTGGGTCTTAGGGCCCATTACATGCGCTATTTTAAGTTTCATATATCAATTCGGCTTTTATCGCCAACTAGTTTTCTCTATACCAAGTAGTTGTGTCCAGATAATGCTTGTCACACTTAGCAAATTAATGGCAGCTACACTTCCATCTAAATCCATCAAAGTTCCTGGAACAAGATGGAGTTTCTCAATGAATCCGGGGCCTTTCAACATCAAAGAAAATGTGTTGTTAAATATTTTGGCTGCAGCAGACCCGCCTTATAGTATGCCAATTATTGCAGCGAGAAAAATCTACTATCATAAACC
This sequence comes from Nephelium lappaceum, assembly GCA_021234005.1. Classification (NCBI taxonomy): domain Eukaryota; kingdom Viridiplantae; phylum Streptophyta; class Magnoliopsida; order Sapindales; family Sapindaceae; genus Nephelium; species Nephelium lappaceum. The sequence goes on along the minus strand of CM038000.1, from coordinate 3,688,821 downwards.
TCTAAATATCTGGACATCTTTAATCCTAATTTTGACAACTCAAGTAATTGCTAGTTGTATATTAAAGCTTTATCTACTTGATATATGAAATATTATGATGAATGTCCTTCCAGTTGCTAGGTTATAGGTTTGCGGGAATGTTTATGAAGTTGTTGGTATATAATCCCTACATGTGGTACCCTTTAATCTTACCTAATGTATCTTTCTACAAGTACATATTTTGTGTTATTTTTGGTGTATATGAATGCAAACATATATGCTTGAAATTATCTAACAAAGTTCACTTGAATTTAGGGCATTGCACGAGGTAGAAATGAGGCCCAAAAGAGGCATATCGAAACTTCAGTTACTTGTTATAGCAACAATTGCGAGCTTTGCCTACGCTGTAATACCAGACTATTTCTTTCCTTCTATAAGTGCTCTTTCTGTTGTTTGTTGGTTCTGGAAAAGTTCGGTTACAGCTCAACTCATCGGCTCTGCTCGTAATGGCCTTGGCATTGGTTCATTCGCCTTGGACTGGTCTGCTATATCAGGCTATACTGGAAATCCATTAGTTTTTCCGTTATCTACAATCATCAACATGGCTGTTGGATTCATAATATTGCTCTACGTTATATGCCCAATTGCCTATTGGACTAATTCCTTCAGTGTCAAGAAATTTCCTTTCTTCTCTTATGAACTTTATGACAAAGATGGTCAAGTTTATAATGTCTCAAAGATTATTAATGAGAGTGATCTCACGTTCAATCAAAAAGGTTATGAAAACTATTCAATTATTTATAAGAGTGTTACGAATCTTTTCATGACTGGGTTTGCTTTTGCTACCGTCACAGCCACTCTCTCTCATTTTGTAATATTCCATGGAAGGTACAATACAATGCCCTTTTTAAGTTTATTTAGTATACATTCTATAAGCTTTTCCACCATAAAATGAAATATTTTCTATGTAGGGAATTCTGGCAGCAAGTAAAACAAGCAAATGATAAAAACAACAGCACTCGTGAAGATGTCCATAATAGGTTGATGAAGAAGTATGATTCTGTTCCGCAATGGTGGTTCCTTGCAATTCTAGTTTCCTCATTCTGCTTGGCCATTTTTGCTTGTGAAGGACTTGGGAAGCAGTTACAGCTACCTTATTGGGGAATCATTTTAGCATGCATCTTAGCAATGATTTTTATTTTACCACTAGGTGTTATTGCAGCTACCACTGGCCAAGTAAGCTTATTTCCTCAGCTATGTATCTTCTTATATTTACTTACATTATTGAAAATTTTCATTCTAACAGAAGTCAAAAATTACTACAGTCCATGAGCGTGATTGTCATGGTTGCTGATCTGTTAATAGGATATATCTATCCTGGCAAACCAATATCCTTTCTAGTATTTGAAGACTTTTGCCCGTCAACCCAAGGTCACACTCTTTCATTTATGGAAGATTTCAAATTGGGTCATTACATGAAGATTGCTCCAAAATCAATGTTTGTTGCACAAATAACCGGAACAATCATCTCAGCAGTTGTTAGTTTGATTACAACTTGGTGGTTAATCTCAACTGTGGACAATATATGTGACCCAAAACATTTACCGCAAGGTAGTCCTTGGACTTGTCCTGGGCTAAATGTAATCGACTATGGCTCAGTAACATGGGGGTTGATGGATCCAAGGCGTATGTATTTTCCAGATGGCATATACTCAAAATTATTCTATTTCTTTTTTATCGGTTTGATAGGACCAATGTTTGTTTGGATATTATTGAAGTGTTTTCCTAATAAGAAATGGATCCAAAGCATTAACATTCCAAACATGTTAGGAGGTTTCATGTCTTTGCTACAAGCTGGTGCAGTGAGTTATTGGTCTTTTATAAGTGTGGGGATTTTCTTCAATTTCATTGTATATAGAAAGTATAAAGATTGGTGGAGTGAATATAATTATGTGATGGCAAATGGGCTTGATTTGGGAGTTGCCTTGCAAGCTCTTTTGGTAGGTATAACTCAGCTAATGAGTGGTGTATATGGAGTAAACTGGTGGGGTTTAGAAGTGGGAGATCATTGTCCCCTTGCCCAGTGTCCTACAGCTCCTGGTGTTTTAGTGGAAGGTTGCCCTACTATTTAATTCAAGAAACTTGGGCATAAATATTCAGCATGACTGACATTAATAAGAGATTATTTCTTTATGTCTGTTAGAGTCGGTATTCATTTGATCAGTCAATCTATGTATGTAAATGTTTTTCAAACTCTATAGTTCAACCAAATTTATTGGAGTAATCAAGCTTCATCATTTTTATATCAATATCTTGGAGAAGACTGACAAAACTAGGGAACATTGATGGTAATTGCCATTTTAGAATCTATCAAAACATACATATTTATATATATATATATATATATATTTAATAACACATAAATCCCCATCCTATAAGTAGCACATCATCATGTAATCATAATTTTATTCACTACAGAACTTAGTTGGATAAGGTTGAAAGCAAAAGGTAATCTTTTTTTTTTATTTTTTTAAGAAATGTGAATAACATATCATATGTTTTTATATTATTTATTTATAAAATTTAAGATAATAAATAATATAGTAATATTTTAATTTATTATCAAAGATTGAATAAATGCAAGAATATTAATCCATGATCAAGTAATCGACATGCATTGCATACTAACCTTCACTCATCTATATATAGTGCCGCTCAAAAGCGGAAAATTCACACTATTATTTCTTATTTGTCTTCAATATTAGTGAAAAACACCGAAATTAACAAATATAAAAACTGAAAATTTGGTTTCAGTCACCAATTTTTAAAAACTTTCATTTTAACCATTGGATTGTATTAAAACATGAGCGATTTATCTTTGAAAAAAATTAATAAATTGGTGACTTAAGTTAAGAAATTATTTAATTTATAAGGATAGAACTAGTAACTTGATGGACGGAAACCATTTTTCCATTAATATCTAATTTTTTTTAGCAGATATTTTCAAAGTTGGGGTTAATTGTCATTCATTTCGATTCAAGGGGATGTTTTACTATTATCCCTTTTATAATATAATAAAGTTTCTGTGAAGGGATATTATAAAAAATGTCACTGGAAAATAAATAGGAAACTACCCTCGGTTTAGCGATTAAAAAAAAAAAACGGTTGTTGTTAAATTTGAAAGGTATAATGGTAATTGGATGAGTAATTTTATTTATTTTAATTTGAGAAAAAATTTTAAGAACCAAAACAAAACAAAAAAAATTAAACAAAAATCTATAAATAATGGACAAACATGAAGATCTTCATCTTCAAACAAAAAAAAAAATAGAAACATCTGGATTGAATAAAATAATAAAAAAAATCAAAATTAAAGAAAAAATTAAAGTTGAATCAAAACAAAATTTTTTTTTTTTTTTTAAAATGTAGATCTCTTTAAACTTTGAAACCAAAACAATGAACATCAACCTTAAAAAAAAAAAAAAAAAAAAAAAATTGAAAGCAATAAAAGATTCATCTTGAACCAAAACACCAAAATATTCCAACTAACCTAGATCAAAACCAGCAGTAAAAATACCAAATCAATCAACAAAAATACACCAAAATCCAATCAACCAAAAAAAAAACCACAATCAAACTGACCCAATCGAACCTAGAAACTAAGTTCGAATCAAACCCAGTTCTAGGTTCGAATGGTTCATTCAAATCGGGAATGAACCCAGTTCTGGGTTTTATTCAAACCGAGTTATGGGTTCAATTCGAACCTAGATCCAAACCTGATCCAAACCTAGAAACTAGGTTCATTCAATCCCAGAACAAAGAAAAAGAAGAAGAAGAAGAGAAAGAGAAAAAGAAGAAGAGAGAGAGAGAGAGAAGAGAGACGATGACTGGTTTAAAGAAAAGTAAGAAGAAGAAGAGCAGAAGAAGAAGAAGAAGAACAAGAAGAAGAAGAGATGAGTGAAGAGAGATAGGTGGTTTTTATGTTAATTAGGTTCCAAGTTGGTTTTTGAATAAACTATTTTTTAAAAAAAAAAAAACAATTGTGTTACTTCTTATTTAATATTATCATTAATTACTAATTTAAGGGATATTTTAGTCATTTTATAAGTTTGAAGGGTATAAGAGGCATTTTATAGGATCATAATAAAAGTATTTTGATCGTTTCACGATTTTGGCTCGAAAATGTTAACATTTTAGATGGAAAGTTAACGTTAGGGGATGGTTAACATATAAAAAAAAAAGGGTGTAGTTCTCGATTATTTTACTTTTCATGGATTCTTCATAATATCTCATAAATATAACAAATGAATATTTGAAGAATTGAATGGAAAGGAAAATATTTCTAAAGACAACAAAATTAAGCGTAGTGACACTTTTCTAAATGAAATTTCCAATACATATTTCATGGGCCAAGTGCGCATTAAATGCAAAACATAACTCGACGCTGAAACAGTGCCTTGTGTCTTTGATTACTACGTTATGACACTTGTAAGGAGTCGTGTGCAATGTATCAAATCAACTTTTTTTGTTTTTTAATGTAATACAAACTAAATCAAAGTTTTTATAGCTTCAATATTTGAATATAACAATAAGAAAGTAGAAAATCATAAGATTTATAGACCTAAAGTTGACTCTTATGAAGCCAAATGAATGGAAATGGCTTATGATTCTAATCTCACCACAAAGGAATTATAGTGGTTAGGAAAGGGAAAATAGATTTAAATTCAAGAGAATAAATAAATGATAAATTAAACAAGTTCGACAAAACTTGAGAATATAAATTTCACCACCCTAAGAATTGATAACCAAAGTAGGATAGATTTTTTAGGGATGCAGATATCACCACCCTAAGTTTAAAACTCATCGCTCAAGGAACCCACCAACAGATATAAAATGTTTTGAGAGAGCACAAAGGCTAATTTTCATTCAAATTCATCATTCCTTGGTACAACCATGATATTTCATATTTAAAGGCCCCAAAATACATAATTCAAAGGAAAATTAAAGTTGGCAGCCATCCATCTAACTTCCCTTATTGGAAAAATATCTTCATTGATTACAAGTCAAAAAACACACATATAGAGATGATAGAAAATAGCAAACATTAAATACATCATAATCTACTACTTATTAACTAAAATTAGTTTTCTAGGCAATTAATTGATAATGGAAATGTTGAACTAAGTTGGGGTAGCCATATGGGCTTGGATTTGGGCCAAAATATCATCAACAATCATTGGGTTGGAATCTCCAACTTTGATTTGGGCTGGAGCTGGAATTGCTTAGATCATGCACTTAGGCATCAGCATCACTATCTTAGGACTAAATGGGCTGAGTATAAATGTTCTAATAGTTTACCAAAACCTTATCTTGGATGTAATTGATTAATAGATCTAGATGAGAAAGAAGGGCTCTCAAAACATATATAGAGCTGGTGTAAGCCCTCAACGTTTATTTATGGTTTACCTAAGTAACAACCCCCTAAGTGATGTATGAAATCCTAAGTGATTGATAGGAAATGTTTTGAGACCCTAAGAGAGTAATCAAAGTAGTGTAAAAGTATAGAGATTGAGGAAACCCCATTAGAAGCCTAAATAAGAGTAAAGGTAAAATGGTCATTGACATTGGAGTTACAGGTTAGTATGACCTATAGACTAAAGTGAAATAAGTTTGTAAGTGAAGGGTCAAGATGGAATAAGTGAACAAGTTAGAGGTCAAGATGGAATAACCATTAGTTAAGTGCCAAAAATCCAATTTTCAATAAGTTTTAAGTATAAAAGCAACACCTGATCAATTTTTTTCAAGCAATTCACGCCACTAACAAAGCAAACACAAAGAAATCAAAGGAAAGAAAAGAGAGAACATGAGAAAGGTGTGTGTTGGTTCGGTCAAGGCTAGGAATTGATGATCAAGCTAGTTTCAATCACTTTTTGACATCCCAATCCATCAAGCAAGCTTCCATAAGCTAGGAAATCAAAATTGAAGCAATAATCAAAGCTAAATAAGGTTAGTTCACTCACTTTTGAACTTGTTGTGGTGATGTTGGTGTTGGTTATTTTGATAGTGTTTGAGTAGGTTTTGATGGGAAGTTTTTACCTATGTTAGGAGATGATTTATTTGAGACTTGAAAGGCTTGTATAGATGGCATGGAAACCTACTAAAATTGATGAGCTAAGGTTGGCATGAGATAGGTTTTGAGTTGGTTTTGGATTTGAAACTTATGGAATGAGATGTAGACTAAGTGTTTGACAAATTGTCTAAAAGAATCCACATCAAAAACTTGAAAGAAATGGACTTAGACTAAGTTAGTGCTTGTAAGGCTTTATGGAGAGGTATGAGAATCCAATGAAATTGAGCTGTTTTAACTATGATTCCATGTTGTTTAGGTGACCTATAATCCTATGAAAATGTTAGAATTGCATTGGAAGCTATTCCATTGTAATGCATTGTAAAGCACTTAGGAAATGCATATTGAGTTGTCATTGAAAATCAATTCTTTTATATGTTGAAATGACTTGTATGGATAGGTTTGAGTATGTTTAACATTAGGAAGAAAGAATTAAGTTTTAGAATGAAATGGGTGAAAAAGCCCCCTAAAAACGGATGAAAAAGTGAGGTTTTTCTTAAATTTTGATATCCAAACAATATCGGAATTTGACCAAATTTTATGGGTGACCACATTGGGAGATAAGAAGAGTGTGAGAAAAAGAATTGGAGTAAAAGCATGCACGGTTGGGCTGTGCATTCAATTCGGATTTGAGAGGTCTAAAACGGTCATTTTGGGTTCCAAGCTTCAATTTATGATGGGAAGCATATGGGAACGTCCCTTGGGGTATATATGAAGGATTCATGCAAAGAAATTGGGAATTTGGAGCATGGATCAAAGAAAAACTGAAAGGAGAAGCTACTAGTGTAGAGAGAATTTAATAGAGTCAGTATAGTTAGGTGCATCTTAGTGCATCTTTGCATTGTCTATTGAGCACATTCTAAGTGTGCTTATCATGTGTAGGTGAAGGCAAGGCTAGCGGAGCCAGAGAGGACCGTTGAAGCCATTAAGGGAAGTTTGAAAGCAAGGTGAGTGCAAAATGGTTTTAACAAAAATGTATGTGTTTTGACATGTTTATGTATTTTCTAGTATGGTTGTGATTTTATGATTTTAAACGGATGATTTCATGAATACTATGTTTTGTATGAAAGTTATCTTTTGTGTTCTTATAAGTGTGAAAATTACTTTGAAATGGAATTCGAAATTTTAGTATTATTCGATAAATGATTGATGCAAAAATGGTATATGTATAAATATGTTTTCAAAGGCCAATTGTTTGCCTACCCTTGTAAGTTATGTAGACCCGGCCGGTATGTCCCACATATGTATGGCAATGTATGAGGGGTATTGCATCACTCATATTGGGGGAATAGAGTCCGTCGTGTCGCTTTTACGTGTGTGGGATGTTGTCTTACTCTATGCTTTGCGATGCACAATTCCGTGTGTAGTTGTTGGGATGTCTTTGTAAGTGTCACGGATGGTGTTTATGGCCAAATCATCTCGTAACTTCACGTTCTTGTGGTTGTAAGTTTAAAAGGTAACATTGGTGCATTTTAAAATGCGAATGTAAGTTCGAAAGTAAACTATTTTATATGATTATAATTATGTTTGAAAGGAAGCCTTATAATTGAATTCAGTTTGAATAATATTATTGCTTATTAAGTTTATGAAAAGTTTTATGTATCCCTTATGTTAGGATTTGTATGATTTTATTATGTGAAGCATGAACTTTTATGAAATTTTAAGTTAAATGACAATGAAATGCAACCCTATTTTTAATGTTTTTAAGGAGGTATTTTACAATGGAATATGATATTACTTTATAACTTACGCGCACTCATTGAGCTTCATTAAGCTCACTTTTTCCTGTTTTATGTCAAAAACCTCCTCAGGTGCTAACGCGGGTGACGTGGCACAAGATACCCTCCAATTGATATAGGTGGGCGCCAACTCGACGAATGCTTCCCTTGTATAAACATTCTGCATGTATATGAAAGTTGAAAAGCCTCCCTTTTGTTGTATTTGATCATATATTTTCGTGGCTTTTGAATAAATGTTTATATCTATGTATCTTTTGATATGTGTAAAGTTTTATGAATTTATTTTAAGTGATGAAAAGTATGTATTTTGCTAAGTTAATTTCTTATGAATTTTGGCTTTGGCCTTTGGCTTAAAGTTATGGTTTCGAATGATTTTTAACTTATGTGATTTATGGTTTTTAATCCCAAGATTTTATGGCTTTATTTGACTTTTAAACTATGTGCATTACATGGAAAGAGTTTGTGGAAGTAGTTGTGTTGGATATTGAAAATAGTCGAAGTGTATTTTAACCTTATAGGTATTTTGGGAACCTTAAAAATATAGACATCATATCGCCAAATTTCCGTTTGAAAAAAAAAAAAAAAAATTCAACCCAATCGTGTTTATAAGTAAGGAAAAATTTTAAGGATTCGCTCCACGGATTCCTTTTAGGACAATAAGAAAGAGTTTAGAAGGATTTCATCGGGGTGCCAGGCAGGGCTCTTCGGATACAAGTATGATAAAATCTGGGTTGGGTCCTGTCAGCTGGCTTAACAAAATAAAGAGCCTAAGAAACTTGTCTAGACCATTAGATTACGTGAATTCTTATGGCAGAATAATAGAGAGAGTTCATTTGTATTTGGTCTTTCGCCCCTTTTTGCTGAAAGAGTCCACAAAAGAATAAGAGGTAGATGTAGAAGTGTGCTAACCTACCAACACTACTCATATGGCAAACTCGCTTTTGAGATTATCTCAGAAGGATTGTCTCTCTATAATGAATTAAAGCTTTAGAAGCAGGTGGCAAATGAGAAATTATATGGCAATGCAAACACTAAGACGTGATCTAAAATAAACAAACTTGTCCCTTGGGAGTGATTTTGTCAGTATGTCTGCCACCTGTTCATGTGTACTACAGTACTTCAGCATGATTTCATTACTGGCAACCAAGTCACGGATGAAATGCAAGCGAATGTCAATATGCTTCGTCCTCCCATGAAAAACTGGATTTTTTGTCATTGCAATTGTTGCCTTGTTGTCACAAAAAATATCAGTTGCACCTTTTTGCTTTTGATGAAGATCTGCTAGAATTCTTCTAAGCCATATTGCGGCAAAATAATTATAAGAAGAGATGTAGTTTTTGATGAAGATGCAAGTTGGAATTGGAATGACAAAAATGATGCAGCTCAAGTTCAGATCTTAACAGAGAGTGAGACTCTAGCAATTGAAAGTGTTGAACCAATTCTCACAAATTCTTCAATTCTTTTCGGGTCACCAGCTTCCTCACCATCAACTTCAAGAAGTAGCAGTTCATCCTCTTTACAGGAATCTTCTAATGAAACGCCTCCTGCAAAGTTTAGATCTTTGAGAGAGATCTATGAATCTTGTCAATTTGCTTTTTTTGTCACAGATCCTACAACCTTTGAAGAAGCAGCAACAAAAGAAGAATGACAGAATGCAATGAAAGAAGAGTTGATGGCAATTCAAAAGAATGAAACATGGGAGTTAGTGGGTCTACCTGAAGGAAAGAATGCAATTGGTCTCAAATGGGTGTTCAAAACAAAATATCATGGTAATGGAACTATTCAAAAGCACAAGGCTCAGCTTGTAGCTAAAGGATATTCACAGCAACAAGGTATTGATTTCGAAGAAACTTTTTCTCCTGTTGCTCGACTTGGAACAATGAGGATTGTTTTAGCTTTGGCTACACAATTACATTGGCCTGTTTATCAATTCGATGTCAAATCTGCATTTTTAAATGGAGACTTGCAAGAAGAAGTTTATGTCACTCAACCTGAAGGATTTGTAGTCGAAGGCAAGGAGACGAAAATGTACAAGTTGAGAAAGGCAGTCTATGGGCTAAAACAAGCTCCACGGGCATGGTATAGTAAGATTGATGGCTACTTTCGTCAAAATGGTTTCACAAGAAGTGAAAATGAGCCTACTTTTTATGTGAATAAGCAAAATAAAGCTGACTTTATCATTGTTTGTCTTTATGTTGATGATATTATATATATGAGCTCTTCTGATGCTCTTGTGACTGATTTTAAGTCTAAGGGACAAGATCGGGAGACACAAGTTTTGACACAAATTTTAACACGATTTTATTGACCGTTGGATGAAGAGGATTTTAATGGTTTAGATTTACTCACACCACTACATACAACTTTATTTTACACTCTATATAAATATTTTCTCTCCCCTCTCTCTTCATTATTATATTAGCTCTCTTCTCTCTCTTCATTATTACACCATCTCTCTCCTCTCTCTTCATTATTACACTGTCTCTCATCTCTCCTATTAATATTAAAATCTCAATATTTAAATTATTTTTTTCTTAGCCAATCCAATTATATTTAAAAACTCATCAAAAAAATTAAAAAAAAAAAAGCAGCAATTGTTTTTTTTTTTTAACTTGATAAATTTATTATTTAAATGATGATTTATTTTTTAAAATAGTTTAAACCAAGCAATTTTTAGTAAGAAAATTTGTACTACCACTTAAAAAAAAAATCTTATTTCAAAAAAAATTTCTAACCAAAATAAGTAAAATCAATTTTATTTTTCAAAAACACAAAACACTTAACCAAAAAGTTTTTCTTACTAAAGATTGTTTGGTTTAAACTATTTTAAAAAATAAATTATCATTTAAATAATAAATTTATCAAGTTAAAAAAAAAAACAATTGTAGCTTTTTTTTTAATTTTCTTGATGGGTTTTTAAATATAATTGGATTGGGTGAGAAAAAAATAATTTAAATATTGAGATTTTAATATTAATGGGAGAGAGGAGAGATAGTGTAATAATGAAGAGAGAGATGAGAGAAAATATTTATGTAGAGTGTAAAATGAAGTTGTATGTAGTGGTGTGAATAAATCTAAACCATTAAAATTCTCCTCATCCAAAGGTCAACAAATCGTGTCAAAATTTGTGTCAAAACTTGTGTCTCCCGATCCTGCCCCTAAGTCTAATATGATGAAGAAATTTGAAATGACAGACATGGGTTTATTGCATTATTTTCTTGGTCTTGAGGTGAAGCAAGGAGTTGATGGAATATTTATCTCACAAAGGAAATATGCAATAGATCTTCTCAAAAGATTCAGCTTACTCAATTGCAAACCAGCTACTACACCCATGAATATAAATGAGAAGTTGCAACATGAAGATGGTACAAAGGAGGCAAATGCAAAGAAATTCAGAAGCTTGGTTGGAGGTTTGATTTATTTGACTCATACTAGGCCAGATATTGCTTTTTCTGTTGGTGTAATTTCCAGGTTAATGCAAAATCCCACAAAGACTCACTTTGGAGCAGCAAAAAGAGTCTTACGGTATGTTGCTGGAACTGCAAATTATGAAATTTGGTATACTGAAGTTTCCAACTTCAGTCTTTGTGGGTTTACCGATACTGACTGGGCTAGTTCATTGGAAGATAGAAAGAGCACCTCAGCTAGTGTATTGGTGAAATAACAAAAAAAGAACGATTAAATCTTCAACGATTAGTTCTTCATATCAAGTAATTTATGGATCTTTATTCTAAGAAACAAAGTAATGTATGGATCTCAAATCGCAAACTACTTACTTCGCGATCAGTAACTATGAGCTCCACTTCGCTAACTATGAACTCGCCATTGAGAACTAAAATATGATGCAACAATTTTATCAACAATTGTTATCAAATTTAAAAACATTCACTTACAAATATGATGCAACAATTATGATCAACAAAGATATATATACATATATGATGCCCTTTATAAAATGGTTATGTACAGAAAAAAAAAAAAAAAAAAAAAAAAAATCTATCAAGTTCTTATTTTTTCACAAGTTACGGATGGTTACGCCTGTCATGCCCAACTTTTTCACACTTCTGACTTCAATTTGGTCTTCTATGAGTCTTGGGCTTGACTTTTGGGTTGGTCAATATTGTGGGCCTTCCTTTACATTTCACCGTTACCGGATCTTTTATGATACATCCTTTCCTTAATACCTTCAACTGCACTTTTGTTATATTTGTTTCGATATTCGTTTGTCAATGTTTGCAAACTATTACGCATGCTAAAAAAATTCTTTTTAAGCATTAGAGTGATTTATATGATACTAAATCAATCCGCTGATAGGAAATAATGGAAAGCAAATCATTTTGGTTTAATGACTAGTTGACAATTGCTAAGATTGTGTGCTCGAATGGTGGAATTGATTTGATTATGCTTGCTAAGATTGTGTGCTTGAATGGTGAAATTGATTTTATCATTTTTGCTGAGATTGTGCTTTGATTCAGAAGTATCCTTAACATAAAGTACATTTAGCCATTCATAGTAGAAAAAACTTTATTCTCACCTTTAAGCTTTGGCAATAAAAAAGTTGTAGACTTAAAATTAACAATCGTCTGAAAAAGTTGTAGACTCTAACAAGTGAGTTGGATAAGTAATAAATTATTGAAGAGCGATGCAACACAATAGTGAAAAGGAATTCTATAAATCGTAGTTATATATATATATATATATTCCAAAATGGTTGCACATGTAGGATCACAACTATAGTAAAAATAGACAATAATATATATATTTATGTTATTTCTATTATAATAAATGTAAATCAAACTCCAACCCTTGAACTCAATATCTATGGTCTAATGAAAAATAATCTACAATAGGAAAAAGATATTTCATGTGCTATATACCATCTATAATCAAATATCCAATTAACAATTAAAATAGAGACAAAGAAAAAGAAGTTAAAATGGTCCTATTATGGTGCTTATTATATAATTTGATTTAGTTCAAAACAATGAAAAGCAAAGTACAGTGGTTACAAAACATTGCTTAGCGATTGAGGTCTAATATTTGTTAAAACTTTCCATTCCCATTGTATGAAATAATGTTGATTATGAATGATTACTTGTTTGAGTTTGTTAGAGCCTATTGGTGATACATGTATATGGACATTATTATATAAGTGAAAGCTATCATCACTTTTTATTAATAACTCTGACGCATTGATGCAAACCCCATATATATCTCGATATGACACTCACAATCAAATTAGATCATAACCTCAAGAAAGATTAAACCAGGTTATAAAAAGGAATTTTAACTCGTTAATTATATATCAATTAATAACTAAAATTATAAAAAAAAAAAAAATTGACCTAATGATTAGAACTCAATTAAGAACCAAAACTATAAAAGAATGATATTAACGTCACTCCCAAGAATAAGATGAGAATATGAGAGATAAGTCATAATTAATCATACAATGATTAACTTGATAATTACATGTTCTTAAAAGAATAAAAGAGAAATAAACTCTTATTCAATAATCAATAATCAGCGGCATAATAACAAACCTAAACTAATTTTTTATTTATAATTAACTAATTCTAACTTTTCTAGGAAACATAACTTTTGTAGCAAATAAAATCCTAAATAAAAACAAATTCTAAATTAACAAAAAGATATATTACTTAAAATAGAAAATAATATAACTACTTCTAATTTAAATGAAATACTAATCCTAAGTTAATTGAAATCCTAAATTAAGCCCAATTTGAATTCAAAATTTGCTAGAAAATCACAATTCACATGAAGCCACATAAAAAACCCAACCCGGCTACTCTTGGGTGTCAGGAGCTTGTTTCTGTATTTTAACCGTAACTTTCATGTCCAATGTCGAAATTGTACATTTAAAAAAAAACAGAGAGAGAGAGAGTAGCTCCGACTACTTTAGGGTGAGAAAATTGATAAAAAGTTATAATATTTTATCTGAAAATATTATTACAATTTGATGTAGAAAGCTGGGTTTATTTTGGGTATCAAAAATTAATTTGATTGATTCCTAGTTGAAAGATATAATGATGATAGTTGGCATACAACTACCAAATTCAGATATTGAAGTCTTGTGATCAAGTATCATGACCATAGAAGATAAGGATAATTTTGTTTCTCTAAGAGGATCTTGATACTAAAAAGATGACCACGTAGCCAAAGTTAAAACTATATATATATATGTATATATATATATATATATAATAAGAAAAATTATAATTAATAGAAAAAAAAAATATCACAGCGAAAATTGCAATTAAATATAATGCCACTCAAAAGCTGAATACTCAAAAGAGATGATATATATGATCCATTATATTTAATAGATTTTTATTTTTTTATGTTATATATATATATATATTATGTCAACTTTCAAATTAAAAATATTATTATAATGTTTACCATCTTAAATTTTAACTAAAAAAAATATTGAAAAAAATTGATATAATATTCATGTCTCTTAAAAAATAAAACAAAAGAGGAAATTTATTCTAAAAAGGACAATTATCATCAACGTTCCCTTTTGATTTTAAATTGAATGTATATCCCTTTCATGAGTACATCTCACTAAAACTATGAAAAATCTCTAGTTTGTAAATAAACCCCAACTAATACCAATATTGCCCTTCTTTTATTGTTTTTGTACTATATTTTTATAACTCACAATACTTATTTTGTTTTTTAATTAATTTTGTTAAATTTTAGAGGTTTTTCCCTAACAAACAGGGTAAGTAGATTATGATTTTCTTCTAATAATAAATAATTTAAAACATATCATTTTACAATCAATATATGATTTTGAATTATTCTTCACACTTTACAATTAATTTATATTCTTTTAAAAAAAAGTTGATATTTGAAAAAAAAAATAGTTAATTTAAAGAAGATAGAATTTGAAAAAGTATAGAGAGCTTTATTTCGGTTTAATTTTTAGAGTTATATAATAGCATTTAAACAAATTTCTTGTTATTTGAATAAGATACAATTTTTTATCTCAATTCAACGGATTTATTGTATTATGAAGAAAAGAAGTTTAAATTAATTAGTAATTTCTTATAGAATATTTGAAATAAAATAAACTTTTTGATATATGTTCTTATTTTTTCTTTCAAACTTGTTTTCCTTTTTTTTTTTTCTTCTTAATAAAACACAATAATTTCATCATAATTTTGATTTATTCTCAATATTCTGTAATTAATTTGTTTCTTTAAAAATTATTTGATATTTGAAATTAGTATTTAAAAAAATATTAAGCGTTTGAAAAAAGAAAAAAGTTTTATATTATACATGAGGAAGTGATTAATATTTGTGAGTATAGTTACAAATTATTTACCCTTGTTAGTAATTTTCTTTAAGGATAATATTATAATTTTAAAAATAGATTATGTTGGGGTGTGCATACAATTTTTTAGGGGTGTAAATAAGATTACTCTATAATTTTTTATTTTTTATTTTTTATTTTTTATTAAGAGCTAAAGCCTAATATTGAGAAAATTTTATTTCAAACTTAAGTATGAGTTTAAGCCCATTGTTTTAAAGAAATATCATTGCTAAATAGCTCTTATTACTTTCCCAAGTGAGTCCATTTATAAGTTAAGCTCTATTGTGATTAAAAGAAAGAAAGTAATTATTAAACGAGCCATTGAACTTGCTAAATAAGCCCATAAGACTTGAAAAATGAGTATATTTAAATTTAAAAGCCCATGAATTTTAAAAAAGAGTTTTTTTTTTTTTTTTTTTCTAATTGGGCCCTAAATAGCATATAATTATAGTTTTTTATTAAAAAAATAGTTGAAAAATGAGTGTAAAGTATATATTGGGCCTATGTGGTCCAATTAGAGTTGGGCCGTTCTGAGCCCGTTGCCCTGAACAGAACCCATGTTGTGGTCCATCTGTTGCTATGGTGATGACTGATGGATTTGCCGGTTTATTCCACGTGTTGACATCCACATCTGAAAACAGCACCAAAGGGCAAAAATCGCCCAACTTTGGATCAGCTTGAGTCTTGAGACACCTATGGTCAACCCTAAGAAGCCTAATACTAGTATTTTTATATATTGAATATGTTGCATTGCTTCCAATTTTTGCAACACCTTGTTAGGTAAACATGTATGTTATGGGAGAGTATGTTGGTGTCAATCATAGAGATGTCAACGGACTGATTATCATTCTAATTGTCTTTCACATTTTGCCTCTTTGTTTGATTTCATTACAAAGCACAGTAATCAATTAGCGAATCATCTATTATTTATTACTGGCCATTGTTTTTCAACCAGAACATTGAGTTTTGACGTGGCATTTGCATTGACACCTAACTACTTTTGCAATCTTAAAGTCAACACATCTTATATGAAGATTATAAAGTTTTTTAGTCATAGTTCTAAAAGATGTTAGAATTCTTTAAATAGTTTGGTAATTTACCTGGATCAGAATCATTCGGAATATATAAATATCCAAATCCTTCATATTAGTAATGAAATTGTCCAATAGATCTCTTCAATAGATCTCTTCATACTAGTGGTTTTCACTTTCCATTTCCAAACCGTCTAATTGTATAATTTGATCTATAATCAAATATTCAATTAGCAATTAATATAGACACAAAAAATATTAAAATGGTCTTATTATGGTGCTAATTATATAATTTGATCTAATTAAAAATTAGACTGAGTTCACAAATAGCATCTTAAAAAACTGTTCCAAGGAATATTGTATATTAGAAACCAATATTATTATTAAAGAGTAGATTAATTTTTCTCGCATGCAATTGAATGAAAAAATATATTTTTTTTTTGAATGAAAAAGTATATATATATTTTTCATATTTTTGTAAGCAGAAGATATAAATATTTGCTTCCTTAATTACTATATGGTGCTTTCCTAATGTTTTTCTCAGACCAATACAATTGTAATAAATTTATGAATCCAATTCTCTCTCTTTTCTTTAATTCTTATAAAAAAATAAAAAATAAAAAATGAAAATTCTTTCATTGGTTATGAAATGACTGACCCAGCTAGTATGGGTTGAAGTACATACATAATAGAAAAAACTTTATTTTCACATTTAAACTCAATTTTAGACGCGCAGTGAAAAAGTTACTGACTCTAAATTGACAAGTGAGTTGAATCAGTCCATAAATTATTGAAGAACAATCAACAGAACAGTGAAAAGGAATCATGTAAATTGCAGTTATCTATATATATATATATTTTTTCTAGAATGGTTGCACGTTAAAAATAGACAATAATATATATTTATGTTATAATAAATGTAAATCAAACTGGTCTTTGAACTCAAGATCTATGGTCTAATGAAAAATAATCCACAAAAGAAAAAAGACATTTCATGTGCTGTATACCATCTATAGTCAAACATCCAATTAACAATTAAAATAGACCCAAAAAGTGTTAAAATTGTCTTATTGTGGTGCTATTTATATAACTTGATTTAGTTCAAAACACTAAAAAGCAAAGTGCAGTGATGACAAAACATTACTTAGCGATTCAAGTCTAATATTTGTTAAAATTTTCCTTTTGCGTTATATGAAGTAGTGTTGATTATGAATGGTTGCTTGTATAAGTTTGTTGAAACCTATTGGTGATACTTGTATATGGACATTATTGCATGAGTGAAAATGATCATTACTTTTGATTGATAGCTCTGACGCATTGATGCGAACCCCATATATATATATGTCGCTGGCTTAAGATGTCTCTAGTCACTCCGGCGACCAAGGTTGTGTCATGGTCGCCGGAGTGACTAGAGAATAAGAAGATTGAATGAGAAGCATTTGTGAGGTAAAGAAAAAAATCTTTTATAAAACTGTCTTACATCTGATTTGATGAAATGGATTAGTGAGATAAGTAAAAGAAAATAAAAGAATTAAAAAAAATAATATTATTTTATTAATTTATCTCACAACATCAATTATAAAAGAGTTTTATTAAAGAATTTTTTCTTTTTTCACAGTAGCGATGATGATATGCAAGCAGCGTAGTACCACAAGTTGCTTTCCTGGACGACACGTAATCATGCAGTTTTCTGTTCATTTATTACACTGTCGCTGTTTAAGTATCCACTTCTAGTTTCTCAACGTTGTATCATATTTATATTAATTTTATTGTGAAAAATACCAAAAATAACTATTCAGAAAACTGAAAATTCATATATGGCCACCAAATTATAAAAATTCAATTTCACCCTCTCAAACAAACTAATATCTTCCTATACCCAAGTTACCCATTTTACCCCTAACCATACACCACTCTTGTTTTTCTAAAATTCAAAACAAAAAATCAACACGAAATTACAAAACTACCCCCATCTATTGAAATGGCACAACAACAACAAATCCAAAGCACAACAACCGGTCAACCAAACAAATCCAAAGCAAAATCATCCAAAGCAAAATCAACCGGTTTCAAATCAACATCGCAACCCGGTTTCCGCCGACCGCCGACCGTCGCCGAGCGCCCAAGCCCGACCTGCAACCTTGCCGATCGGCTGACAACCCAAGGCCACGCCCACGCCCACGCCCGACCTGCAACCTTGCCAATCGGCCGACAGCCCAAGCCCGACCGCGACCACCTTGTCTCTCCGTTTCGCACCTTGGCCGACGTCCTCCAATCGCCGACGAGAGTCTCCAACCTTGCCGATCGCCCGATCGCCCGACCGCCCAGGCCTGACCGCGAGCGTCTTGCCGATCGCCCGACCATCACGCCCGACCGCCCATCGCCAGCCTTGTCTCACCATTTCGGAGCTTCGCCAACCTCCTCCAACCGTCGGCGAGCGTGATCACTGCCTCCATTACCGACAGTAAGTGACAAACTCCATTTGATAGTTTGAGTTCTATATGTGAAATTTTTGAGTGTTGATTTAGTTTGTTTGTGTTATGGATGTTGGATTAGTTTAGTATGATTAGATTAGATTAGTTTTGACGCGACCCAACCCGGATACCTCTAACTCTGATCCGGTCGGTCACGCCGGGCACCCCAACGAAACCCGTGGAGCGAACCCTAAACTCTTTCATACTTTCTGAAACATCGTTGGCTTGGGTTTTCTTTAAAAACTGAAAACGCGTAGGAAAATTTTTCTTTTTAATTTTAAATTCATTTTCGAAACTCATTTTTCATTAAAAATTTCGACAGCATAACGGCTGCATTTTTAACGTTTTCGAAAAACCTGTTTACAAAAAATATCAACACTTCAACTATTTTTAGCACCAACCCAACTTCTGATTGCCCGTAGGCCTCAATCATGCATTTGATTTTTAAATCAACTTATGAAAATTCCAATGACATTCAATAAATCACATTTAAATCAAAAACAGTTTAAAAACAGTTATAAACAAATAATTACAACTTTCAAATCACTTATACATTTCAAAAGATATTTACATGGAAATGACAGATGCAAAGTCAACTGCTCAAAATATCGTCGTGTCGCGCTGGCTCACCCGCTGGAGGTAACGCTACTGATCGGCTACCTACTGAGAGTACCTGAGGAGGTTTTTATATAAAACAGAAAAATAATGAGCTAGAAGCTCAGTGAGTGATAATTTATCTTTTCTTTAAAAATATGATTTTCAAAACGTCCTCCTCTGAAAACGTTTGAAAACTATTCTTTGTTTCTAAAGCATTTCAAACTTATATCTTTTAAGCATCAACTTAAATAAGAGAATTCATCTCTAAGCACATGCACGTATTTAAATACAAAACTTGCAACTGTAAATCATAAATAATTTCAATAATAATTATAAAATATCTTTTATCTCAAATAAGCTTTTTTTTTTTAAAACTGTTTCCTGATATCTTTTGAAATTACCATAGTATCCCTAAATCTGGGGTCTCTTAAGTCTAACGGCTATGTGCGGAATTTCCCAGCGCTAACCATAGCTCGCCAGCTCGGAGACATCTCGCGGCTATGTGCAGAATTTCCCAGCGCTAACCATAGCTCGCCTGCTCTGAGACATCTCGTGGCCATGTGCGGAATTTCTCAGCGCTAACCATAGCACACGAAACACTACCCCACATCAGTAATGGCGACTCGACTGACAGACTCTGACCCTTATCCCCCTGGTTAGTGACTTATCCCTCCCCAGGACTGTGCCAACTGAAGTGGGATAGACCGATCGGGTCTAAACTGCTCTGTAATCTCTGAAAATCCCTGAGGGGATACTTTCTGGTTTTGAAAACACTTTTCTCTTTTCTGCTTTAACTTTTTGGTGCAAAAGCACAATTCTCTTTTCTGAGTGCGTAAAACACTAAAATCTGATTTCTGAGTGCCATAAACACTAAAACTCATTTTCTGAGTGCATTAAACACTAAAACTGATTTTCTCAATTCAAACTTGAAAACTTAGTTTCTGAAACTTCATTTCAACAACTTTATATATATGCATATAAAATCACATTCTCATTTCAAACTAATGCTCATGCATATATCAATGCATTTAAAATAAACTCAAGCAATTACTTATCAAATTAAATTTGATAATTTGAAATACTTTTAAAATCTTTAAATAAAACTCACTCACAAAACTGATGACTGAAAATAGCGCGTGCGGAGCCTCTAATCCTCTCGCCTCGATCCTCGAGCTCCCTCGTCACCTACACAACATATTACGTTCGCGTAAACCTCTAGAAACTTGAAATTACACAATCGTCCCTAAATGACCCTTTTTACGCGCAACTCTCCATTTTGATTTCTAATCTTAATCTTTCGCTTTTAATAGCTTCAATACTCTTAATTAAACTTATTAAAGTCGTCCAAACATTCAACGGATGCCATAAGGGTCAATTTATGAAATTGCCCTTCAAACTAATTTAACGCGCGATTTGGATTCTCTTTAAATCTTTGATATTTTCTTAGTTCTCTAAGCTCTCAATATACTTAAATCCACTTGTTTTCCAACTTATTTTTACTCAAAATCAACCAATAAACAAATCAACTTAACATCCATTTCGAATCAACTTAAATCATCAATAAAATCATTTAACATCAAGAGTAAACAACTCACCCCTTATCTTCCTCGCGAAATCACTATTTCCCTTCGCTTTGACTTCGTTTAGGGACTGTTTTGGGGGTGGTTTTAGACTGGGTTCGGTTGGATCTTCCTCTCCCTTGCGCGATCTCTCCCTCTCTCGGCTGATTTCTCCTTTTTCTTCCCCGATCTACCTTCTCTATTTTGATTTCAGCTTCAGCTGTACTCGGATCGGGTTTAGGTGATGATTATGAGCTGGAATCAAGCTTGGTTCTGCTCTCGTTCAGGTCTGATCGGCGTTGGTTTTGCGGCTGGATCAACGAGCTCGGCGTCGGAATCAGCTAGAGAAGCCCGTCGGCGTCGTCGCGGCAGCGGTCGACGATCAGTTCTGCTCGGATCTGCTTCCTCTTCGCGCAGTCGTCGTTCGGCTTCAGCTTTGGCGTCGCGCCGTCGCGTCGAGCGTTACGTGCAGCTCTGGTTGGTCGACCGGCGATGATCTGCTCGACTGGTCGACGATCCTCTCCCTCCGGCGTCGCGCGGCTGTCTTCTTCTTCTTCTTTCTTCTTCCTTCTTTTCTCTTCTCTTCTTTCTTTCTTCTCTTCTGCGACAGCTCACTCACTCTCTCTTTAGATTTTTAGACAAACTTTTGGCTTCTATTTTCCTCCCCAAACTATTCTCAAAATGACAGTCACGTCCTAAGAAAATATCGGTCTCCTCTCTTGACTTTTAGCTTAATTTCACTTTGACCACAATTATTAAAACTTATCTTCAATTTAGTCCCTTATCACCTTAAATATGTACTCGATTTCATTCACTATTTTATCTTTCCGTTTAATCTCCAATCGAATTTAAATCGATCTCTATGGATCCTCTATGACCTTAAGCATATCCATAAACCATTTAGGGTCTCCAATAATTATTTAGAAACTATTTCCGGGAAATCCATAAAATCAAATTCGAGGGCTTACAAGTTTTGGTTGGATTTTGGTGGATAACACATGAAAATGGAGGTTTGGGTTTGTGAAGAAGACAATGAGGTTGGGTTTTGCACAAAACCGGGTTTAATGCATCGATTAAACCCGGTTTTAACCCAAAACCAGGTTTAATTGATGCATTAAACCCGGTTTTGGGTTAAAACCGGATTAAATTGGTGCCTTAAACCTGGAACCGAGTTTAAGGCATCCATTAAACCCGGTTCCGGGTTTAAGGCATCCATTAAACCCGGAACCGGGTTTAAGGCATCCATTAAACCCGGAACCGGGTTTAATGGATCCATTAAACCCGGTTTTGTGCAAAACCGGGTTTATGCAAAACCGGGTTTAATACACAATTAAACCCAGGTTTTTTTTTTATTTAATAAATATATAATTATTATTGGTTTTTGAAATAAGTTAAATAAATTATAAAATTTAATAACGTTAGAAATAAATGAAATGTAATCTATTATTCCTATAATTAAAATAAAAATATGAAATAAATGTGATTAATAAAAATTAAAATTAACAAAAATAAAAATAAGTAAATGAAATATAAAAAATAAAAAGAATTAATTAATTAAATTTTAAATTTGATTTAATGTAATTGTAATATGTTAATTTAATTTGTTAATTTAAATTAGATTTATAAATTAATGAAAATAGGACAAAAAAATAATAATTAAGTGTTATTTTAAAGTAAATAGTCAATTAAATTAATGTTATTACAATTATTTTTTTTGTTTTGTATAGATGCAGGTCCTTTATAAATAGAGTTCACAGGTTATTCCCGATGATATGTCATTGAGTACACATTGCAGCTTCAAAGAGATTGCTGGTCTAAAAGCAGCTCTTGAAAAAAAAGAACTCCTGAAGCAATTTTTGGGCATGACTCCATTTAGACATTTTATGGAAATATCTCATAATCAGTTGTTGGTTTGCCCTTTGATTGCAACTATTCTTGCTAGGGAGTTAGAAATCCCTCGTGCTAGCCCTGATGAGATGTGGTTTGAAATTGGAGGGCGACCATATAGATTTGGAAAGCAGGAATTTTTATTGGTAACAGGGCTGCAATTCGGGCGAATCGATGTAAATACAATAAAGGCACGACAAAATGATAAAAAAAGTCTTTTGTGGAGATTGTTCAAAGGAAGTCCACCATTAGTGAAAGCTATTGTACTAATGATCAAGTCACGGGCGAATTTAGATGTTGATGACACTTTGAAGTTGGCTAATTTAGTCATAGCTTTCCAGTTATTTTATGGTTTAGATGAGCGTCAAGGGGTGGATAAGGCGTTGTGGGTCATGATAGAGGATGTAGAAGTGTGGAATGCGTTCCCGTGGGGTACATTGGCATATAGTATACTTCTCCATCACCTCAGACAGGTGATTACTGAGGAACGCCTTATCCAAGGACGGACGGTTAATCTATACGGATTTGTTTGGGCATTTCAGGTACAACACTTACTATATGCTCATTATTATTATGAATGAAAATTGTTTAAATATATATTTATTCATGGTTCTATATTTGTTTGCATAACTAAAACATTAGCTCAATTATTTATTTCAAAATGAATTACTCAAATAAAGTTTAAAAAAATGTATTTAGTAGAATTTTTAAAAAGTCACCATTAAGAGAATGAAAATGCGCAAACACTTTTGTTATGTGAGAGGAAGTGCTAATTAAAGATCACTCTTAAACATTGTTAAAATATTACACGAATGTCAAACTTTAATGTATTTTATAATTAAAATATTAAACAAGAAAAATCAATAATATTATTCATGTTAAACAAATTAATTAACTAAAAAGTTGGAAAAAAAATTAGGCATTCAATTTAACTTACCCACCATGTCAAAGCAACACTTTTTTTTTGTTTGTTGGCTTTTTAAACTTTCACAAATTTAATTAACAAAAAATTGTTTAAATATATATTTATTTTTATATTGTAATGATATATATTTGTTTTTGTTTAATATGCATTACAGTGGTGGCTTGTTGAAATGTTCCCATACTTAGACAATAAAGTAGGGAACTGAATACCAGGCGATGTGGATTTGCCAAGGTTTAGGAATTGGCATTGTAATAAGCGGATTAGAAAGGATGCAAATAATTGGAGGAATGAGCTTCACTTTGTAAGTGTCTACATTAATCTAGATTTTTTTAATTTGTTTACTACCTTTGCGTTTAATATACTAACTATATTTATATACATGTATTGTAGTGTATTGCATCGAAGAAGATTCTTGTGCCCACTGATGATGAGAGAGAGATGGATTATTGGAGGTCCTTCAATGCCAAGCATTTGGTTGGAGAGAAAGTGTGGAAAAGTGGCGGTGGAGGGGGTGAAGATGATGAGGGTGATGATGATGATGAGCAGACAGTGAGTGAGAATATGTTAAATAGGGAGGAGGAGGAGAAAGAGAAGGAGGAGGAGGAGGGAGAGGATAAGGATGAAGAGAGGGAGCCGAGAACGAAAAGTGTGCATGATGTACGACCGGGGAGCAGTTCGCCCGTTAGACCATCTCACCCTCGAGTATGAATTTTATTTTAAATAATTTATATTTGATTTATATTTTACATTAGGTGTATATAATAATTTATATCATTTATATATAAATATATAGTTTTTTATATTTATATATAAATGATATAAATATAAAAATAATTTATATTTTACATTAGGTGTATATAATAATTTATATCATTTATATATAAATATATAGTTTTTTATATTTATATATAAATGATATAAATATAAAAATAATTTATATTTTACATTAGGTGTATATAATAATTGATTATTTATATCATTTATATATAAATATATAGTTTTTATATGTATATATAAATGATATAAATATAAAAATAATTTATATTTTACATTAGGTGTATATAATAATTGATTATTTATATCATTTATATATAAATATATAGTTTTTATATTTATATATAAATGATATAAATATAAAAATAATTTATATTTTACATTAGGTGTATATAATAATTTATATCATTTATATATAAATATATAGTTTTTATATTTATATATAAATGATATAAATATAAAAATAATTTATATTTTACATTAGGTGTATATAATAATTTATATCATTTATATATAAACATATAGTTTTTATATTTATATATAAATGATATAAATATAAAAATAATTTATATTTTACATTAGGTGTATATAATAATTTATATCATTTATATATAAATATATAGTTTTTATATTTATATATAAATGATATAAATTTTTATTAAATATAAAAATAATTCATATTTGATTTATATTTTACATTAGGTGTATATAATAATTTATATCATTTATATATAAACATATAATTTATATTTTATTTATATTTTACATTTTGTTTAAATTATATATAATTATATATTTTTTATTTATGTAGGTGCCTCAGCAGACAAATGTGGGCAAGATACTGAAGCTATTGGAGCATATAGTCGGGTTGCAGCAATCACAGAACAGGATGTTGGAAAAATTGGATAAGAGATTGCAAAGAGTTGAAGACCACTTACAGATTAGTGGGCGTATGGATGATGATGCTGCTGAGAGCTCTATTCGGGACCAGGATCATGACCTGCATGTCCATGATTCAGGATCAGTGAGGGATCCTCATATTGCTGACCCTATCCATGACTCTGGATTAGGGAGGGATCAAAGCATTGCTGATCAGGACCCGACTATCCATATACATGACTCAGGAGCTGAGAGGGATCATCACATCCATGACTCGGTGAGAGATATAGACATCGGTGATGTTCAGGTATATTTTGTATTTATTTTACGTTATAATCTTACGTATTAAGTTTAAAAATCTAATTTACAAATGTGAGTTGCTTTAAATTACAGGGAGGGCTTATCCATGAGCGATGCAAGCGAAAAATTAAGCCATCAGCATCTTGTAGGACGCCATACACGGATCCCATACCCCCGAAAAAGAAAAAGAAAGAATAAAAGAAAGTGGCGGAGCGGGTGATGGAGGATATGGCAGAGCAGGTGGCGAAGACTGTACCCGATGTCTACACGGAGTACAAAGCTGCTTCTTTGAATCTCCGGTATGAATAAAAAATATTATTACATTATCTTAATTTGATTACTAATGTAATAAAATATAGTCTAATTCTTTTTTTTTTTTTCAGGCCCACTATTGATGGATATCCGGTGCCATGCACCCCGGATATGCTTCGTACTATCGAAAATATGAATGAGTGGTTGACGGAGATCCATATTGATGCGTATTTGAGTTGCCTTAGGAAAAAAGCAAAAGTTTGTGGGTGGTGGGACGAGGCAACTGATTGTAGATACGCAGTCCACGGGACAAACTTTTTTGTAAGTATTTACATTTTAATTGTTACAGGTTGAGATCGTGTTTATTTAATTAATTTAATTTATTTGAAAATAACATGTTTAATTTTAATGATTACAGGCGGATATAGTGCGCGTTTTCAATGCTGAATACACCGCACTGAATAAAGAGTTTGATCCGTTGACAGCTGTTGTCCCAAATTCCTGGCAGAGTTGTGCTACCGGCCTGGCTGACAGTAAAATGTCTTGGAAATCTGCAGAAAATGTAAGTTTGATTGGAGAATTAATAATTTTTGCATTATGTGTATATTATTAATTTTTATTTAATTTATCCTTCACATTGGTCTTATACGATTAACGTTTTGAAAATGTAGGTGCTACTCCCTTGTTGTTTATCTCAGATGCATTGGGTCGTTTGTAAGGTGTGCCTGAGGGAGGAGAAGATAGTGGTGTATGATTCTATGCAAGCAGTAAACTTTGAGCAATGGAGGCAGGTCTTGTAGCCGCTTGCATTTTATATGCCGGTCATCTTACGGTCGCTTGGATTTTATGAGCAAAGCGAAGGACCTACACCACCTGTGGAAAATAGATGGGACGTGGCACGTGTCAATATGGAAAATGTGCCTCAGCAAGTTGACGGGTAGATGTCACTTTTGTTTAAAACATAATCCGAATATTATTCACTTTTAATAATCATCTAACATGTCTTCATATTTATGCAGCAACAGTTGTGGAGCGTATTGTGCGATGTTTATCCACGATCTTATCAAGTCTCTGGATCATGAATGGAAGTCGCACCAAACGAAGGAGGATGCCATTAGAATAAGGAAGGATATGGCGTATGATATATATACGTATTCCACAGCACAATATGTAATTGACGATTATGGACGATGGATATTAGATGAAAAGGGAAATGTTGTGTTTGAATGATTATTATCATTTGTATAAAATATAAATAAATTGATGTAATTTCAATCAATCATTTAGATTTTATTATGCATTGTAAACCAAAAACAAAATACTTAACAAATTAATAACAATTAAGTGATAATTAATCAATGAAATGATAATTATTAAGTGATTCCATTAATCAAATAAAAATTTCAATCAATCATTCGTATTAAATGCTTCCATTAATTCAAACACTCAAAATTAAAAATTACGAATCCATTAATCAATGAAATGATAATTATTAAGTGATTCCATTAATCAAATAAAAATTTCAATCAATCATTTTTATTATTCACTTTTTATTAAGTGCTTCAATTAATTCAAAAACTCAAAATCAAAAATTAAGTGATAATTAATAAATGAAATGATATTTATTAAGTGATTCCTCTTGTGGAGTAGTTCAAGATTACATGTTTTTTAAGGAAAAAATGATTGTTTATAAAACTTGAAATCAATTATTAAACATAATACCCATTATAACCCGAACCGGGTTATAATGGGTAAGATAACCCGAATCCGGGTTATATTACCCATTATAACCCGGTTTGGGTTGTTATACCCATTATAACCCGGTTCGGGTTATAATGGATCATGTAACCCTGTCCGGGTTCTGAAAGTTTAACCCGAATCCGGGTTTCTATCAAATATAACCCGGTTCGGGTTATGACATCTATTATATAACCCGGTTTTCATTGAATTTTATCCTACAATTTTTAATTGAATTTTATCCAACACTTTTAATTGAATTTTTCCCTTCTAATATCCAAAACTTCCCAAAAATACTTTAAGATAATATTCAAATTTAGCCTAACATTTCGTACAATACAATATATTCAATGAAATCAAAGGAATATTGTACAATCCCTTATATAGTAATATTGAACCACATTATATTAGAATGTGATGATTTCGTCAAATTTTATAAGTTATATGTCCAATTAAGTTAAATTGATGAAATCAAAAACATTTGGATATAATTTAGAGACTTTGAACACACAAAAAAAAAACAAAAACACCAAAAATATGAAAATATATATCAAATGGGTTATAATGGGCATTATAACCCGAAACCGGGTTATAATGACCATTATAACCCGGAACCGGGTTAAATGGGCCCTTATAACCCGGTTCCGGGTTATAATGGCATTATAACCCGGTTTCGGGTTATAATGGCCCATTTAACCCGGTTCCGGGTTATGAGGGGTATTTTAACCCGGTTTTGTTAAATGAATTTTTTCCCACCCTTTTAATTGAATTTTTTTCTTCTAATATCCAAAACTTCCAAAAAATACTTTAAGGTAATATTCAAATTTAGACTAATATTTCGTACAATACAATATATTCAATGAAATCAAAGGAATATTGTACAATCCCTTATATAGTAACATTAAGACTAACATACTAGAATGTGACAATTTCGTCAAATTTTATTAGTTATATGTCTAATTAAGTTAAATTGATGAAATCAAAAACATTTGAATATAATTTAGAGCCTTTGAACACACAAAAAAAAACAAAAACACCAAAAATACTAAAAGATATATCAAATGGGTTATAATGGGCATTATAACCCGGAACCGGGTTATAATGACCATTATAACCCAGAACCGGGTTAAATGGGCCCTTATAACCCGAAACCGGGTTAAATGGGCCCTTATAACCCGGTTCCGAGTTATAATGGCATTATAACCCGGTTTCGGGTTATAATGGCCCATTTAACCCGAAACCGGGTTATAAGGGCCATTATAACGCGGTTTCGGGTTATAATGCCCCATTTAACCCGGTTCTGGGTTATGAGGGGTATTTTAACCCGGTTTTGTTAAATGAATTTTATCCCACCCTTTTAATTGAATTTTTCCCTTCTAATATCCAAAACTTCCAAAAAATACTTTAAGGTAATATTCAAATTTAGACTAATATTTCATAAAATACATTGTATTCAATGAAATCAAAGGAATATTGTACAATCCCTTATATAGTAACATTAAACCACATTATATTAGAATGTGATGATTTCGCCAAATTGTAGAAGTTATATGTCCAACTAAGTTAAATTGATGAAATCAAAGACATTTGAACATAATTTGGAGCCTTTGAACACAAAAAAAACAAAAACAAAAACACCAAAAATATGGAGATATATATCAAATGGGTTATAATAGGCATTATAACTCAGTTTTGTTAAATGAATTTTATCCCACACTTTTAATTGAATTTTTCCTTTCTAATGTCCAAAATACTTTAAAATAATATTCAACTTTAAAAATACAAAACCTTGTAGCTGAGATTCGTAGAGGAACCTCGGATTTCTCTACTAGGCGAGCTAAAAAGACTTTGCAGAGCGAACCCTTAAACTTTTCAAAACTAGTTGGGTTAGTTTCGTTTTAAAACTAAAATTTCAATTTCATTTTAAAATCCAAATCTCACTTTTTTTCAAACTAAAATCCAGCAGCATAACAGCTGCATTTTTGACATTTCCAAAACCTGTAAAAGGGAAATTCACACTTCTAAAATATTTCTCAATCACCACTCAACTTCTTTACCACAAACAGGCATATTAAATCATATTTCCAATCTTTTATCTATTTCATCAAAAACAAAAACATGAATTTAAAAAGCAATTCATTCACAACCTTCCACAATGGTTTAAAAACTAAACTTTAACTTCATGAACCACTCAGTCACAACTCAAAAGAATCGATTTACGATCCTTTTTCTTTAAGCTACAAAATATGGAAAATATGAATTATATGGCAGCATTGTTGTGTCACGCCCACCTATACTTCTGGAGGAGCTATCCCTTCTCCATCACCCACGCCAACACCTGAGGCGGTTTTTAAAACAAAATAAGACAATTATAAACTATGAAAGCTCAGCAAGTGCTTATAGTAATTTTTAACTAAAACTTTTGTTTCAAATTGTGAACCAGAAAATCCAGTATGGTTGTGAAGGGTTGGTTTCAAATTGTGAACCAGAAAATCTAACTTCTGGATACTCCACATTCTCTCCATCATCATCATCATCTGCAGTTTCATCGTCATCATCTCCATTTTCTGATGTCTCATCACGATCATTATCTGTGTCCCAATCTTCATCATCACCATCATTTCTATCATAATCAATGTGGCACATTGGACTTTCTGTGGATGTAAATGCAGCGACAGAAGCTGAAACTTGATTACTACCGCTATAGGAAGCAAAACAATTTTGATATTCAGCCGTAGCCGGACTTACAAATCTATCGTCATCTCTCTCTACACGCCCTACGTCTTGTATTGGGGTGGTGGTATGTGGAGGGACAGTAGGACTGATAACTACAGAATCTCTTATATTCTTATCAACATAAATCTCTCTATAATCAGCTTTGTTGTCTGAAATTACACCCCGGACACTAAGATCGGTCATGATAGGTATCTTAACTACGGCCATTCCCCTAACTCCGAGTAAATAATACAAACGGATGTCCCATATTCTTCTATTAATGCCAGTCACTATGTAAACAAAGTCCACCAAACGAGATAAATTGACATTCGTCGGGGCCCCCATCATGAACGCCTCACCCCCAACATAATTATTACCATTCCACTCTCCGTTGCATCTGATTATTATTGTCACTTCACTCATTTCTGTAAAATTGAAATAAATTAGTCTCATCCATACTCACATAATATTCAATAACCAATTGTTTTGTACGAAAAACAAAAAAAAAAAAAACTATATTTATTAAACGTTTCAAATGTAATTAAATTATTATCAAACATTGTATTACTTAAGGTTAATTCAATATTTTCTAAATATTATTTGCTAAATTAAATAAATAAAATCATAAACAAAATCGAGTTTTAATATACAATAAAACCCACAACCGAGTTTTCAAGCCAAAACCAACCAAATCCATTAAAATCTAATTAAATCTTATCGTATATAACTCTAACTATCAATACCAAACTTCCTCAACAAAAAAAAAAATGAAAAAAAAAATTATAAAACCCGGTTCGGGCATAAACCGGGTTTTATGGGGGCATAAAACCCGGTTCCGGGTTTTATACCCCCATAAAACCCGGAACCGGGTTTTATACCCCCATAAAACCCGGTTCCGATACGAGAACTTTCGGGCTCTTTGATTTCCTTTAGTTTCTTGCAGATCACACTTATATATGATAAAATCACAACCATAAATCACTTTTAAGGCTTTCAACTAAGCATTATCAACAAAAAATTTCAAAAACAACCAACAACAATCACATACCTTTAAACTTGGAGAAAAATGTTGAATGTGAGGGTTGTTGTTAGAGAGAATGAAGCTTGATTGAATGTGTGTTTTTTGGATTCAAAAATGTTGAATGGGTGCACAAACAATAATGATGAGAGAATCGAAAATGGGATGGAAAAGAAGAAGCCTAAAACCGTAGGAAAAGAAGAAGAGTAGTGGTTATGGAGGCTTGAGGGTATTGTTGACATTTCATCTGAGTTTGGAAAGAATATTTGACTAAGGGGCAATTTGGGTAACTTGGGTATAGGAAGAAATTAGTTTGTTTGAGAGGTTAAAAACGAATTTTTGTAAAATGGTTGACAAAAACAATATTTTTGTTTTCTAATGGGCCAAACCTGAAATTGTCTCTAATTTATTTTTGCTTCCATGGAATCTGCGGGACCACCCTATAAGGCTACAAATGCAGTTCTCAAGTTTCAAAAAAAAAAAAAAAAAATGCAGTTCTTAGTTTGGAGTCTAGTTACTTTTGCAGATTGCAAATCACCCGTATTCCACCTTTTAATTTCACTAATATCCTTCAATTTAAACTAGTTATATAGTTTAGTTGATCTCTTAAGTTGATTAGTTAATTTCGTAGACTAATTAAGTTAGTTTAATTAAGTTAGATTTGGAGCAACACTATTATAAATGAATGTGCATATACTTATATAATGAATTTTATCATATTAATGCATTTTTTTATTAATATATCCAAAATACGGATGAATAATTTAATAATTCTTAATCTAGTAAATTATATTAGTTTAGACATGTCCGCACCACTAAAAGAGAATATGGTGAAACAATCTTAGCTTTTATTTTTCAATATATGTAAATATATATATATATATATATATATAAAAGGATCGGTTCAAGCTACAACAACTGAATCCTTACTTGCAACAACTAAAACAAAAGCAAATATGTTCCACTGGCAATGGCGTGTGTGTGTATATATATATATATTTCATATCAAAATGGTTAAATATATTTAGAAGATAAGATAGTGCCGGTAGAGAGGAAAAATAAGAAAAAAAATATATTCTTTGGGGGTGAACTGTTTAATGCTTTGGGCTGCTGGATAGAGAGCTCTCATCTTTAATCAGCATGTTATGTGTTCTCTCTTTTTTTTTTTTTTTTTTTTTCTCCTCTTTTTAATCAATTAAAATAAAGATATTTAATAATAATAATAATAATATAAATGTTATCCATGATTGTGAAATTGACCTCATAAAGCTGTACAAAGTTGTCCTAATTATTTGGATAAAAAAGCCTAAATTATTGAACCAAATTTTGATCATTCATACCATTTTGGCCCTTTTTTATATAAGAATGTTGCCATTAGAACCAACACAAAATTAAATTTTGTATTTTTCATGCTATCTAGGTCATATTAATATTTTTTTCAAAAAAAATCTATAAACTTTGTTAAAACCTTCAACAAATTTACAATAATGTCACTATATTTTTATAGATTCAATCTGTAACTTTACAAGCACATGACATTAATCACATTGATAAATTGAGGTTAATTTAATAACATGTCTTTCATAATTACATTATTACAGTTGTGACTTTAAATCGTATTTTTTATCCTAAAATCCTAAATTTAATTTAATTATTCAAGAAAAATTAATTTATTACATTAAATGTCTTGATTAATGTTTATATATCTTAGACTATAAATAAAGACAAATTGATTGTAATAAAATCAAGTAACTTTTTTTCTTTTTTGAGTGAATAAAACCAAGTAACTTATATGTAGAAGACTTTTATATTCAGATATATCAGATTTTAAAAAATAAGGATTAATCAATTAAATTCATCCATTACATTCTCTCTTCTAAGACTAATTCTATGTTTTATATAATTCAAATATAATAGATGAATTTAATTGATTGATTTTTATTTTTAAAATCATATATCTGATTATAAAAATCCTATTTATATATATAATTAGAAATATATATATATATATATATATTGATTCCCAATTCCCACCCTATATCTTGTCATGATTATTTGAGAAATCAATTTTAAATCTTTCAATTTGCAAAAACCCAAACACCTATTTTCCAATTTCTCAAATAAAAAATACCCAAAAGTAAATCTCCAAATGCCAATGCTATCTTTCTTGACTCCTCCCACGTCACCTCCTTGCAAGAATAGATAGCACCGACTAGAAAGCCGAAACCCAAATTTAATATATACATATATATATATATATATATATATGTATCTATAGATATACATCACTTTATTTGTTGAAGAAGACTTTCAAATAATTGATACCTAGGAATTAAATCAAGGTACTGATTTAAAATGATAATATCCAATAATGAATGTCACATTTTGATATTTTTTGTACGAGATTCTCTCTCAATATGACTTTACTACACAACATAAGATTCATCTTTGTTTCACTGCACCTCGTTACAACCTGCTATGTAAACAAAATCCCAAAGATAAGAATCTACTTCACGTATTTGTTTGGTTCATGTTTATTTCATTTAAATTGTCTCAAATACATAAAAAAAATAAATAGAAGAAAAACTAATTAATTTAATTAAAAAATTTCTGTTGAAAATTTTGAAATAATGTTTCTCATTTGGTATAATTAAATAATATAATCAACCAACCAAATATTTTATCATGTTATTATCTTAATTGAATTTGTAAGACTTTAAATTTTCCTATAAATTCAAATTTAATTTGATTAACAGTAGACAATATACTAAGTAAATATTAAATTAATCATTGATAATAATTTTTTTATTGTTTTGTTGTATAATTAAATAATATTATTAACCAACTAAATTTTTTATGAAGTTTTTTTTTAATTGAATTTTTATCAAGTTGACAACTTAATTTGAATTTGTTAGAATTTGAATTCTTCAAAGAATTTCAAATTAAAATTATGGAAGGAATTGCATAACACCTCCCTGAGGTTTGCCTAAAAACAGACAAAAACATACTTATCCTTTTATTACACTAAACCCCCATGTCGTTAGTTGACTTCCCTCAACTTTAACGGTTGATAAGAAATTTTGATTAAAAGTCTAAAATGCCCTCAACAATGTAGAAAGAAGAACAACCAGAGCTGCTTCGGTCGCCGAACCAGGAAGAAGAAGAAGAAAAGAAGAAGAAGAAAAAGAAGAAGAAGAAGAAGAAGAAGAGCTGCTCCGTTCACCTGAACCCGTCGTCGACCAGCTCATCCAGCCGCAACCTCACCAAGATCGAGCGGAAACAAAGACGCCAAGCTTTGCT
The DNA here is from genome assembly GCA_021234005.1 of Nephelium lappaceum. Lineage (NCBI taxonomy): Eukaryota > Viridiplantae > Streptophyta > Magnoliopsida > Sapindales > Sapindaceae > Nephelium > Nephelium lappaceum. Next base: position 3,654,186 of record CM038000.1, on the reverse strand, counting down.
GAAACGAAAGAGAACCAGTCCTCCACGCACGCGAGCTGACGACGACGGCGACAGAGCTGTCAACGCTGACCGAGAAGCCATCACGACCAGCCGTAGGCCACCTGAACCCGACCCTAAGTCCAGCTTGTCCAGTCGCACCTCGCACGCATAAAATCGAGCAGAAACAAAGACGAACCAGACGCGATCGACTGCAGAACTGCAGCAGATCGAGAAGGAGAGGGTGAGAGAGAAGAAGAAGAAAAAGAAGAGCTGCTCCGGTCACCTGAACCCGTTGCCGACCAACTCATCCAGTCACAACCTCACCAAGATCTAGCGAAAATGAAGACGCTAAGCCGTGCAGAAACGAGCGAGAACCAGTCCTCCACGCAAGCGAGCTGACGACGACGGAGACAGAGCTGTCAATTGATTCTCGTGCCTGGAGGGTGAGAGAGGGTGAGAGAGGAAGAAAGGACAAAAATGCCCTTCACTCAGTTAATGTTGACAAAAGTCAACTGATGGCATGGGGGTTTCGTGTAATAAAAGGGTAACTATGTTTTCGTCTGTTTTTAGGCAAACCTTAGGGGGGTCTTGTGCAATTTCTTCTAAAATTATGAAAATCTTATACTAAAATAAAAGTTTTATGATAGCTGAAAACTACCTGGAGCATACATTCATGGTGCTTAAAGCCGTCATTTACTTTAAGCTTAGCTATTAATCAATAATGATGGCAAATTCAATGCAGACAACTTAAAGGCTGACAAAAATTGTGAAAATCTAGCCATAAGGACAAACCCATTAATGACTCAACCACCCTACTCGTGACTCAACAACTGGTCCATTTCACCATTTCAAGTCAAGACTTACAACCAAATATAATCCAATTTAGAGAATGACTTTGAGTTTGACGATTCAATAATTAGCTTCTATTTGGAAGAGAAACAACATTGATAATGAATCTGATTTCAAAAATGGTGATGTATAAGCTGACATCAAGAATAATAATGATGAAGTTGATTTTGGAAATAGTGATGTATGCGCTGACATCAATAACAATAAGTTAGAGGACCTAGGGTGGGTCCCATCGGAGTTGGTATCAGAGCCAGATTTTGAAATTTAGTTAAATGTTTATTTTCAAATGAGATTTTCGAGAGATTGCATGAATTTTCGATGACACTTCATTGTACATTTTATGCATTGCATGACCATAGTTATGGTTGAATATCACAAAAATATACATCATCGAGGGCGGCCGCGTACTAGGAGAGCTGCTGTTGAGGCTCCTACACAAGGAGGCAGAAAATGTTGACGAATTAGTCAACGTTCTTACCCATCAGACTCCTCCCGAGCCATCTCAATCCGCTGAGCCAAATGGCAGAAACATTAATGCAGTACAGATGGCTCAGATACTAATAACGACACTCCATCTGACACATGAGCCAAAAGTTTCCATTGAGCATGCCCGTAAGTTAGGCGTGAAGTCGTATGACAGTATGGGAAATCCAGAGAGTGCACCATCTTGGCTTGAAACACACGAGGAAAATTTTCAAGTCATGGGGTGCACAGAACAGCAAATGGTCACCTATTTTGCTTTCTTATTAAAGGATAGGGTCAAGGATTGGTGGAAGGGTCTATAGAGGCGAAACTTAGAGGGGGTGTCTTGGGAAGTGTTTAGAAAAGAATTTATGGATAAAAATTTCCCTAAAAGCTATAAAGATACCAAGATCGAGGAGTTTTTCAAGTTAGAGCAAGGGTCCCTCTTAGTGGCGGATTATGAAAAGAAGTTTTTGGAGTTGATGAGGGTAGTTCCATTTATTACAGACGCTGAAGAGTAAAAGGCCAACCGATTTGTAGTAGGCTTAAGTCCCCAAATTAGAGCCTACGTGGCAGTAGCAGCGCATACACAATACGGAGCATTAGTAGAGGCCGAAATTAGAATGGAGAGTAGTATTGTAAGCCCTCTAATTTAATTTTATGGGTTTCTCAAAATAGTCCCTAAATAATTATTGGAGACCCCAAATGGTCAAGGGAAGCGCTTAAGATTATAGGGAACCCATAGGGATTGAATTAAACTCGATTAGAGATTAAAAGGAAAGATAAAATGGTGAATGAAATCATGTAAGTAATTAATGTGATAAGGGACTAAATTGAAGATAAGATTTGATATTCGTGGTCAAAGTAAAATTGAGCAAAAATCTAAGGTATGAAAATGAATTTTTTAAGGGATGAAATTGGTATTATAGGATTTATTTGTGGAGGAAAATAGAAGCCAAAAATGAGTTGACTCACAAAAGCAAAACAGTGAGCAGATCCAGTCACTGTCGTGTGAAGAAGAAATGAAGAAAAGAAAAAGGAAGAGAAGAGAAGAAGAAAGAAGAAGAAGAAGCTACCGATGTCGGACTAGTCATCACCGTTGATCGAGCAGTTCATTGAATCCGTCGCAGAACCAAACCGCTGATGAGCAGAATGACGGCATAAGCAGACCCGAAGCCAGCGATCGAGCGACGTAGAACCGCAAGGCAAAACCGACCCGATCGGAGCTGAAGACGAAGCCGACCAGCTACTGTCCCGACCACCTGCAGAACCCATCTCGACCCAGCTGCAATCTCTACCAAAAATAACCCAAGATAGTCAATAAAACCCAAACCAAAGCAAGGATGCGAAAGACAAATTGGTCGAGAGAGAGAGAGATCGCGCGAGGGAGAAGAAGAAGAGGAAGACCAAGCTGGAATCAAGCCATTTTCACTCCAAACCAGTGCAGTTGCAACCGTGATGCACCAGAAGCAAAGACAAAATGAAGAAGGAGAAGATGAAGCTGCGAGCAGAAGGTAGCTTCGGTCATGTGAAGGAAGAGCTAGATCAAATAATCTCAAGCTATTTTTGAGCTTCCTATCTAATCTCTAAGCTCACTCAAGTTAGAGAACCAAGATTTGAGCAAGAAACCAAAGTGAAAGAAGGGTAAGTTATTTAACTCGAAATTGATTTGTGTTATTAATTTTGTTGGATAATTAGTTAGTGCATTTTGATGATTGAGTTAAAAGTTTTAGTTTAAGGTTAAGCTTGGAATTTAAGGTTATTATAGGAGCAAGTTGGTCCAATGAAAAGTCGAACGAAATGGACGTTATTTTGATATTTATCGGGAGCTTAGGAACTAAGAAAATATCAAAGATTTAGAGAGAAACCAAATCGCGCGCTAAACTAGTTTGAAGGGCGATTTGGTAAATTGACCCTTATAGTGTCCGTTGAGTGCTCGGATGACCCTAACGAGTTTAATAAGTCGTATTGAGATTAATAAAAGTCGAAGATTAAATTAAGGAATAAAAAATACAAGGTTGCGCTTGAAAAGGGTCATTTAAGGGCGATTATATAATTTTAGTTATTTCGAGTTTCCACAAGTTGACGTGAACGTAAATTTATGTATATATATGTTGTGTAGGTGACGAGCAAGCCGGTGGAATAAGGGAAGAGCATTAGGGAGCATTTTGGAACCTTCCAGAAAGCTATTAGGAAGTGGCTATTAGTTCAGGTGAGTGTCCAAAATGATTTTTAATACGTTTTTGTGGATTTGAATTATGAATGAATTGTTTCATGCATGCTTGAATATTTCAGTAAAATTGAAATATGATTTAAATGATAAATTGCACGGTAACGAATAATACAGTTTTTCTATTTTCGTTAAAATAATGATTTTTCGTTTTGAATTGTATTAAATGGATTTTAGTTTTAAAAAGGAGAAAAATAAAACTCATGGCTTACCCAAAGAGTATCAGATTATTACCGGTCTGGGTTGAGTACCCAAAGCGTGCATTGGTAGAGTTACTAGTGTCAATATGTCACTAACTATACTAATCGCGGGAGGTACCTGCAAGGAGTCGTGTCAGTCAGATGTCGAGAGATTAGCCCAATGCATGTAGAGGGTATATTATTAGCTAGCTTACCCGAGCGAGATAAAGTTCCGCTCTGTAGCGATACAGGATTCCGCTATATGAATCAGATATAGAGCGTTTTAGGATCTCGCTCTATATTAGGGTGCCATGAGGCACAGGTCACTATAGGTTGGCAGAAGCCAGATT
>CM038000.1:3565230-3650037 GCA_021234005.1 Nephelium lappaceum | reverse complement strand
TTAAAATTAGTACATAAATAATAATAAACAGGTTCACATGGGATAGCTAACCCCACACCTGCGCCCTTTTTAAAACAAATTTTAAAATTCAACCTCAAACTTGTTTATTTTAATTTAACCCTACCCCATTTGGGAAATGACAAACAGATTCCCGTAAGTTTGGGTTGTTTTTTACATCACTAAAATCACGAAAGCAGTGATCAAGCAAAACCACCTTAATAAATTTAATAAACAGTGGCAAATTTTCATCTATATTAATGCACCATGTAACACTTAGTGTATAATATCTATTAACTATATATAAAAATGGGAAGAGAGGCGTGAACAGTGCAAAATTCCACACCCCGACGTTTGTTTGAAAGTCAAATTACAATTTTATCCTCACTCACCCATCAAAACCAAACTGCACCATCATCATCACCATCACTAACTCGCCCGTCAACCATCGAAACCAGACTTCACCATCTCGCTAGCCTTCACTCTCTCCTACCTTGATTGCTTCGGCTTAACAGTGGAGTCGGCTCCGTCCGACAGCAATGCTGGAGGCAGAGATCCCGTCGCCGCCTACAGGCCATCAAGGCGGATGAGACCTTGACGGAGAGGCAGAAGGTGAAGATATAATTTGTGGATTTTTTTTCTTCTTTTTCTTTGTAATTTGTGGATTTTTTTGATGATATAATTTGTGGGATATGTATTGATTTTGATTGAAGTGGATGACAGTTTGGGTTGATGTTGTGATTAATTGTTAGGGTTTTTTTTTTTTTTTTTAATATATATATACTTTGAAGGTGAATTGAAGATGAACATGAAGATGGGTTTGGCGGCGTCGGCGGCTTTAGAGGCGACAGAGATGGAGGCTGCGGGAGAGGAGGCCGTTTTGGTGGCGGCGGGGATAGGGGAGGCCGTCAATTTATCGCACTCAATGAGTCACTCTCGAGTTTCTCTTCTTTTCTTTCTACCTCTTGCTGATTCTAATTTTGTCTTTAACTTCAAAAAACCCTAATAAAGATTCGATTTTTTTTAGTAGAGTTTATCGATTGATTGTTGAAAAGCTGCGACACGAAAACGATGTTGTCGGACGATGAGAGGGAGGAGAAGGAGTTGGATCCTCACTTCGCCTGAGGTCGTCTCCAAATACAAGAGCGCTGCTGAGATCGTCAACAGTTAATACACGCCCACACTCTCTTATCAAGAGTCCAAATTTTTAATATTTATTTGTTGTGTTTATGTTCAAAGATTGTTTTGTTTTTATTTGGTACCTGTTTGTGATGTGAATGTGAAAACTTTGCAGAGGCATTGCAGCTTGTAGTGTCAGCGTGCAAGCTGTGAGCTAAGATTGTGGACTTATGCGAAAATGGAGATTCGTTTGTCAGAGAGTGAGTTTGATAGTGTAATGTGTGTTGTGTTGCGCTATTTTGATTTAAGTATTTGTTTGTTTTCTGATGTGGTTTTTTGTTTTTGTTTATTTGTTTGTTTGTGTTAAAAAAGGCAAACAGGGAATATGTATAAGAATGTGAAGAAGAATATTGATACGGGTGTTGCGTTCCTGACTTGCCTGTCTGTAAACAATACTGTGTCATTTTTTGCCACTTGGAAGCGATGAGACCGTGTTGCAAGAAGGTGATGTAGTGAAGATGTAAGCGTTTTGTTTACTTGATTAGCTTGTAATTTTTTCATTTGGGGAAATCTGTGTTTGGAGGATAATTGGTTGTTGGGTTTTTAATTGATTCAGCGACATGGGGTGTGTGTCACATTGATGGGTTTATTGCTGTTGTTGCACATACACATGTTATCCAGGATGGGCCTGTTACAGGCAGGGCAGCTGATGTTATTGCTGCGGCAAATTCTGCCGCTGAAGTTGCCTTGAGGCTTGTAATGTCAGGAAAGAAGGTAATTTGTTTACATTGATGGGTATTTTCCTATTTTGTTTTTATCAAACGTGTGGTTGTTAAGATGTATTGAGAATTTCGAGTCTCGGGTAATCTTGTTCTTGTCAGGTTTTAGAGTTGAAGCATGGCAAACATGTGTTTTGCATATAGGTTTTAGAGTTGATTCTGTTGTTGATCATTCATGCCATATTTTGCCAGGACAGGTGATTGTGTTGTGTGTTGGCTTTTAATCTTACATCTTCCATGGTCAAAGTGTATCAACTTGTATAAAAAAAAAGGGATGAGGAAGGGTTAATAGTATCAAATTCGACACCCTTTCTTTTTGTTTGAACAGAAAACTACACTTTTATCCTCACTATTGTATCAGTATAATAAGGATGGATGTGGTGATGGGTGATGGGTGATGGACATGCATGGGAAGCAAATCTTAAAAGGGAATCAAAGAAAAAATGGCCTCTCTATGGCACCACTCTGCCCCACTTGCTCAAGATATGGTAGGCACCTTTGCTTACATCACCTGTATCTCTGTGGATTCTTGATCTTCTTATTTGTTGATTGTGCTATTCTGATTAGAATGGATGTAGATGTTTTTAAGTGAATATATGTTTGTATGATGTCTTCTTGTCGTGAATTTGTTGCAAATGCTTTGACTGTTTATGTTAATTTACGATTTAGTGTTATGCTTTTGAAATGCAGTTGCAGTTGTCCATGTATGGGGTTGATGGCTATTGACCGAAAGAAAATATGGAACCAAAACGTGAAAGTGTGGATTATGAACTTGAAAAAGAAGGAAAAAAAAAGATGATGTTTCTTCTTTACTTGTCAGTTCGGTTGTGTTTGATTATAGAGTTTTGTACTAATTGTTGGTTTATGTGATGACATCGGTGTTGCATCGGCAAACCTGTGAAGTGCATGAGAGGCGTTGTCTATCTGCTGTAACTTTGTGGAATTGAGTTTTGATAACATGATATACTTAAAATTAATAGTCCTTTATCGTTTTTTCTTTTTGTCAGTTTGACATCGTAAGTTCAGTTTTTTTTTTTTTTAACCTGCCATAATTTCTTATAGCTTAGATTGGTGTTGTACATGCTGCTTTACTTCGAGTGAACTTAATCTCAAATTTAATTGTTCCAGGCATGTTTCAACAGTATTTTGTTTATCAAGTCCAGAAAATTTGATTAGAGGTAAAATTATTTATTTACCGGTTAACTGTTTATTTGTGAGAGTTTTTCTCACAAAGATGATAGAAGAGAAGAGTGATATTTTCATGTTCGTCTATCGAGGGAGTTCTTTAGGAGTTCAGACTTCTAAGCATAAAGGCTTTTCTTCAGGATTAAAAGACCTTTTCTATTTGTTAATATTTTTCTTTTAAAGAAAAAACACTTGTTTTGATTGAAAATGAAATGCCTTTTGAGCGGAGTATTCTTTGGATGTTGGAGTACATCTTAGGGGTAAATCTTCCCCCAATCCCTAAATTCACCTTGCAGAACTTGCTATTTGAATCTAATTAGAAAGGTCCTTTAATGTATGTGTTCTTTTGCAGTGCTGTTGAGATGACAAGTCAGGTGGTTTCATTGGTGAAATTATCTTTTTTTTACAATTGCTGGGTTTACATGAAGATGACCAAACCAATGCACAGACTCCCTTCTGTGTCTCTAAACAAAACCACCAGGTATGTTTTCACCTTTTCTTTTTTGGCTTTGCTCAATGTCTCAGACATGATAACCTGTCAATTCTTGATTTTTTTTTTTTTTTTTGTGTGACAGGAAGTGAAAGTAGACCTTTTTATTACAGACTATATTGTATGCCTGACATGACAGGCTATGATTTGCTCAAGAAAATCAATTCTCTGGTATATACCAATTATGATAGGCTATGATTTTTGGTTTATGTAAATAGGGTGGGATTCAGGATTTCACAGTCGTCCTAGGGCCCCTGTTTTTGGTTTCTGTGCCTATCATCTACCTGCACCTTCACCTGGTCATCCCTCTTCTGAATTACCCGTGAAGGTGTAAGCGAAACTACTCGAAGTAATCTGTTGTTGCGTGAAAGGAGTGGTGTTTTGTTCTTGAAAATTCGATGAAAGTAATATTCTCCATCAACAGATGACAGTGATTGAGGCTTATGCTGGTGGGAAAAAGATTGATCCAGATAGCAGTTTACAGTTTACTCTTATGCTGTCCTCATTACTTATTGAAGGCACTGCACAGAATGCAAATGGCAGTGTCTGTGTCCCTCCAGTAAGTTTAATATTGTTGTTATTGTTGTTTCCATATGTGAGCTAATTGAGGGGAACATATAATCGAGTTTTCTCCATATTTCATCAGGGTGGTGGAGATGTAGAGGTCTTTGGATTACCAACAGAAAAAGTCATTCTTAATTGGGGAATCCAGGTGCATTTTAAGTTAACTTGATTGGTATTCCTGTTAAGTATGTGATTAGAAATCAAATCTAACTTATTGATTCCTTTGCAGCTGGGGATGAATTTTGAAGCTGTTAGATCTGAATCATCTATTATTTATGTCTTCCCGTTCAACTCACTGAAAAAAACGAGGAGTTGCTGTACAACTGGTAATGTGATTGTGCAGTTAACATTGTTGATAAAACATGTTATTAATTTTGCACGTATTTTCCTTTGATGAATTCTCTGAAAAAGGTGAATTGACTTATGTTCAAAAACTTTAATTCAGCTATTACGTGTATCTATCACTTAATTATCAATAGTTTAATCTCTCAAGGAATGTTTCTGCACATTTTTCCCTCTTTCTTTGGGTTTGTATCTGATATTTTCCAAGAACTTATATGGGTCAAATTATTATCGGCTGGACTTAAATGTTTGATATTGCTCTCTGCACATAATGGGCATATAATGTGTATTGTTTCTGTGTCTGCTTTGGATTGCATAACCACAGTATGACATTTTCAATTGTTGCTTCTGGCTGTTAGTTTTTTTGTTCTTGAGATGTTAAAATCTTGGATTGCCTTTTATTTGAAATGTATATTTGTCATTACTGATGGAATAAATAGAGAAACAGATATTCTACAGTTTATCTGATGGTGTTATTACGTGGTTATGAAGAAATAATATGCAGAAAGTTAAATTGAACTATGTTATAGAAAATGGTCTTTAAGACATTATAATAAATAAATCTTTGATTGTTCTTAACTTTGTTGTATATAAATCTTTACTTTTGTTCTCCTCTGTCTCTCTTATTCATATCTAAAATGAGTTTTGAAGATAAACAAGTATTGCTAAAATTATTTGCAGAAATCATATTGGTCTTACTTATGTTACACCATCTGTTACATATTGTTATTTATTTAATTTCGCTGGGCATAACTTTGGGGCCAGAAATGAATTGCTATTTGCTTACACTTATTTTGTCTCTTGCTCCAAAATGCAGCCTAACTCAGAAGTTCACATACACTGGAAAGGTGCTGCTGAAATAGTGTTGGATTCATGTACGAAGTGCGTTGACAAAAATGATCAGCAGTTGTTATAAATGGATGAAGAGACATGGTCCGAGGAAATTTCGTTTTTCTGAGATTGCTTGCTTTATAATTTGCTTATCTTGCATATCCAAACGTTGTTGGGCTTGTGAAACTGAGGAAATAATTAATAAATTTTGCAAGTGGATATATGAAATTGTTGTTATCAAATACTGTGAAAAGACGGTATACAAAATCTTTTTTATTTTTTATTTTTGATAAAGTATACAAAATCATTTTGATTTGTTGCAAATAATATTATATAAATGATAATAATTTAAACAAAATAATACTATTAATTCAGTTGTTAAATTTAAATATCCATTCAATATAAATTATAAATAATAATATTTAATTCTTTTAATCTTTAAACTTACTAAATAAATAAAATGAATATAAATTTAAACACGTGCCTTGCACGTGCGGCCAAACCTAGTATTGTAGAAATAAAAGTAATGATTTAAAATAAACGTTAAATTTATTATACTTTATTCAAAATGAATAGGACCATCCACATCTCCCAATTATACAACACACTTCATCAATTCAATTACATTACAATCGCCATTATCCTTTTCTGGTGAACCGGAGTTGGTTCTCAGATTTTGAGCTGCTAACCAATGGAGGAAATTCATCGTTCTCAACCATAAACATATTGCCATTGGTTTTCTTTGAACTTGCAGATGAGGAGTTATCCAAAGGTGGATAGGCGCAAGGTTTATGATGCCCGTATTATTCCATTGGAGATTTATTTAACGAAGAATAAACCATTGGCTTAATTCCCATCAGTTCAGGATCGAGTGAAAACTCGTATGGTAATTTGCTATCGTCCATTTTCCTGAAAGTAATAGAAATCCTGCCACAATCAAAGCAATAAGAAACATTGCCAGCGGACACAACGAATGTGAAAATATTTGATAGCTTTTGTGTGCGCGTGTGTGAGTTAGGGGGGAAGGGAGGTGGGGTGTGGTGTTGTTGTAAGAGAACAGAATACCTTCTTGTTGGGACTGTTTGTACACAGTGCTTAGTGAGGGGGGTTGGGGTGTGGTGTTGTCGTAAGAGAACAGAATACCTTCTTTGTTGGGACTGTTTGTACACAGTGCTTGGCGATATCAGCTCCGTTATCACTTAAAATAAGCATAGATCTGGAAAGTATCATCGGAAACGTATTAGGAGCATAAACTTGGAATGAAATTATATAAGAAAACCAAACTAAGGTTTCATTATAAGCACAGAATACCTTCTTGCTGGGACTGTTTGTACAAAGTGCTTAGCGTTATCAGCTCCGTTACCGCTTAAAATAAGCACAGATCTGGAAAGTATTAACGGAAACGTATTAGAAGCATAAACTTGGAATGAAATTATATAAGAAAACCAAACTAAGATTTCATTATAAGCACATAATACCTTCTTGCTGGGACTGTTTGTACACAGTGCTTAACGATATCAGCTCCATCACTGCTTATAATAAGCACAGATCTGGAAAGTATTAACGGAAACATATTAGAAGCATAAACTTGGAATGGAATTATAAAAGAAAACCAAACTAAGGTTTCATTATAAGCACAGAATACCTTCTTGCTGGGACTGTTTGTACACAGTGCTTAGCAATAGCAGCTCCGTTACCACTTAAAATAAGCACAAATCTGGAAAGTACTAATAGAAACATATTAGAAGCATAAACTTGGAATGAAATTATATAAGAAAACCAAACTGAGATTTCATTATAAGCACAAAATACCTTCTTGCTGGGACTGTTTGTACACAGTGCTTAGCGATATAGCTCGATTACCACTTAAAATAAGCACAGATCTGGAAAGTATTAACGGATTCGTGTTAGAAGCATAAACTTGGAACGAAATTATAAGAAAACCAAATTGAGATATCAGCTCCGTTACCGCTTAAAATAAGCATAGATCTAGAAAGTATTAACGGAAACATATTAGAAGCATAAACTTGGAATGAAATTATATAAGAAAATTTCATTATATTCACAGAATGCCTTCTTGCTGGGACTGTTTGCATACAGTGCTTAGCGATATCAGCTCCAACAGAAACATATTAGAAGCATAAACTTGGAATGAAATTATATAAGAAAACCAAACTGAGATTTCATTATAAGCACAGAATACCTTCTTGTTGGGACTGTTTGTATATAGTGCTTAGCGATATCAGCTCCGTTACCACTTAAAATAAGCACAAATCTGGAAAATTAACGGAAACCTATTAGAAGCATAAACTTGGAATGAAATTATATAAGAAAACCAAACTGAAATTTCATTATACACTTTCTCGTCGTAACACAAATTCTTTCTCAACTTCTCAACTAAAGAAAATGCAACATTTTCAAATTGACATCTAGGTATATGAATGTGTTTTGCACTTGTGCTAATTGAATGAGAGTGTGTGCACGTGTATATATCTTCCACCACATCACCTAACAATATGATTATCATAATGACTTAAATGATCAAACAGATAAATTCACCTTCTTTTCTATGAATATCAAATAATAGTAATACTAAGCACTTAGTGTTATAAATCCTCTTAAGTCCTTAACTCGTTACTACTTTACAATTGAAGCTGGGTGAGAAATAAGATCCAAAGATACACTGACTGTATTATCAACTCAACTCAACAAAACCACTCAAATATTGTGTCTAATAGTTATTTCAAAGCTATAAAGAAGGCAATCCAAGGGACAATAGCTAAGTGTGAGTAGCCAAAACACAGACCGTCAACTGACTCAAATTTAGTCCAAACATTTCATGAATAAGGACTTCACAATATCAAATGGTACAAAAGATTCTATTTACGAGAGAGCAAAAAAGGAATCATGTAAGCACCTAATTTGGCGAGAGAAACAACCGATAATCAATAATAGGTTTTAGATTAAAAAAGCATACCCAACTGGCAAAGGTATGGAAACAGGGCCGGAGAACTCTCCCAGACTTAAAACCTTCAGATTCAAACCAAAAAGGATATTTCACTCAATCAAGAACAACACAGTGTAAAAAGGTCGAAGAAAATCATGGTGGTCAATGTGAGGCGAAATGCAATCCCCTTCATCATAAATATTCACAATGCAGCTGTCAGGAACACAGATTGGAGGCAAAATGTGCCACCTGACCATCCTCTTGATCATTTGCGTGAACAAAGGGGGTAGAGGATCGACTTCCTCATCTCTAATAATGCCAGGGGGGCTCCCCTTTTTGTCTTACTAATCACAAACTATAACATCAACAAAGGAACTTATCTTTATATAGTGTTTACAATAGAAGGAAAAGACAAAAAGTGGATAACTTACCACAGCATAACTACACCAGCAGCCAAATTGTACAGTGACACGTCCTTTACCACGCATCCATTTTCTTGGTTCAGAATAGGTATGTTCTATAAGGCATTCAAATGAAAAATGAAAAGTAGTAAGTAAAAAAAACCTAATTTTCTACTTGAGAAAAATTTCAATCTGTAGATGTGCCTGACATTTCAAACAAACAAGAAAAAGGAACCTAACAATCAATCTCGACCTTTGTTTATACAACATATATTAGGAGTTCTTTAAAACTATATCATCAAACTTCTTCATGATCAATTGGTATGCATATAAGTCCACTCAGGCAAACGCTCAACCAACGAAGGGCATACAATTTTTTTTTTTTTTTTGTATAAATGTAATTCCACTGCTACGATTGGACCTTATAGCTAAATTGACTGTCATTACAGTACATCATGTTTACTCTGTTAATAATTTCAGTTTGCCAGTAAGATTACATAGCACATAAGTTGTAATTTGTCATTTAAAATGTTCAAATTTCTAACCAACACACTTACTTAGGCTTCACCATACAATAAATGTCTTGTCTCAGTACATATTGTTTCATGATATTGTTAAAATTGATTAATAATTTACAGCAATAGGCATTCTACCAGTTCCTTCTAGAAATATTTACACATATGTGTAGATGCATATAATTACACACATGACTTGTTTCAATTCCTACATTCATATTTCATAATAGATCACAAAATTAAACATGTAGAAGTGTAACAAAAAAAAAAACTAGCAGTACACAGAAGCTTTTGTGCATACCTCTAAGCAGTCCTCTTCGGCCCATATGTTGTAGACTGTAAACATGTTGAACAATGGTGTTCTTTTTTTTTTTTTTTTTTTTGAGATAAAATATGAACCTTTATAAACCAGACATATTAGGAAATATACAATTAGTGTTGACATCATGCCAATAGACAGCCTCCGGAGAGGACAAGGCCAAGGAAGCAAGCTGATGGGCAAAGCGGTTCCCATTTCGTGGAACGGTGATGCACTTACACACGCCAACAACCTTACATAAGGCCTGAATAGCAGAGATGAGGGGGAAAGCTTCACCCCTAGAGGCGAAAGACCCATTCACAGCAGAAGCAACCCCCACCGCATCAACCTCCACAACCTCAATCTGAAGGTGCAAAGAGGAAGCAAGCAAAAGACCTTCCCGAAGGGCCAGGAACTCACCATTTTCGGGAGAGAAATTACCAGCCCAGCCCTTAGCCATAGCGACAACCACATGCCCCCGGTGATCCCTGACCGAAACCCCCAAACCAGCTTGACCAAAGTGCGGCCTGATCGCAGCACCGGAGGTTGAACAATGGTGTTCTGCTCCTCAGCATTAACAATGTTCATGTGAAGCTCAAGCCCTTGAACGACATTCTTAGGTCTACCATCAATCCTCAAATATGAGTAAACTCCTTCTTCCTGCCGAGTTGTGAAAACCGAATGTGCTCCTCCTTCTGGTCCCATCATTCAACAGCATTTCAAAATCAATAGCAACAGAAGCATACCCTTTTTGCCGAATGGATTCTTGGGTGGGGGATGTATTCTCAGTCAACCGAGGTGTTTTATTCACACATTCACTACTATCAATATCATTCAACAAACATGAATCATTCAATTTCTCTGCAACAAAAACATTATTCCAAAACAAAACAACTTAGTTACATAGATAACTATCGTTGCACCAGAAATGTGTTTCGAAAATCGAAATGAGTAAATAATAACTAAACGATAGAACACAAACCTCAAGTTTGTTATTACTAAAAGAAAAAAAGAAACAATAACATAGTAAACTCGAACAAACCAAGCCTCCGAAGAATGTACCTAATCCTAAAACTATCACAAATAGGAATCCTAATTGAATCTTAATCCTAAACTAAAATCATAATAACATAAGAATAAGGAATCCTAATCCTCCTAAACTTGTCCTACATAAAATATGTAATGGAATCAAATAATTCAATTTCTATGCGACAAAAGCAATCATGTTCACAAAAAAACAAAACAAGGGGTTGTGGTCAAATTCATACTATTGAGAAGAGAGACAACTCGGTAGTGAAGAAGAGGTTGATAGTGGTGGCAAATCCCTTGAGAGAGAACATGCAATATTTCTTCGCGGTCCAGACCCTTCGACAAGCTCATCAAGTCTTGCCCGAGGTCTGGTGATTTTGCGATCAACATGAGTACTGACAATGGTGGCAAAGAGGATCGTTAATGAGACAAGCAAAGAAAGACAAGTTTAGATTAGAGAATCCAACCAAACTAAAGCAGAACTAGTTTGCTTCTTTTACTTTGGACGAGGGCAACTACATTTCATATATACCTTCCCCAATTTGATGTTTTTCCCTTTTTTCTTATTAGGATATTTAACATTCCAGAAATAAGGAATACTCCTATTTTTTTTTTTTTTTGAAATAAGGTTGTATTAACCAGAAACAGACAAAATACAAACTTCGGTGACCCCCTGCCACCTACGGACCTCGTTCGAGGACAAGGCAATTGAGGCAAGTTTGTGCGCCAAGCGGTTACCTAGCCTAGGAACGTCTTGGCACACCAACACACCCACCTCAACACAAAGTGCCTTAATATCACCAATTAAAAAAGCACAATCCCCCCACTCCTCAACCTGGGAATTTATAGCCTCAACAGCATTAGTAGCATCAAGCTCAACAGAGTGGATTGGCAGACCCATCCTACGCGCAAGCATCAGTCCTTCTCGAGCTGCCAGCAGTTCACCCACTGCCGGGGAAAAATTTCCAACCAGCGACCTGGCCTCAGCAACCACGACCAGCCCCTCATGATTCCGGATAACGACCCCCAGACCACACCAGCCTTTATCGGGGTGCACTGCCACATCGGAGTTAAGTTTCAGCTCCCCCGGCTGAGGCGGGCACCAGACGGGGGGCAGACTGCATCCTTTCAGAACAGGCTGGGGGTGGAGCACGGCAACACTGGACTGGAATTCCCTGAGGACCCCTACTGCCCATTCAGCTGAAACAGCTGGTGCCCTCGAGCACAGACCCTGGAGGGAGGCATTTCGATCGATCCATAAAGACCACACAATCATGCATGCTAGTTCTGAAGCTTCCCTACCTCCCCTTCTCCAAATGGAAAACATGGCATCCAGAAACGAACCCTGAGAAAAATCGCAGCCTCCCACAGAAGTTTTAAAATCCTCCCAGGCCGGCTGAATTGAGCTGCAGCGGAGCAGCGCATGTTCCACGGATTCAAGCTCCTCCCCACATAGCTGACAGCCCCCGTCTTCAATGATCCTCCTTCTGAGCAGATTTATCTTTACAGGCATCGCACTCTTGCACGCCCTCCAAGCCAGAATCTTCACTTTCGGGGGAATTTTAAGGCTCCATAAGAACTTCCACCACCCTTCTAGCCCCGAACTACTGGAAGACGGGCTGCGATCACACCCACTGAAGGCTAGCTGATACCCACTTTTGACCGAATACAATCCCTTCTTGTCGAAATGCCATGCTAACCTATCCCCTACCTGTCGCACACTAAGGGGAATCCCCAGAATCGTCTCCACATCCACCGGCATGAAGCACTGGCTGAGAGCTCTCAAGTTCCAGCAATGGTTAGTTTTATCAATCAACTCAGATACCAGAACGTCACTTCCCACGCACCTGGAGACTGGAAGGAATGACACTGGCCTTGGCAACCACGGGTCTGAGAAAGCCCGTATCGAGCAGCCATCCCCCACTTGCCACCTAAGCCCCTTGAGCAACAATTCCTTGCCCCACAGAATGCTATTCCAGACATGAGAGCTGCCGCTCTTCGGACCTGCCTGAAGGAAGGCTCCTCTGGGGAAATATTTCGCTTTCAGTAATCGTGCCATTAACGATTCCGGCTCCCTCATTATTCTCCAAGCCTGCTTCGCGAGTAGCGCCTGGTTGAAAGACACAAGATCCTTGAATCCCATCCCTCCTTTGGACTTGGGGTGGCACATCTTCTCCCAGCCCACCCAGCATATCTTCCGCTTCTCTCCCTTAACTCCCCACCAGAATTTGGCAGCAAGCGACCCGAGCTCCTTGCAGATACTGATTGGGAGTCTAAAAATGCTCATCACATAGGTGGGAATCGCTTGCGCCACCGCTTTGATCAAGATCTCCTTCCCCCCACATGAGAAAAGGCTTCCTTTCCAGCCCTGAAATTTACCCCACACCTTCTCCTTAATTGAGTTAAAAGTTCGCCTCTTTTGCTTTCCTACCAGCGTGGGTAAACCTAAGTATTTATCATGACCGCTACTACTCCCCACTCCAAGCCTCTGCTGTAGCTTGCTCCTCACACTCCCCTCCACATTAGGACTCACCGCAAGGGAGGATTTTTCCAGGTTGACACATTGCCCGGATCCTCTCCCATAAACCTGAATAACCTCTTCGATTAGAGCACAATTCTCCATCGACGCCTTACTAAACAGGACACTGTCATCAGCAAAGAAGAGATGACTGATAATCGGACCGTTCCGCACACTTTTAATTCCCAGCCCTCTGCCCTGCAGCTCCGCCCTTCTTATTCCGCACGAGAAAGCTTCCGCGCAAAACAAGAAGAGGTAGGGCGATAATGGGCATCCTTGCCGAATCCCCCTAGATGGCACGACTTCAGACACCGGCTCCCCATTAAGCAGAATCGCCAGTTTAGAGGTGGTGATACATTCCATTATTAGGATGATCATGCCTTGCGGAAAACCCATCCTTACAAGCACTGCCTCAAGGAAGCTCCACTCCACCCGATCATACGCCTTAGCCATGTCTAACTTTAGAGCCATCCAGCCTTGCTTTCCCTTCTTCCTCCTATTAATAGAATGTAACAGTTCAAACGAGATAAGAACGTTATCAAATATCTGTCTACCTGGGACAAAAGCGGACTGATTTGGTGAGATCAATTTCTGGAGCACCTTCTTGACTCTACTAGCAATAACCTTTGTAACAATCTTGTACACCACGCTACTCAAGCTGATGGGCCTGAAGTCCTTCAGTGAGATCACATGCTTCTTCTTGGGAATAATGACCACATTGGTGTAGTTGAACGCTTGGATCGAACACTCCCCACTCAGGATCTTAAGGCATACCTGAGTTACGTCCTGCCCCACTACGTCCCAGAATTGTTGGAAGAAACCTGCGTGGATCGAACACTCCCCACTCAATATTGAGGAATACTCCTATTTAAAAAGGGGAAATTTCAATTTCACATGAATTGAGCACTAGTTAAACTTAATGATTTATGGCTAATTTTGTCTTTAGATATTTATAGCCACGTGTCAACGCCAAAAGATTGAGAAATTAAAAATATATAATTATATTAGTTTCAATTGGAGATTTAGGATTAAAATATCTATTTATTTGATGTGTAAAAATTTAATTATAATAATAAACAAATAATTAAAAGATCTAAAAACTTTATGAATAAAACACAAATTCTATAGGTTATTATAGCAAAAGGAAAAGGGAAAAACTTAATTTGAGTTGAGGTATTGAAAACTATCTGGTTTTTAAAAGTCCTTTAAAAACAAATTTTTTAAAATTGACACGCACTTTCCCTACCATTAGTTTGACTATGTCAAGTTTAATGTTAGACGAGTAAAATGTCTATGTTACCTTGATTATGCAATAAAATTACTAAAATATCCTTAATATAAATATTGAGAATAAAATTACTTTAATAAAATTAAAATTAAGAATTAAAGTTTAAACATTTATAAAAAAAAAAAAAAAAAAGAAAGAGGATGTCACTAGCATAGCCACCTCCAATGAGAAGGCTACTGTCCCTCAATACATGGACTCAAGCAATTTGCTGTGAAACTACGATACAACCAATAGATAATAGCACGTTGACTCACCAAGTGAACTTGATGCGGTTTTTGGAGATGACAAATACAAATATGATGAAATTAATTGAAAACAAAATAAAAGCACAGGTAGCACACAACAGTTAGAACTCCAATATTGATTTTTCGACTGTTTTAATATATAACAAAACAACTTTTTTTTAACTATTTCATAAACATTTAATTTTGTTTTAAGGCATTATAAATACAGTTTATAAATTTATATTTCTTTATGTCGGAACCAAATATAGAACACAAGAAAGCGTTTAATTTTGCCATAAGGCATTATAAATACAGTTTATAAATTTATATTTCTTTATATCGAAACCAAATATAGAACACAAGAAAGCGTTTAATTTTGCCATAAGGCATTATAAATACAGTTTATAAATTTATATTTCTTTATATCGAAACCAAATATAGAACACAAAAAAGCATAAAAATCAACTCTAGTTATGACACCTGAAGGCTAAACAATAATTTTGTCACTGAATATATAATCTCATCTAGGTTTGTTCTAGTTAACTTAAAATATATATATATATTCAAAAACTAAGTGTTAAATATTACTTCCTGTGGGGCTCTGCAGCTCCCACCATTTGTTATATATTTTTTTTTGAGAAACCACTTGTTATATATTACTTCCTCTATGTTCGTGTTACATGGTAATGGATACTGAATGCCATTGCAGTAAAAACTTTAAGCTTTATAAATCGATGGGAGCAATTGTGATTATTGATGGAATTGAAGTTTTGTTTCTACGTACACTATTTTACTATCCATATATAATGTGGCAGCATTTGTATAATCTTGGATCCATTTCTTCCTTTATTTCCTTGACTTGTTCAATCATTTGGATTCACTCTCCCTTCTTCTAGTGAAACTTCAGGCTCTTTTACATGCCTTGACAAATCATCAGAAGCACCCATGTGAATGTTGATGATGCCATGATTATTACCAATTGTCCGAACATTTGCACCAGTCATTCTTGTTTTCGTCTTTGGTGATCTCCCTGAAAGTGGGAGAATGATTGATCGAGGACCTATCAGATCCTGTAACCTGTGATTTTGACACTATTCAATTCCAAATAAGTTTAATTTGCATAAAAAATGTTACTAGCGGAAAACACATATATAAATTTGCATCATAGATTGCAAAAAGACATTAAAAACACTTTAACACGACAAAATAAAGTTAAAAAAAGAACAACCCTTAAACAAAGAAATTTAATAAGCAACAAAGATCAAATGAGCCAAATTTTTAACTCTAAATACTTAACAAAAAGGGAACGAGGCTATAAAAGCATAGGCTAATAATTAAGGTCCAATAGTTTAGACTAAAATTCAATGGCCAATATTTAACAAAAACAAAAATCTAATGTTAAATAATCTTGTGATATTTCATTGAAGTTAAATACCTTCAAGCATTTAAAAAAAAAAAAAATTAATTACTTTCTTTTCAATGAAATTATGGGATGGAGAATCATACAAGGAAAATAATTTTAGTTTAATTATGATTTTATTTATTTCCTTTTTAAATCAATATTAGTTTTTCTAATTAACATAGGACTAAGTATAATACAAGGAAAAAAGAATTTAAGTTTTATTATGATTTTATTTATTTCTCTTTTAAATCAGTATTAGTTTTTCAGTTAACATATACAGGACTAGTATAATATAAGGAAAAAAGAATCTAAGTTTGATTATGATTTTATTTATTTCCTTTTTAAATAGTACTATTTTTTCTAATTAACATAGGACCAGTATTAAAAACAGCTATAAATACACAATTGTTTATTTTCATTCGACATCTCTACTAATTCTTCTTATACCATCGCCAATTGCAACCTTACCTTTTCAGTCAAAAACCCTACTTAGCGTCAAGACATGCAGGCTTCCATACTTTACAAGTAGAAAAATATTTCATCCACAAAGATAAAACCTTTTTTTTTTCTTTTTTTTTTTGCAGTTGAATCGTAAGGAGGAGAAATTGGTACAAGCAAATTTTAATTTGTCATATGAAAATATGGACAACATAGCCATGCAACAACACAACTGGTCGAGAGGAGTTATGGAATTTGATGTGATCATAGAAGGAATGGTTACTTGCCATCCTTGCACAAAACGTAAAAAAGTGAAATCAATGAGTGTTTCTTGTGGATCGATTTGGTTGGATTTTCGTCAAATAAAACAACTGCAGGATCAATGCGGGGAGGTTCAAGAAAACATCATACTAAGTTGCATTTAAGTATAGGTTCTTAGGACTGGCTCAAATGTAGGGGTGACAAAACGGGTTGGCCATATCAAGTCGAGCTAAATTTAATTAAATTCGTTTATGAATTCGATCAATTGAACACGAATTCATTTAATAAATAGGTCAACATTTTCGGATTTGACACGAATTCGTTTATAAACGAATGACACTATATGATATGATTAATTCGTTTAAGGATTTAAACTCATTAACCCGTTAATTTATTTAACTTGTTTAACCATTTAATTCGTTCAATTCATTTAACACAAAAAATCCAAATAAAATCAATTCGTTTTACCTTTGATCTTCAATATTGTTCTTCAATATTTAAATTAATTCCAAATCTTCATCAACATAAAATCCAGTTTTTACTTTGCTCAAATTCAATTAATCCAGCCAAAACTCACTTCAATTAAACCAATCAAAACCCATAATCTTCTCCCCCGTCGTGTTACCAAAATTAATCTACCACGAACTCAAAAAATGGGAAAAAAAATCCAGAAAAACAAAACACCAAAAGCTTAGATCAAGCCAAGAACCATTTTTCACAAATATCCAACAGAAGTCAATTTTAATCATAGATATCGATCGCATCCAAAATCGTCAATATTGAGGAGCAGTAATTTCACAAATAAAACAAAAAAATAAATATATATTTACACAAATTAAAATAAAAATAACAACAACAACAATTAAAAAGAAAAAATGAATCAAGAGTGGATCTACTACAATCTAAGGTAGATAGTGAAACGACGTCGACGCACAAGGATGAGGACAATCAGATCGAGCATCTGATGGAGTGCAAGCCACTGTCGGAAGCGGGATGAAGACGTTATGACGAAGGCGGGACGGTGACTGTGAGCAGTGAGGGAGAAGTGGAGTGGTGATCATAAGCCGTGAAGGAGAAGGAGAGTGGTGATCGTGC
Organism: Nephelium lappaceum; assembly: GCA_021234005.1. Lineage (NCBI taxonomy): Eukaryota > Viridiplantae > Streptophyta > Magnoliopsida > Sapindales > Sapindaceae > Nephelium > Nephelium lappaceum. The sequence continues at coordinate 3,632,314 of CM038000.1, read as the reverse complement.
GCCATGAGGGAGAATGGGTAGTGGTGATCATAAGCCGTGAAGGAGAATGAGAGTGGTAATCGTGAGCCATGAGGGAGAATGGGTGGTGGTGATAGTGAGGGAAAGGGGTGGAATGAGTGGTGGTGACCGTGAGCCATGAGGGAGAAGGTGTGGTGGTGATCATTAGGGAGAAGGGTGGAATGGGTAGTGATAATCGTGTACCATGAGGGAGAAAGGGTAGTGGTGATCTTGAGGGAGAAGGGTGGAATGAGTGGTGGCTGCCGAAAATAAAATTGGTTAGGATGGTGATAGTGAGGCGTGAGGGAGAAGGGAGGACGGAGGGATGGTATGGTGGCTACAGAAAATGAATTAGATTTAAGGTTAGGTTAAATGTGTGTGTATAAATATATATATATAGATAATTACACACAACCCTATAATATGTTAATTTTATAATTTTATCCCTAATTTAATCGTGTCAACCCGTGATTCGTTTAAGTAAACTCAATTCAATTTATTTAATAAATGAGTTAAGCGGATTAACACGATTACGATATGAATTCGTTTAATTCAAACCCACACCCATTTATTTTTTTGGAATTCGTATCGATCTATTGTGTCATGACTCATATCCCTACCCCTATTGAAAGGTATCCTTACATTTTAGGCAAAGGTTTTTAATATTTTATGTAAGATGAGATATTTTATTATAATTTATTCTTCTTACATTTTTTTTTCTTACTTTTTGAAATGTGAAAGTGTTGATTAATATTATATGTTATTTAAATATGATAGCTATTTTCCGTCGTGTTTTTGTTCATTATCAACTTTTCGAACATAGTGTGTCACTGAAAAATATGGGATACTTTTCATCTTCAGGAAAATTATACGGTTCTCTCTAATTGGGCAGTTTTCAATTATTGATATTTGTCAAGAAGGCCACTGATATTGTGCACAAGTAAGCCCGCTTTCTACAAGACCGAGTCTCATTAAAAAAAAAAAAATGTTTAAGGCCCAATTGGCCCAAGCCCATATCGCACATTTTGCTGCATCTAACATCTTGCTTTACTTGATATTTGTGACATATTTTAAGACTGTCCACTCGTTCAAACAGGGCAGCAAGCACTGCCATTATCATTGCAAAGCAAATCATCACAGCCTCTTCTAATATGATATTAAATTAAAAGGCAAGACCAAAATGACCGAAAAAAGAGTGAAGGTCATTTACGTCATAAAGAAAAATTTTCACCAGTCATGTCGTAAAAATATATTTTTGGTAATATATTTTAATTAATAATAAATTATAAAATTGAAATTTTAAAAAAAATGAGTTAAACATATATATATATCTTAATGGAAAAATATTATAAATTAAATAATTATTTATCAATAAATTAGATATTTTTGAGAATTATATATTGAATACATAATTAGTTTTCCAAAGTTTATACTATTAATATAAATAGTTTTTTTTATCATTTTATTTACTTAAATTAAATATAAATTATTTGATGACATAAACAATATAAAATTAATACTAGAATGCTTAGCTTAAAAAAATTATATTAATGTATATAATCTTTTCATGTATCGGGAGTATTGCCTGCCTCTTAGTTTTCCACCATTTTGTGAAATTGTTTTACATGTCTTAACTAGTGTTTATTTGTAAAATAAATAAATAATAAATAAATAAATAAGTGAATTATTCATCTTGTGACTTTGTTTTTATTTGGTTTTATTTGTCTCTTTGTTTTCTGATTTTGTTTGCTCATTTTCTCTGTATCTTTTTCTATTATCGTTTGACACTTACCGATCTTCAACTTCAACTTTCAAATAAAAGCAAATTCAAATTGATTTTAGTAATGTTAAAGTTGCAGTAAATGTATGTGTTTTAATTGAGAAAGTTTGGAAGTTTCACTAGACATTGTGTTTTGAGCTGTTACATGTTTGATTTTTTTAAGAATTTATTTCAATATTTTTAGGGTTCTATGTAAAGCTTATAGAAATTTTAAATAAAAGTTGAGTTCGATACTGTGTTTTAAAACTTTGATTTTATTCAAGATTTTGGTTTGCATGTAATTGGTTTATGTAGAATGAGTTTGATTTTCTTTCAAGGACTTTTGACATGATTTTAGTATGTTGCCTATAAATAGTTTGAAGTCTGAGTTTGATTTTTTTTTTTTTTTTTTTTCCTAATGATTTTTGTTCATGTTTGAATGGTGTATGATTTTCATTGTTTTGAAAATCCGCCCGGATTGGTTTGAGATGGGTTTAGAACATTGAAACCAGATTTCGATCGCAATTTGGTTCAATAGTGTTTGATCATTTTTTATATCATGTCGAGTTTGGATCAAATCCTTTTAATTTGATGTGAACCTAATTATTCAATTTTATTATATTTTTATTGTATATTATTATTATTATTTTTTAAGTCTCGTAATGTTTATTATTATTTATATAATTATTTTTAATTTAAATTTTGTGATTTATTAAGAATCGAATATAGGGTCAAAGCAGATTAAATTTAGGACAGATCACCCTAAATGCGTTCAGATAGAGGGTGAAAAGTCACAACCCGTTCAGGTCAAAACGGGTTAGGCGTGGTTTGAGGCACCCACCCACCCATCAAAAAGTTTATGCGGCCCAGATGGCATCCATTATTGTCAGTTAAAAGGCAACAAAACTCATCCGGTGTGGTCTCGGGAAGAAATTCAGAAATGGAGATGTCCGTACAACTCCTTACCGGATTCCCTCCCAATTTATTCCTCAAACCACCAAACTCGCATTTCCCCAAGATTCCTCCGCCACTCTGCCCTCTTCCAAGGCCACTGCAAGAGTTGTTGTCAACCAACAAACACAGACAGGTCAAGGAGGTTGGCGACGCACCAAGTCGTGCTTGGCCAGAGAAGCTGCCATTCTCCAACTCCAACAATCCTCCGACTTGAATTCCTCCCTTCAAAGGTCTTCCTTCGCTTGTTCCTGCAACTGAGATTTTGTTGAATTCTATATTTCTTCTTTTTATTTATTGATTTTCAATGTTTATGTGCAGATTAGAAGAGGTTTTGAAGGTACAAGACTTGAATGTTACATTGAGGCATTTTGGGAACCAAAGGAGATGGCATCATCTGTCTCACGTCCAACAACTAACCAAACAACTTCTTTGAGAGCCTCACAATTCATTTGTTTTAATCAATATTGCTTCTTTAATTGTTCTCATCCTCTTGTATTATACTTTGTTTGGCTTGCTTACTTTGTTTTTGGTGCTTCAAGTGTACCTGTTTTTTTTTTTTTTTTTTTTATCATTTTTTTATGTCTTCTAATTCTGGTTTGCTTTCAATAATTTCATTTTGAGCAAATTACAAATTAGTTACTTTTTTCAAGGGGAGTAAACTTTATAGGTTTATTGCAATTCAGCTTCCCGTCGTTAGTTTAGGGTGATTAACAGCTAATCAGGTTTACGTATCTAGGGGTATTTTTTATCTTTTGATTTTGTTTTAAATTTTTTTTTGGATTTAAACAACTAGAAAAAAAAATTTAATAAATCAAATTAAAATTATGTTTAAAAAACCAAAAATTATAGGTTTAAACAAAAAATTTTAATTTGATTTACTTAATTTTTTTTAATTTTTGATTTGGTCAAACCAATCAAAATAGTCTGTTAGGAGCATTTCGTCTTTTTCACACTGTAACGTTATTTGCTTTCAAAAATAATGGACTTGGGGTAACAACGGGTGGGCAATTCATACTAAATGCATAGAGTTGACTCCGCCTAAAAATAGGTTTGGACTGGATAGTTAATTTGTAATTTACTTTTTTATTTTTTGTATGTATACGTAAAGATCCGAAAATGTGTAACACTAAAACTGTTTATGTTTTGATACAAATCTTGCACCATATGATTTGAAGCCATGTTGTGCCAATGAAGACTAATTTTTAGTGATTCTGGTTTCGGGATAGTTATCATGTTCCTGTTTCACTTGTGCTTTATTTTTAAACAAATTAAGTGTACAACACTCATCTTGATAAATTACTCTGTCTATTTGCTTATACCTATGTGACGGATTCACTCTTAATATTTGATCGGTGTTCAACAATTTACTTCAGTTCAATTAACCAGTTGCACAAACACACGCAGACAAAAGCTCATCACTTTCTATCTATGATTATGTAAACCATCCTTGCACAATTTATTAGAACGTCCGTTTCTTGTCCTTGCAGAATGATGGTTCTATTAAGTGTCTGATTATCAATTTTACCATACGCTTGTTATATCATGTATGGCAGCTCTTTGATTGGATGCAACAACATGGGAAGACTAGTCTTTCTTCTTGTAGCAGCTATATCAAGTTCTTGGGGAAAAGCCTCAAACCTTCAAAGGCACTGGAATTCTACAACGGCATTACGGATGAATCAGCCAAAGTTAGTCTTTATATGTAACTCCATTCTTAGTTGTCTGGTCAGGAATGGGAAGTTTGATAGCAGCATCATTTTGTTTGATAAAATGAAGCAGAATGGTCTAGCACCAGATGCTGTTGCCTATAATACGGTGTGCCGATTCAACACATTATGTAATCTTGATTTGTACTCTGAAAATATCGTTTTGTTATGTGAAATTGAGTTTACTGTGGTAGTTGGTAAATTGATGATGTAAGTCTACCCACATCACTCGTTGGTGTACAGAGTTGGCGTGTTGGTTAAACATGTTCTTTGCATGACTGTCGTGACCAACAATTGTGTTGACATCAATGAAACAGCCAACTTTTATATGCCTGTTATATATTCTTTTGATTAGAAAAACCAAGCTCTTAATTTTATTTGATGTTCTGCTTCTTTAATTCTAATGTTTTGCATATGTCAACAAATGGAGGATAAGAGATGTGACGTAGTTTTCAGAAGAAATGTAATTTTTTGAAGAGTAAAATGTATAGTCGTGGAATAGCATCAGGGTGTGTTGTTGGAATGCAACTCCAAGTCCCAACTTCTGATGAAATAAAAATATTGAGAATTAGATTTATTATTATATACTAAATCCTATACAATTTTTGAAATAAGATATTCTTACTCTGAGTAGGTAAGTAGAAACATTGTTATAAATCATGCCATTTTATCTGTTATAATTTTTTTATTGCTCTTCATAACTGTTGCCTTTTGTCATCCTTAGCTGCTTTCAGGTTGCATTAAACTTAAGCATGGCTATCCTAAGCTGTTAGAGCTGGTTCAGGAGTTAAAATATTATGGGCTGCAGACGGATGGTGTCATGTACGGGATACTTTTGGCTGCTTGTGCTTCAAATAATCTGTGTGAGGAAACTCAGAGCTATTTTGATCAGATGAAGGACTACAGCTCTCTATTCGATGCTTACTCTTCGGGTGGAAACTACAAGAAGGTTGATGAGTTGGTACAAGAGATGAAATCTTCAGGGTTAGTACCAAATAATGTTTGTTTTCATGCTTATCTTGCTAGTGTAAATTGGGGATTACTATTGTTATGGTTGTTACCATGATGCGTCTGGAAGGTCTGAATTACAGATCAACAATTTAGTGTACGCATGTAAACTGGGCCAGGCTGGCAAAGCTCGTTGTATCACGACCCAAGCATGCTGTTTGTTGTGCCTGTCTGCAGCCTGGTTTCTAGAGCTATGACTAGAAAGGCCCTGCAGTCAGCACAAATCAAACTGCCTGCCCGTGGGCAAAAAACTTTTGTTAATTGTTATTTAATCCTTTTCAAAACAATTATGAAATTATTATAAAATATTTATTCAAAGTAGGGTTAAAATGACTTTTACCGTCTAAATTTTACTATAAATTGTATAAAAAAATTATGATAAATAAAATCGTATCATGCCGAACAACTTGGCCCAGCCTGATCTAAATGTCAGCCTCTGAAATCATGTTGGGTTGAGTCATGCTCTGGCCTACCTGGCCCTCTCAACATCTTTAGTTATGTATAGACCATACATCTGTGTTTAGTTACTAGTGTTCTTTTTTTTTTGTTTTTGGCCCTTTCACTTCTTCTTTTGACTGATATCCTACCACTTATCACTCTGCAAATGCTTGCGGGTAATACTGACAACTTTGTTGAAGGTATATGTTAGAGGAGGCTTGTTTGAAAAATCAAGGGAATTATTAGCTGAATTGGACACTTTAAGCTACGCTGAAGATGAGGTACATGGTTGACTTTTTATAGAAAATTGACTTCACAAATTAGGCTGAGGCACTTCATCTTCAAGATATTATGTTCCCTTTGGCTGCTTTTGTGAGGATTATTTTACTTTTGTTTGTAGCATAATTTTGAAACATGCAGCATGACTTTGTGGTCATTTATTATCAAAACTCATAGCTTTAAGCCATTGCTGTTTAAATTGAAAACATTTTTTGCAGGCTCTTGAATCAGAATTTTATTTGTTGAGAATGAATTTGCTGGCTGCTTTGTAGGAATGCCTTCTACTTCTATGTATACCAGATAACAACGGTTCATAATTTTATGTGTTCTTACAAACCTTCTCGGATGCACATTTTCTCAATTCTCTTGTAATTTTTAAAATGTAATTCTGTTGCTGCTTGTATGCAAAACATTTTGCAGATGCCATATTGTATATTAATGGATGATCTTTCTAAGGCTGGGCATTTAGATGAAGCTAGAGCTATTTTCAGAGAGTTGCAGGAAAAACGCATCAAATCTGGTAATTTTCAATTAGACAATAAGCCTTATAACAACATTTTAAACACCAAATCGGTTATTATATCATTGTGATTAGGCTATCTTTGGAAGGGTTTGTCCAAGTCAAGCTTTTAATGGTAGATCTTTTGGAAGTAGAGTTGTTGCAATAGAGCTTTTGGAAAAAAAATTGTTGATCGTTTGATTGTTTAATTTTGAAAGAGCTTTTATATATATAATTTCTTACAAGGGAAATATGAAAATTAAGGTTGAATAGGTCTATTAAGGCTTTATTGGAAAAGAATGTTGTATAATTAATATAATATCATAAGAATGTTTTTGATATTTTAATGTTTTAAGGAAAAAACTCAAAAAAGTCTAATTTAAACGTCCAAAATTTTAGCTTCCAGTAGATGTATGCAACTTTTTTAGTATTCCAAAAGCTCTATTGAAGTGATAACTAAATGACGTAAAAAAGACTTGAAAAGAGCTTTTGAGATTATAAAGCTTTTTTTGGCTAGTAGAGAAGCTATTCCAAACATACGCCAAGAATGCATCAAACTGCAGATGTTATTTTGAATGCCATGTTAAAGAACATGGATTGCTTTCGAAACTCTTTCCACCTCACTTTCTTATAAAAGAAAAACAAATGTTTATGAGAAACAAATGCTATTGAACTTTAGTCATAAAGCTTTGACAAAATGAAATCTTAATCTGGGAGACCCTGGTAGTTAATGCTTAACTGATTTGATAATGGTTGTGGAAATATAATTTGACCTTTATTTTTGCTGCACGTCTTATATACACAGTTGCTTTTTCTTTGTTATTGTTGCTAGTGGCAATATATTATTGCCGAAACGGAGGGTTTTATAATTTTAATTTACAATAGAGTAACTCAGCATGATATCTGTATATTTAGCATTTCTTACGAGTCGAAAATTTATGTATCCATTATGTGTGTGTGTGTGTGGATTACTGTGAGCATGCAGATGGTTATGCCCAAAGCATCACGATTTCAGCATTCTCGCGGGGTGGGGAGGGGGGGCACGTTGGGGGGTGGTTGTAGTGGTTGGTGGTTGGGATGGGGGTGCTTTCTGAGGAGGGAAAGCAGTTGGCTGGGGAGCTTGAAGAGAAGTTTGGCAAATATGACCTGGTTCTCTTAAATACAATGCTCTGTGCATATTGCAGAGCAGGTGAAATGGAGAATGTAAGAGGTATGGTAACTTCTATTAATCACCTCTTGAATAGGTATTTAGATTACTCCATCTATTTAGTCCCTCTTTTTTGTTTTTTGCTTCAAATTTTGTTGAAGTTGTGTCCAGATACCTATATTTCTGACATTCTAATCTTGGACATGATTAAGAACAAAGATCTTAAAAGCTGTCTGTCAATTATTGTGATTTTTGGAAATTAAAGATGTGGTGGCATAAAGTATTGAAATCTTGAACAGCTCTCTTAATGAGAAAAAAGTTGAATGTTGAAGGGCTTGCTGATATGTTGTCATTCTTTCCTACTGGGGTTTCAGGCCGCTATTAAAACCATGATGTTTAAATATAAAAGTTGTCTTATTTCTCATCTCAATTTAAACATTATGAGCTCTCTGAAAAAAATTTCAGCTTCATCAGGGGCAGTTTAGCATAGAGTTTGAAGAGTAGTTGAAACTAGACCGTTATAACTAATTATTCTCGAGCTGCTGCATGACAGAATAAAGAAGCTTTTACACTAGTTTTGCAATGAAGGAGTTTTATGTGATTCACCAAGAAATCAAACGAGTTTAGGTCCTTTAGGAGTTAGATTTTTGAGCAGGAAGGAGATGATATAGCCAGCGGTCTGTTCCATAGGCTTCTCTATTTCGTCATACAGTTTATTACAATTGAGCTTGGTTTAACACCATCAAAATCATTTGCCTTTTCTTTTATTTAGATTTTAGCTAATGCCTATTCTTTTATCTAGCTAATATTAACGGCAACATGATATCCATTCCTTTCTTTTTTGGCTTCATCTCAGTAATGATACCTCTGTCTAGCAGCCTATGTGCCATCCATTTGTTAATAATAATAAAGAAATGAATTGGACATGCTTCTGAATAAAAAAATGACTTTGCTGCTGACTTACCTTTCCTACACTATTTTACAGGAGCTTTGTTCCTCCTTAATTTACCATCTTGGTAAAATGAGGCGCCACTCAGAAGCATTCTCTGTTTACAGTATGTTGAGATATAGCAAAAGAACAATGTGCAAAGCCCTTCATGAGAAACCATATTCCTATAGCCGGCCGACTTCTCAAGGATGCATATATAGTAGTTAAGGTATGCTGTATCCTACCAGTTATCACTCTGCAAATGCTTGCAGGTAATACTGACAACTTTGTTGAAGGTATATGTTAGAGGAGGCTTGTTTGAAAAATCAAGGGAATTATTAGCTGAATTGGACACTTTAAGCTACGCTGAAGATGAGGTACATTGTTGACTTTTTATAGAAAATTGACTTCACAAATTAGGCTGAGGCACTTCATCTTCAAGATATTACGTTCCTTTTGCTGCTTTTGTGAGGATTATTTTAGTTTTATTTATAGCATAATTTTGAAACATGCAGGATGACTTTGTGGTCATTTATTATCAAAACTCATAGCTTTAAGCCATTGCTGTTTAAATTGAAAACATTTTTTGCAGGCTCTTGAATCAGAATTTTATTTGTTGAGAATGAATTTGCTTGCTGCTTTGTAGGAATGCCTTCTACTTCTATGTATACCAGATCACAACGGTTCATAATTTTATGTGTTCTTACAAACCTTCTCAGATGCACATTTTCTCAATTCTCTTGTAATTTTTAAAATGTAATTCTGTTGCTGCTTGTATGCGAAACATTTTGCAGATGCCATATTGTATATTAATGGATGATCTTTCTAAGGCTGGGCATTTAGATGAAGCTAGAGCTATTTTCAGAGAGTTGCAGGAAAAACACATCAAATCTGGTAATTTCCAATTAGACAATAAGCCTTATAACAACATTTCAAACACCAAATCGGTTATTATATCATTGTGATTAGGCTATCTTTGGAAGGGTTTGTCCAAGTCAAGCTTTTAATGGTAGATCTTTTGGAAGTAGAGTTGTTGCAATAGAGCTTTTGGAAAAAAAATTGTTGATCGTTTGATTGTTTAATTTTGAAAGAGCTTTTATATAGATAATTTATTACAAGGGAAATATGAAAATTAAGGTTGAATAGGTCTATTAAGGCTTTTATTGGAAAAGAATGTTGTATAATTAATATAATATCATAAGGATGTTTTTGATATTTTAATGTTTTAAGGAAAAAACTCAAAAAAGTCTAATTTAAACGTCCAAAATTTTAGCTTCCAGTAGATGTATGCAACTTTTTTAGTATTTCAAAAGCTCTATTAAAGTGGTAACTAAACGACGTAAAAAAAACTTGAAAAGAGCTTTTGAGATTATAAAGCTTTTTTTGGCTAGTAGAGAAGCTATTCCAAACGTACGCCAAGAATGCATCAAATTGCATATGTTATTTTGCATGCCATGTTAAAGAACATGGACTGCTTTCGAAACTCTTTCCACCTCACTTTCTTATAAAAGAAAAAGAAATGTTTATGAGAAACAAATGCTATTGAACTTTAGTCATAAAGCTTTGACAAAATGAAATCTTAATCTGGGAAACCCTGGTAGTTAAGGCTTAACTGATTTGGTAATGGTTGTGGAAATATAATTTGAGTTTATTTTTGCTGCACGTCTTATATACTTAGTTGCTTTTTCTTTGCTATTGTTGCTAGTGGCAATATATTATTGTCAAAACGGAGGGTTGTATAATTTTAAATTACAATAGAGTGACTCAGCGTGATATCTGTATATTTAGCATTTCTAACGAGTTGAAAATTTATGTATCCATTATATGTATACATATATATATTACTGTGAGCATGCGGATGGTTATGCCCAAAGCATCATGATTTCAGCATTCTGCCGAGGGGGGCTTTTTGAGGTGGCAAAGCAGTTGGCTGGGGAGCTTGAAGGGAAGTTTGGCAAATATGACCTGGTTCTCTTAAATACAATGCTCTGTGCATATTGCGTAGCAGGTGAAATGGAGAATGTAAGAGGTATGGTAACTTCTATTAATCACCTCTTGAATAGGTATTTATTTAGATTACTGCATCTAATTTGGTCCCTCTTTTTTGTTTTTCGCTTCAAATTTTGTTGAAGTTGTGTCCAGCTACATATTATTTCTGACATTCTAATCTTGGACATGGTTAAGAACAAAGATCATAAGAGCTGTCTGTCAATTATTGTGATTTTGGGAAATTAAAGATGTGGTGGCATAAACTATTGAAATCTTGAACAACTCTCTTAATGAGAAAAAGGTTCAACGTTGAAGGGCTTGCTGATATGTTGTCATTCTTTCCTACTGGGGTTTCAGGCGGCTATTAAAATCACGATGTTTAAATATAAAAGTTGTCTTATTTCTCATCTCAATTTAAACGTTTTGAGCTCTCTGAAAAAAATTTGCTGCTTTATCGTGGCAGTTTAGCATAGAGTTTGAAGAGTGTCAGTGGAGAGTTGAAACTAGACCGTTATAACTTATTATTCTTGAGCTGCTGCATGACAGAATAAAGAAGCTTTTACACTAGTTTTGCAATGAAGGAGTTTTATGTGATTCACCAAGAAATCAAACGAGTTTAGGTCCTTTAGGAGTAGGATTCTTGAGCAGGAAGGAGATGATATAGCCAGCTGTCTGTTCCATAAGCTTCTCTATTTCGTCATACAGTTTATTACAACTGAGCTTGGTTTAACACCATCAAAATCATTTGCCTTTTCTTTTATTTAGATTTTAGCTAATGCCTATTCTTTTATCTAGCTAATATTAACGGCAACATGATATCCATTCCTTTCTTTTTTGGCTTCATCTCAGTAATGATACCTCTGTCTAGCAGCCTATGTGCCATCCATTTGTTAATAATAATAAAGAAATGAGTTGGACATGCTTCTGAATAAAAAAATGACTTTGCTGCTGACTTACCTTACCTACACTATTTTACAGGAGCTTTGTTCCTCCTTAATTTACCATCTTGGTAAAATGAGATGCCACTCAGAAGCATTCTCTGTTTACAGTATGTTGAGATATAGCAAAAGAACAATGTGCAAGGCCCTTCATGAGAAAATTCTCCATATTCTTATAGCTGGCCGACTTCTCGAGGATGCATATATCGTAGTTAAGGTCTGCTGTATCGTTTAACAGTTTCATAGATGTGCTCTTTTCCCGTGTCATTCTTTCTATCCTAAGCTGTTTTCTTTTTCCAGGACAATGCAGGTTCAATCTCTCATCCTGCTATTAAGAAGTTTGTGTCTGCCTTCATAAGATTTGGTAATATTAACTCAGTGAATGGTGTAATGATGTTTGTCCATGGTTCTGGCTGCAAGATTGATCAGGTAAGCAACCATGCGTACGATGACCGTGCCTCAAAAAATGTTAATGGATTTATTCAACCAAGAATTTGCATCTTAGACTCAGCCTTTTAACATGTGGGCATAGTTACACTGATAGACATATGTCAAGGATGTATAGGGTGATTGGGAATATAACATGCATCCTGTTGTTAAAATTCACCATGTGACCCTGACCCGCCTGACTAATCTGACTCTACCAGTTCTAGCACACGACTGTGTTTATAATATGATTTACATAAAATTAATTTTTGATTTAATTAGAATTTTGCATAGAAAATCGATTTTCATTTACTACATTAAAAATAATGTTCGAAGGGCAAGAATCCACCTCATGTATTTGCTTGGATTCATGTTTATTTCATTTAAATTGTCTCAAATGCATAAAAAATAAATAAAAGAAAAATTAATTTAGTTTAAATAAAAAACTAGAATGTTGGAAATTTAGATATGATTAAATAATATAATCAACCAACCAAATATTTTTATAAGGTTAATATTTTAATTGACAAGATTTTGAATTTTTCTATAAATTCAAATTTAATTTGATAAAGAGTACACAACATCCTAAATAAATATTTAATTAATCATTGATAATAATTCTTCAGTGTATAATTACATAATATTATTAACAAACTAAATTTTTTTATCAAGGTGACATCTTAATTTCAATTTATTAGAATTTAAATTCTCTAAATAATTTCAAATTAAAATTATGAAAAATCTTATACTACAACAAATTGGGGTTTCATGACAGCTGAAAACTATGGTATTAATTAGTAATATCACATGCATGATGGTTAAAAATGTCATTTAGTTGAAACTATGGCATTAATTAGTAAGGATGGCAAATTCAACGCACGCAACTCAAAGGCTGACAAACCACTTGATGACTAAACGAGCCAGTTCTGCAGGCAGCCTTGCAAGCCCCCAAAAGAGAGCCCATTTTTCAATCTCTCTTGAATATGATGTTTTTTTTTCTTTTGTTTGATTTGTAAAATATTTTGGAAAATTTTGCAGACAACTACAAATTAGGACACATGGCACATATGCAATAAGTAAGGTACAGATGACACGTGAAAAGCAAAAGCAAATATCTTCCTCTAGCAATGGCCTCTCTCTCATATATATATATTAAATAAAACAAAGATATGTCGTTCGGTCTAATATTTGATGACCTGAGCAAGCACTCAGTACACAGCGCACGCGTGAGGTACATATCTGTCGTTTTGGAACCTCTAGTTTTGACTTTTGACGCTTTAGATCAGCTGCTGTGATTCATGGGCTCTGAGCAAGGATCATGACCTTGGATGAGGGACAATCTATCTTGGAATGACTCGTGGAAACAGAAGATTAGGTGGGAGCCATGGGATTCGTGGTTGGGGGAACATAAACACATGTCCTGATACTGTGCATGTGGGGGATGCTCAATGAAACTGATTTGTTACAATGTTTAAACAACCAGTCCAGCTATAAAGGGTACACAACATATTAAATAAATATTAAATTAATCATTAATAATAATTTTTTATTATATAATTACATAATATTATAAACAAACTAAATTATTTTATCAAGTTGACATCTTAATTTCAACTTGTTAGAATTTAAATTCTCCAAATAATTTCAAATTAAAATTATTGAAAATTTTATATTATAATAAATTAAAGTTTCATGACAATTGAAAACTATCGCAAAATCAGATGTATGATGATTAAAATCGTCATTTAATTGAAATTATACTATTAATTAATAAGGATAAGAAATTTAAGGCACACAATTCAAAGACTGAAAAATCACCTGACTGAACTAGCTGTAACCACTCAATGAATTAACCGAGTCACTTTCAACGCAGACAAGCGACAAAAACATTTTGAAAAGAGAAACCTCATCAATGGCTCTGACTCAACCACCCCATTCAAACAGTACATTCCACACCGCTTCAATTTGAATATAAAATTAACTTAGAGTAAAATTACGTATGTAACCCTCGAGAGTAAATAAAATTTGAATAATGCCGAGGGCCACATGCGTAATTTTAGGTCACAACCATAATCAATGCATATGACAGCACAGCAGTGACCGGTCACTGTCTTCTTTCTTCTTATGGATTCATTTTCTTTTTATTCACTTGCTCTGTCGGGCTTCTTTCTACACCTGCTCTCTTCTTTCTTCTTCTTCTTCTTCATCCGCCGTTCGTCGACCACTCCGTTGCCGTTTGACCACCATCTCGCTTCTCCGATTACTGAGGTTTTTTCTCTTTTTCTTTTATTATCTTTATATTTGCTTTTGCTTGCTCTGTTTACCGCGGATTTGTTGGTTTTGTTTTGTTTTTTTTAATTGGGATTTTTGTTGTTCTCAGATTCAAGTGTGTAACTCTAGTTGATTCCTGGTCCAAGACCAACCAGTCTCTGGTGAGATCTGAATCTCTCATTTATTTTTATTGGTGCTCTGTTTTGTTTATAGATGTTATTATAATGAACCAATTCAAACAATACAAACAATATAAATAAGAAGCCCAACACATTTTATTTATAATATTAAATTTTACACCGCCGTCCCTCATTCCTTGCACACTTACAAGCTAGAAAATAAAATTACACACTACTTAAATAAAACCAAAAAGTAAAATTAAAAACTAAGCACTTGGGATGCGGCGGTGGTGGCTGCCTACGGTGGTGGCTGCCTGCTCTAGGTCGGCGGGCAGCACTTGGGGTTGGTCGGCGGGCAACGCGAACTCCCGCAGGGAGGTTTCGTTCCTCCTGCTGCTGCTGCTGCTGCTCCTCCTCCTGCTGCTCCTGGTCTTGCGTCTGCTGCTCCTCCTCCAAAGAGGAGAAGCATGAGGACGATAAGCATCCTGAAAAAGAAAGCCAGGGGAAAGAAAGCCATAGTTGTAAATGAAGTTGATAAGCCGTAGGAGGGGTATATTTATAGGCAGTTGATGAGAACAACGGTAATTCAAGCTTTTTAGGGTTTTTTTTTTTATTAATTTGATTCAATAATGTTAGTTGTTTTATGTTTTGGTAAATTGTTGAAGTACTTGCATAATAGGAAATTATTCATTTTATAATAAAAGATTGAGGTATTAGAAAGTATCATAAATAATTGAAGTATAACTGAAGTATAATGAGGAAAAGTTGTCAGTAATTGTGAAGGAAATATCACAGTACTAAAACGTAAATAAAGTATAATAAGAAAAATTATAATTAATGGAAAGGGGATTTCATATTGAGTATAAATAATTGAAGTATAATAAGGAAAATTGTAATTAATAAAAAAAAATATCATATTGATTATAAGTAACTGAAGTATAATGCAGAAAATTTAACTTATAGGAGGGGTATATTTATAGGCAGTTGATAAGAACAACGGTAATTCAAGCTTTTTAGGGTTTTTTTTTTTTTTTTTATTAATTTGATTCAATAATGTTAGTTGTTTTATGTTTTGGTAAATTGTTTAAGTACTTGCATAATAGGAAATTATTCATTTTATAATAAAAGATTGAGGTATTAAAAAGTATCATAAATAATTGAAGTATAACTGAAGTATAATGAGGAAAAGTTGTCAGTAATTGTGAAGGAAATATCACAGTACTAAAACGTAAATAAAGTATAATAAGAAAAATTATAATTAATGGAAAGGGGATTTCATATTGAGTATAAATAATTGAAGTATAATAAGGAAAATTGTAATTAATAAAAAAAAATATCATATTGATTATAAGTAACTGAAGTATAATGCAGAAAATTTAATTTAATGGAAAAAAAGCTATTGCATTTATTAAAAATAATTGAAACTTTTCCTTGAATTTTGATCAGAACTAATTGAAGGGTTTGTATCCTCTCCCTCAGGTGAGTGAGGGTGAGCTGAAGATTTTAAAGACATTTCAATCATGACAAGTTTTGGGAGTGTGGCAGATGATTTCATGTTTCGTGGCTTCATTTTTCAATTTATAAGTCTTTTGAGTGTAAAAGGATGAGAGAATTACTCAAAATCCTTTTGATATATGTTTTATTATGAATGGAAATTATTTTTGCTTTTTATAACGAAGTTTGATCGTAGATGATCGTTTTAGTTAACTGCAGTAATGATAGGGATGACGTTTGACCTGCACTCTAGAGGCACAACGTCCTCCTCAGGATGACCCTTTTTGTACTTCCATTAACTTAACGAAGGCACTTTCTATGTCAATAGACAAAAATTATTTCACTTTGTAAAAAAAATTAGTACACCACAAACTTAAAAAAAAAAAACATTTTAACTATATCAAACTCGTGTATAGCTAATTAAACACTTTTGTTGCTAATCAATCAAAATAATTTAAATAGCTCTTTATTTATAGCTCTTTATTTATCTACTTAAACTGTTTGTGTACGGTCAATTCAACATTAAAAAATATCTTGGCTTCTGCTTTCTCAACGGTGAAGCACTTTTCAAAAAGTGAAAGCTTATTTAAATAGTTTGATGTTGCTTTTAAAATTCACACTAATTTTATTGTTATTTGACCGTTGGATGAGGGACAATTTTGGTATGACACGTAGAAATGAGAAGATTAGGTGATATTCGTGGTTGGGGAATCATAAACACATGTCCTGACATTGTGCACGTGGGGGTTGCTGAATGAAACTGATTTACTACATTAAAAATAATGTTCGAAATTACATAAATACAAACTAAATTTATCATATTAGAGTTTCTAATAATGAATCTTAACATAAACGCTAACATATTTGATTTGATTTGAAATTGAACATACTTACTTGATATTATATAAATACAATTACAATACAATTAATTAAAGAGGGAACTTCATTTTGATCCTCGCAAATCTTTTTCTCGTTTTTTAATGTAAATCTGTTTTTAACTTTCATTGGTCCCTCACGTTTAAAATACTTATCACTCATTCTTAAGGATGGGGAAAACAATCAAAATTAAATCAAATTGATTCGAATACATAATCTCGGTTTTTCCTTGTATTCAATTTGTTTTGGCTTTTGATATAAAAAATCGAAAATTATCATTTTCCTTTTTGTTGTTTGGGTCGAAAAAACTAAATTCGAAAAAATATATATAACTTTATTTTCTGTTGGAGACTTCTAATACATTGATAACCAGATATTGGCTTAAAATGATAATATCCAATCACCAAGATCACATTTCGACCCTTTTTTGTACAATATTCTCTTTCAATATGGTTTAATTATACGATATAAGATTCATCTTTGTTTCATTACACCCCATTACTACACCATATGTAAACCAAATCCCAACTGTAAGAATCCACTTCACGTATTTGCTTGGACTCATGTTCATTTCATTTAAGTTGTCTCAAATACATAAAAAATAAGTAAAAGAAAAACTAATTAAGTTTAATTAAAAAACTAGAATGTTGAAAATTTTAAAATAATGTTTCTGATTTGGTATGATTAAATAATATTATCAACCAACCAAATATTTTTATAAGGATAATATTTTAAATGAACTTGTGATAAGATTTTGAATTTTTGTATAAACTTAAAATTAATTTGATAAAGGGTATCCAACATACTAAATAAATATTAAATTAATCATTGATAATAATTTTTCATTGTATAATTACATAATATTATGAACAAACTCAAATTTTTATAAAGTTGACATCTTAATTTCAACTTGTTAGAATTTAAATTTTCCAAATAATTTCAAATTAAAATTCTGAAAAATCTTATACCAATAAATTGAAGCTTCATGACAGCTGAAAACCATCACAAAATCACATGTATGATGGTTAAAATCGTCATTTATTTGAAATTATGCTATTAATTAGTATGGATGTCAAATTCAACGCACACAACTTAAAGGCTGGCAAACCACTTAATGACTAAACTAGTTATAAAATGTTTTCTTCTTTTGTTTGATTTATAAAATGTTTTTGATAATTTTACAGATTAGGACACGTGGTGCATATGTAAAATGTAAGGTGGAGATGACGCATGAAAAGCAAATATGTTCGGCTGGCAATGGTCTCTCTCTCATGTATATATATAATTTTTGTTTTTTAATGTCAAAAAGGTTAAATGTATTTAGAAGATGTGATGGTGGTGCTGGTTGAGAGGAGAAATGAGAAAACAAAGATATTCTTTGGGGGTGGACTGTTCAATACTTTGCACTACTGGACAGGGTGCTCTCATCTTTAAATCCTACTTTTTATTCTGAATCCTAAGTTAATTTAATTATTCAAAAAAAATTATACAAAATTAATTTTCACAAAGAAGAAGGAAATGATAAAATCCTAATTAATTTATTACATTAAATGCCTTGGTTAATGTTTATGTATCTTAGACCATAAATAAAGACAAATGTGTTATTTTTTTTTAGAAAAATAAATAAATGAAGACAAATCGATTGTTATAAAACCAAGTAACTTAGAAAAAAAAAAAAAAAAAAGGTAACTTGTATCATTCAGAAACAATAGCCGAGTAACTTTTTTTTTTTTTTTTCTTTAGGTTGTAAAGTAACAGCGTGGTAATATCCAAACAAGTTTCGGAATCAAATTTAGCTAACATTTTGGGTGGAATATATGTGCATTTTGACATCCATATTTATTTCATATTTGAAAAATGAAACAGTGTTGAAATTGGTAAAAATCAAATTGGTATCAAAGTTTTGAAATCAAATTGCGGTCTCTCTTCGGGGTTCCATCAACTAGCCGTAAAAAAGTTATCTATAATTATGATATATCTAAGAATCTTGTATGTGATTAGTGAGAGTCATCAAATCATAGCTAGCAATAGCAGGTTCGTATCAATGATGCTAATTATATAATTTGATCTAGTTCATAAATTGCTTGTTAAAAAATTGTCAATAAATATTGTATATGAAAAGCCAATAATAAATTTCTTATTTAAAGTTCACATGCAATTGAATGATAAAGATATCTTTTCATATATTTCACGAATAGTGTATATAAGTACTTGTTTTCATAATTATCCTAAGTTGTTTTTCTTTTATCTCTTTTGAAATTGTTTTTATCTTTGTATTAGTTATCGGGGGATCAGTACAACTGTAATTGAAACTCTCCCGATATTTGAAGTAGTTGGAATCTCGATGTATAGAAGGCGATCAGCTAAAATAATAGGCGTAATAATCTATTTGATGGATGCATTCTTACCGCACCACTGCCTTACAAAAACCCTTTCTGAAAATTTGAACGGCATCTTCAAAAAGTAAATATTTGATGTGACAAGTGATCATGCCATATTTAATAACTTGAAAGATATTTGATGTGACAATACTTGATGTGAAAACTTGAAACTGTAGTTTTCACTGAATACTAATGGACCATAAGATCAACGGAAGTGGAGTTTTGTGGGTCGAAATTAAATTATTTGAGTCAAGTTTAGAAAAAGGTTTAAAGTTTATAGGCTGACCAAGCATGCCGAATTAAATGGGTTGATATCTAGCAAACAAAATGCTATTCAATTGAAAAGGACAGACGGTGGAAAGCAAAGAAAAACAAATAAGAAAACGTGAGAGAGACTAGACAAAGCAAAAGCAAGCAAATCCAAATTAAAGAGAAGCCAGTGGGCCATAATTAAAGCTTAAAGGAGAGACAAGTGTTGGACATGTATCATGTTATAGCATGACAAAGGCATGGAGCAGTTTTTGCAAAAAATGAGAATGACCATTGCAGAGGAACGATTGAGGTGATTTTTGGGCTGATTTTGGTGTGCAATAATTTTAATTTCAGATTTAATTTTTGATATGATTTTTATTAGTTCTAAATAGGTTTTTGTGTTAGTTTTAGATGGAAAAGAACTTAAGGAGAACACAGACGCTATTGATTTCAAATAAAGATTGAAATTTAATTTGTGAGTGAATTATTTTCAATTAATTGAATCAATTGTTTATAGTTATACATTTCAGATTTTATTATTAATGGATTATTAGAAATGAATTATTTGTTAGTTAAATAATTTTTTGAATTTTCAATTTTATTATATGTTTGAAAGTAGAATTTAATTGTATACATGTATAGGTTTATGTATTGAAAATTCCAATCTAAATTTATTGTTTTTAGCTCGGGTATTATATTAAAAGTTTCAGGATATTTTAAGTATTGCTGATGTATATATATGAAAAATATTTATTGAGAATTATTTGTATTTTCAGAAATAGAATTCTAGATACTTGCATATAAAAATTATTTGAGTTATGAAACGAATAAAATGAGATTTTTAGAAATTAGGATGATATCTTTCTCTCTAACGGTCATCGAGCGATACATGTGAGTATTGGAGAGTCACCCAACACGAGCATGACATGGCTGGGGAGTCACTGAGTCGGTCAGCATGTGCATGTTGGATGTTATTCCATGTTTTGCACGTGTGTTGGGTATCTGCACCACGTATAACAAATTTCCTTTGGATGAGAGATTTCCATGGATATTAGATTGATGTAGATTTGAACCTTTTTTTTTTTTTTTTTGGGTTTTTTAACATAGAAATTATCCGTACAGATAATTATTGTTTATTGTGATATGAAATGTGATTTCAGTATTATAATTAAAAAATAATAATAAATTTTATGGATGCATTCTTACTGCATCACAATCTCACAAAAACCTTTTCTGAAAACTTGAACGGTATCCTCAAACCAAATATTTGATGTTTAAAAGTCCATTAAACTGAATATCATTAACCTGGATTCAGTCAATAAGATTGAGAAAACAAAAATAAAGGATCATAATATAGCGTCATTTTATGCTGAAGAAATTATTCAATCTTCGGCAGTTAACCTTTCAAAATTTAATGTTGTATTGGGAGGTTCTAACAAGGTCTTCAAATGCTCAAGAGCTCTAAAATATGGTCCAATAGAGACTATAGTCAAATGATATGTTGAGACTATAAGAACATGCAGTCCATAGATTTTTGTCAGTAAGAGAAATGCAAAAATGGAAATTTTATAGTTAGAAATTTGCCCCTTGATTGTACCTCAAGTAAACATCCAATTAAGCCCCACATAATCGCACCCACTCACATATTTTTAACATATATTCATATAGAATTTCTGCGATCATCAAATTTGAACACTTACTTATAAACGGATTCTCTTGACAATTTGTATATGTGAAACTCATAGGATACATCAGCATCCTTCAATGTGGTTTTCTGGATTTTTTATATCTTGGCTTCTGCTTTCTCGACGGTGAAGCACTTTTCAAAAAGTAAAAGCTTATTTAAATAGTTTGATGTTGCTTTTAAAATTCACACTAATTCTAGTGCTATTTGTTGAAATGTTTCTCAATTAATATTTGTATGAAAAATATGATTTGAGTCTTTGGAGTTTTCTAACTATAAAACCCAAGTCCAGCTTTCAAAAAAAAAAAAAAAGAAGCCAAGTCCATAATATATATATATATATATATATATATTTTTGCAAATAAACACCAAAATCAAAGTTGTCACCCAACAATGTTGAAAGTTGAGGCACACACAGTGATGATGGACGGTTGAAAAGGTGTTGATCTGCTTTTTCTAATCTTTAGGAGATGACTGTATGCTAAAGAAACAAGTTGGCTAGTCATTAACTAAAGAAGCAGCTGTCAATTTTGGCAATTTTGTTCACAAATACGTCCAGTCCTGTATTATGACTTTTAAGAGCACCTTTTGAAAACGACAAAAAGGATAAACGATGCTCTCTACTCTCTTGTCTGCACTCGGCTTTCAGTGGAAATACCACGCCATCCAACATTTTTGACAAATTTTCGAGACTGTCTATTTAACACGTTTTACATGTCCCCTGTGCTTCACCTAACTCTTTCCATTAACTTGACATTAATTAAAAAGGGCGTTGCAAGAAGTGCTGCGGCAGATGGAGTGAGAGAGAGAGAGAGAGAGAGAGAGAAGGGTAAAAACTCCAAAATGTAATGGGAATGGGAAAAGTTTTGTTTGCATCAATCATATCATCAAGTGGCTTAAAATAAAAGCAGCTTTGGGTCAAGCTGGCAAAGGGAGAGTAGATAAAATTAACTCAACCACCCCATTCAAACGGTGCATTCCACTTCATGTATTTGCTTGAACTCATGTTTATTTCATTTAAATTGTCTCAAATGCATAAAAAATAAATAAAAGAACAACTAATTTAGTTTAATTAAAAAACTAGAATGTTGAAAATTTTGAAATAATGTTTCTCATTTGGTATGATTAAATAATATAATCAACCAACCAAATTTTTTTATAAGGTTAATATTTTAATTGACAAGATTTTGAATTTTTCTATAAATTCAAATTTAATTTGATAAAAGAGTACACAACATCCTTAATAAATATTAAATTAATCATTGATGATAATTCTTTGTTGTATAATTACATAATATTATTAACAAACTAAATTTTTTATCAAGTTGACATCTTAATTTCAACTTATTAGAATTTAAATTCTCTAAATAATTTCAAATTAAAATTACGAAAAATTTTATACTACAATAAATTAAAGTTTCATGACAGTTGAAAACTATCACAAAACCACATGCATGATGGTTAAAATCGTTATTTAATTGAAACTATGGTATTAATTAGTAAGGATGGCAAATTCAACGCACACAACTCAAACGCTAACAGACACTTAATGACTAAACGAGCCAGCTCAGTCGGTGGCCTTGCAACCCCCCAAAAGAGAGCCCATTTTTCAATCTCTCTTGAATATGATGTTTTTTTTTCTTTTGTTTGATTTGTAAAATATTTTTGACAATTTTGCAGACAACTACATATTAGGACACGTGACACATATGCAAAAAGTAAGGTACAGATGACACGTGAAAAGCAAATATCTTCCTCTGGCAATGACCTCTCTCTCGTATATATATATATATATATATATAATATTTGAAAAATTAACAATGTCAAAAAGGTTAAATATATTTATAAGATGTGATGGTGTTAGTTTAAAGTAAAAATGAGAAAACAAAGATATTCTTTAGGGGTGGACAGTGAGCTCTCATCTTTATTCTGCATGTTACGTGTTCTCTCCTCTTTTTTTTTTTTTTTTAATTATATTATTATTATTATTGCTCATTTTAATCAATTAAAAAATGATGTTATAAAGGTATTTAAAAAAGACAATGAGAATATTGTCAATGTCATCCGTAATTGAGAAATTAACCTCATAAAATGGTACGAAGTTAAGTGGTACAAATTTGTTCTAATTATTTGGATAAAACAGCCTAAATTATTGAATTCGATGTTGCTCTTTTTTTTTTTTTTTTTTTTGTGATTATAAATTAGACGGTTTTGGGTTCAACGGACTAAAAATCAGTCTGATTTTAGGTTTCGAAATCCAGAACTAAATGATTCTTAGTTCGAATTGACCCAGAATCAAACTGTTTTGGCTCGATTTTGAACTTAAAACCGTTTGATTTTGGGTTGGTTCGAACCTAGAACCATTTGGTTTTAGGTTTATCTCGAACCAAACGGTTATGGATGGGATATAGTGGTGGGTGGTTTATGGTCTGTGGTGGTGGTGGGTGGTTGATTTAGGGCTGTTTTGTGGATGGTGGATACGTGGTTTAGAGTTGTTCTTGGTGGTTTGTGGTGGTGGTGGTGGCAAGTGGAAAGACAACTCCTGTTGGGTCTGAGTTTTTTTTTTTTTTCCAAATGATTGATGATGATGTTACTGGTGTTGTGGGTTGAATGTTGTTAATGTTTTGATGATAATGGTGGCTGATTTGGGTTTCTAGATTTGGTTTTGATTTCGAATTTAATTTTGGTTTTTCTGAGGTTCAAATCCTTTCTGAGTTTTTGCTGGGTTTCAACCTATAACCATAAATTTTTTGTTAATTAGTTTTTTCTTTTTTAATCTTGTGTGTTTTTTTTTTTAAAGAAATTTAACAATATTATTAATTAATAATTTAAAAGGTAATTTAGTCATTACATAATTTTGGATGAAAAATGTTAATTTTTAGATACAAAATTAATGATGAATGACTGTTCATCTAATAAAAAAAAAAAAATCAGAGGTAAACCTCCGTTAAGGGAATTTTCACAATATCCCAACATTTTAATCAAATTTCGCGCATTAATGACTCAACGACGCCATTAATGACTCAACTGCCTCATTCATCACTCAACAACCCGTCCATTCCAGTGATTTCACCATTTCAACTAATCAATGGAATTTTTTTTTTTTTTTTTTCTTAAAGGATCATTAATGGAATGTAGTTGCAACATTATTATGGGAATGATTTTCTTAGTAACATTGTCGATATTCATTAACTCCTCAAATTAATACATATATTTCAACAAATTAATAAATTTTTTGTCATCCAAATATTATTAATTTAAATAGGCTATATTATATATAATTAATTTAGTGCAACATTTCATTTTATCATATGATACAGCTAATTAGAAATCAACTATTATGTCATATATAGTAAAAATTTTATTTGAAGATTTTTAAAAGTAAAAAATCATTCAAAATAATAGTGCAATCTCGAAGCGTTCATTCAAAAAGGTCTTGGCCTAAGTAATAAATGATCCATTAAAGCGGTGAAATAAATAATAGTACAATATTCTCTTTCAATATGGTTTGATTCAGCATCAACCACATTAAAGCGGTGAAAAGTGTGTTAACACATTATGAGTTCGGCCGATTTACATATTAAATATTATCAATTAAATAATTGTTCAGTTGTAGGTGTAGCCTAATTCATAATTTAAATCCCTTCCCTTCGTAAATTAAAAAAAAAATTAAATAAAAAAAAGTTAAATAGGCAAAGAATTATCAGTAAAAAAAATGGCAGTATGTTTAACTTCTTTTTCTTTGCTCAGAATAATAAAACAAATATATTACATTATGTCTTTTTCTATGTTACCTCATCGAATCAATAAGATTTCCATAATTTAGAATATCCAAAGACAATGAAGTTCCACTTCAAAAAAAAAAAAAAAAAAAGACAAATGAATTTCATACAGAGCGCACTGTTTTGTCTCTGTTCAATATTTTACATACGTTGCTAATTTAAAAATATTATCACAGTTTATTTCTTCTGACTTACGTCAACCTTGCACACCTAAGCAACCGTGGGTCAGCAGGCGTCTATATACATAACATGTACTTAATTATATTTTAATGAATTATGTTTGATCTATACTAATCCGATGGCTGGTTAACTTATATAACTCGTTTTTCTTTAATAAATGACAGTAGCTTTATTATTTTAAACCTTATTGTTGAAGGTATACAAGAGATTTAACACACATATATATATATATATATATATATAATCCTCAAATTAGGAAGTTTAGAAAATTTTATTTTAAAAACATAATTACAATCATTCATTTTCAATAGAAAATATAAAAATATATATATATGGGGTTCCAAACGTGTTGAAGTTTTTCTCTTAAAATTTATATATGCTTTGAAACTCGCAAATTTGAATTAGTAGGTGTTGTATAAAATAACAAGAATGTTATTGAAAACCCATTCTTTCTAAAAGGATTTGACCATTTTATTAGGTAGATAATCTTATAATTACAATAATTAGATTTGCCTTTATTAACCAATCTTAATGACAATGAAACCCCACTTTCTAACAATCAACTAAAAACCCTTTTCTATTAACCTCTATTGCAACAAATTTACAGTTCAAAAATACATGCAATCACTATCATGCCCTTCAAAAATTATAAATTCATCAGAAAAACTAGAAAATAAAATAACATATAGAACAACATTTGAAATAAATGTTAAAACAAAAAATTAAAAATATTAGGTGCCGTTTGACATCATTATTCTCAATATGTATTTTTCGCTTTTTGAGTTAACGAAAAACGTTTTTCATATTTTGAATTTAAATTTTGTGAATCAAATAACCATATATTTTGAGTTTGGGTTATTCTAAAAAAAATTTACTTTAGGACATTTTTTAAAGAACTTGATTTTTAATTTCAATATTTCAACTTGGGCACCATAACAAATTTTTTTTGTGGTGATGGTACGGTGCGTTGTTACACCAGACCTACAAGGTATTATTTCAATCTCCTTTGGACCAGTAGCTCGTAAGATCGGGTTTCCAGCTGATATACCAATCACTGATAATCACAATTCTTTCTGATATGGAAGATCAGACTATACTGCAACCACAGAGCATACTTGGATAGTTTTGTGTAAGTAAAGCACACAGACACAAGAGATGTGTAAGTAGCTTTATTGTTTTAAACCTTATTGTTGAAAGTATACAAGAGATTTTACAGACATATATACTTCTCAAATTAGGAAGTTTCGAAAATTTTAATTTAATAACATAATTACAATCATTCATTTTCAATAGAATATATATATATATATATATATATATATGTATATGGCTCCAAACGTGTTGAAGTTTCTCTCAAAATTTATATAGGCTTAGAAACCCGTGATTTTGAATTAGTAGGTATTGTATAAAATAATAAGAATGTTATTGAAAACCCATTATTTCTAAAAGTATTTAACCATTTTATTAGTTGGATAATCTTATAATTACAATAATTAGATTTGACTTTAATAACCGATTTTATAACCAATCTAATAGATATAATTGATGGATATGATTACTTGACTTTTTTTGAAATTCATGACAATGAAATCCTACTTTCTAACAATCAACTAAAAACCCTTTTCTATTAACCTCTATTGCAACTATAAATTAAAAAGTCAAATTTACAGTTAAAAAATACATGCAACCACTATCATGCCCTTCAAAATTTATAAAATCATCAGAAAAACTAGAAAATAAAATAACATATAGAACAACATTTGAAATAAATGTTAAAACAAAAAATTAAAAATATTAGGTGCCATTTGGCGTCATTATTCTCAATATGTATTTTTCATCTTCTCGGTTGACGAAAACGTTTTTCATATTTTCAATTTAAATTTTGTGAATCAAACAACCATATATTTTGAGTTTGGATTATTCTAAAAAAATTTGCTTTAGGACATTTTTTAAAGAACTTGATTTTTAATTTCAATATTTCAACTTGGGCACCATAACAATTTTTTTTTGTGGTGATGGTACGGTGCGTTGTTACACTAGACCTACAAGGTATTATTTCAACCTCCTTTGGACCAGTAGCCCATAAGGTCTGGTTTCCAGCTGATATACCAACCACTGAAAATCACAATCATTTCTGATATGGAAGATCAGACAATCCTGCAACCACATAGCATACTTGGATAGTTTTGTGTAAGCAAAACACACAGTATAACTTATATAACTCGTTTTTCTTCAATAAATGACAGGAGCTTTATTATTTTAAACCTTATTGTTGAAAGTATACAAGAGATTTTACAGACATGTATAATTCTCAAATTAGGAAGTTTCGAAAATTTTATTTTAATAACATAATTGCAATCATTTATTTTCAATAGAATATATATATATATATATATATGGCTCCAAACGTGTTGAAGTTTTTCTCTTAAAATTTATATAGGCTTTGAAACTCGTAATTTTGAATTAGTAGGTGTCATATAAAATAATAAGAATGTTATTGAAAACCCATTATCTCTAAAAGTATTTGACCATTTTATTAGTTGGATAATCTTATAATTACAATAATTAGATTTGACTTCAATAACCAATTTTATAACCAATCTAATATATATAATTGATTACTTGACCTTTTTTGAAATTAATGACAATGAAACCCTACTTTCTAACAATCAGCTAAAAACCCTTTTCTATTAACTTCTATTGCAACTGTAAAGTAAACAGTCAAATTTACATTTAAAAAATACATGCAATCACTATCATGCCCTTCAAAATTTATAAAATCATCAAAGAAACTTAAAAATAAAATAACATATAGAACAACATTTGAAATAAATGTTAAAACAAAATATTAAAAATATTAGGTGCTGTTCGACGTCATTATTCTCAATATGTATTTTTTGTTTTCTGGGTTGACGGAAACGTTTTTCATATTTTCAATTTAAATTTTGTGAATCAAACAACCATATATTTTGAGTTTGGATTATTCTAAAAAAATTTACTTTAGGACATTTTTTAAAGAACTTGATTTTTAATTTCAATATTTCAACTTGGGCACCATAACAAATTTTTTTTGTGGTGATGGCACGGTGCGTTGTTACACCAGACCTACAAGGTATTATTTCAACCTCCTTTGGACCAGTAGCCCGCAAGGTTGGGTTTCCAGCTGATATATCAATAACTAAAAATCACAATCCTTTCTGATATGGAAGAT
Source organism: Nephelium lappaceum (assembly GCA_021234005.1). NCBI lineage: Eukaryota > Viridiplantae > Streptophyta > Magnoliopsida > Sapindales > Sapindaceae > Nephelium > Nephelium lappaceum. Next base: position 3,603,996 of record CM038000.1, on the reverse strand, counting down.
CAGACTATGATGTAACCACAGAGCATACTTGGATAGTTTTGTATAAGCAAAACACACAGTATAACTTATCTAACTCGTTTTTCTTTAACAAATGACAGGAGCTTTATTATTTTAAACCTTATTGTTGAAAGTATACAAGAGATTTTACAGACATTTATAATTCTCAAATTAGGAAGTTTCCAAAATTTTATTTTAATAACATAATTACAATCATTTATTTTCAATAGAATATATATATATATATATGGCTCCAAACATGTTGAAGTTTTTCTCTTAAAATTTATATAGGCTTTGAAACTCGTAATTTTGAATTAGTAGGTGTTGTATAAAATAATAAGAATGTTATTGAAAACCCATTATTTCTAAAAGTATTTAACTATTTTATTAGTTGGATAATCTTATAATTACAATAATTAGATTTGACTTTAATAACCAATTTTATAACCAATCTAATAGATATAATTGATTAGTTGACCTTTTCTGAAATTAATGACAATGAAACCCTACTTTCGAACAATCAGCTAAAAACCCTTTTCTATTAACCTCTATTGCAACTGTAAATTAAACAGTCAAATTTACAGTTAAAAAATACATGCAATCACTATCATGCCCTTCAAAATTTATAAAATCATCAAAAAAACTTAAAAATAAAATAACATATAGAACAACATTTGAAATAAATGTTAAAATAAAATATTAAAAATATTAGGTGCCGTTCAACGTCATTATTCTCAATATGTAATTTTCGTTTTCTGGGTTGACGGAAAAGTTTTTCATATTTTCAATTTAAATTTTGTGAATCAAACAACCATATATTTTGAGTTTGGATTATTCTAAAAAAAAATTACTTTTGGACATTTTTTAAAAAACTTGATTTTTAATTTCAGTATTTCTACTTGGGCACCATAACAAATTTTTTTTGTGGTGATGGTACGGTGCGTTGTTACATCAGACCTACAAGGTATTATTTCAACCCCCTTTGGACCAGTAGCCCGCAAGATCAGGTTTCCAGCTGACATACCAATCACTAAAAATTACAATCCTTTTTGATATGGAAGATCAGACTATGCTGCAACCACAGAGCATAGTTGAATAGTTTTGTGTAAGCAAAGCACACAGTATAACTTATATAACTCGTTTTTCTTCAATAAATGACAGGAGCTTTGTTATTTTAAACCTTATTGTTGAAAGTATACAAGAGATTTTACAGACATATATAATTCTCAAATTAGGAAGTTTCCAAAATTTTATTTTAATAACATAATTACAATCATTTATTTTCAATAGAATATATATATATATATATATATGGCTCCAAACATGTTGAAGTTTTTCTCTTAAAATTTATATAGGCTTTGAAACTCGTAATTTTGAATTACTAGGTGTTGTATAAAATAATAAGAATGTTATTGAAAACCCATTATTTCTAAAAGTATTTAACTATTTTATTAGTTGGATAATCTTATAATTACAATAATTAGATTTGACTTTAATAACCAATTTTATAACCAATCTAATAGATATAATTGATTAGTTGACCTTTTCTGAAATTAATGACAATGAAACCCTACTTTCGAACAATCAGCTAAAAACCCTTTTCTATTAACCTCTATTGCAACTGTAAATTAAACAGTCAAATTTACAGTTAAAAAATACATGCAATCACTATCATGCCCTTCAAAATTTATAAAATCATCAAAAAAACTTAGAAATAAAATAACATATAGAACAACATTTGAAATAAATGTTAAAACAAAATATTAAAAATATTAGGTGTCGTTCAACGTCATTATTCTCAATATGTAATTTTCGTTTTCTGGGTTGACGGAAAAGTTTTTCATATTTTCAATTTAAATTTTGGGAATCAAACAACCATATATTTTGAGTTTGGATTATTCTAAAAAAAAATTACTTTTGGACATTTTTTAAAAAACTTGATTTTTAATTTCAGTATTTCTACTTGGGCACCATAACAAATTTTTTTTGTGGTGATGGTACGATGCGTTGTTACATCAGACCTACAAGGTATTATTTCAACCTCCCTTGGACCAGTAGCCCGCAAGATCAGGTTTCCAGCTGACATACCAATCACTAAAAATTACAATCATTTTTGATATGGAAGATCAGACTATGCTGCAACCACAGAGCATAGTTGAATAGTTTTGTGTAAGCAAAGCACACAGTATAACTTATATAACTCGTTTTTCTTCAATAAATGACAGGAGCTTTGTTATTTTAAACCTTATTGTTGAAAGTATACAAGAGATTTTACAGACATATATAATTCTCAAATTAGGAAGTTTCCAAAATTTTATTTTAATAACATAATCACAATAATTTATTTTCAATAGAATATATATATATATATATATATGGCTCCAAACGTGTTGAAGTTTTTCTCTTAAAATTTATATAGGCTTCGAAACTTGTAATTTTGAATTAGTAGGTGTTGTATAAAATAATAAGAATGTTATTTAAAACCCATTATTTCTAAAAGTATTTGACCATTTTATTAGTTGGATAATCTTATAATTACAATAATTAGATTTGACTTTAATAACCAATTTTATAACCAATCTAATAGATATAATTGATTACTTGACCTTTTCTGAAATTAATGACAATGAAACCCTACTTTCTAACAATCAACTAAAAACCCTTTTCTATTAACCTCTATTGCAAATGTAAATTAAACAGTCAAATTTACAGTTAAAAAATACATGCAATCACTATCATGCCCTTCAAAATTTATAAAACCATCATAAAAACTTAAAAATAAAATAACATATAGAACAACATTTGAAATAGATGTTAAAACAAAAAATAAAAAATATTAGGTGCTGTTCGACGTCATTATTCTCAATATGTATTTTTCGTTTTCTGGGTTGACGAAAACGTTTTTCATATTTTCAATTTAAAATTTGTCAATCAAACAACCATATATTTTGAGTTTGGATTATTCTAAAAAAATTTACTTTAGGACATTTTTCAAAGAACTTGATTTTTAATTTCAATATTTCAACTTGGGCACCATAACAATTTTTTTTTGTGGTGATGGTACAGTACGTTGTTACACCAAACCTACAAGGTATTATTTCAACCTCCTTTGGACCAGTAGCCCGTAAGGTCGGGTTTCCAGCTGATATACTAATCACTGAAAATCACAATCCTTTCTGATATGGAAGATCAGACTATGCTGCAACCACAGCGCATATTTGGATAGTTTTGTGTAAGCAAAGCACACAGTATAACTTATATAACTCGTTTTTCTTCAATAAATGACAGAAGCTTTATTATTTTAAACCTTATTGTTGAAAGTATACAAGAGATTTTACAGACATGTATAATTCTCAAATTAGGAAGTTTCGAAAATTTTATTTTAATAACATAATTACAATCATTTATTTTTAATAGAATATATATATATATATATGGCTCCAAACGTGTTGAAGTTTTTCTCTTAAAATTTATATAGGCTTTGAAACTCGTAATTTTGAATTAGTAGGTGTCGTATAAAATAATAAGAATGTTATTGAAAACCCATTATTTCTAAAAGTATTTGACCATTTTATTAGTTGGATAATCTTATAATTACAATAATTAGATTTGACTTTAATAACCAATTTTATAACCAATCTAATATATATAATTGATTACTTGACCTTTTCTGAAATTAATGACAATGAAACCCTACTTTCTAACAATCAGCTAAAAACCCTTTTCTATTAACCTCTATTGCAACTGTAAAGTAAACAGTCAAATTTACAGTTAAAAAATACATGCAATCACTATCATGCCCTTCAAAATTTATAAAATCATCACAAAAACTTAAAAATAAAATAACATATAGAACAACATTTGAAATAAGTGTTAAAACAAAAAATTAAAAATATTAGGTGTTGTTCGACGTCATTATTCTCAATATGTATTTTTCGTTTTCTGAGTTGACGAAATCGTTTTTCATATTTTCAATTTAAATTTTGTGAATCAAACAACCATATATTTTGAGTTTGGATTATTCTAAAAAAAATTATTTTAGGATATTTTTTAGAGAACTGGATTTTTAATTTCAATATTTCAACTTGGGCACCATAACAAATTTTTTTTGTGGTGATGGTATGGTACGTTGTTACACCAGATCTACAAGGTATTATTTCAACCTCATTTGGACCAGTAGCCCGCAAGTTCGGGTTTCTAGCTGATATACCAATCACACAAAATCACAATCCTTTATGATATGGAAGATTAGACTATGCTGCAACCATAGAGCATACTTGGATAGTTTTGTGTAAGTAAAGCACACAGACACAAGCTATCATCTCCTAATACTTTGGACAGACTTTCAGACTTATACGAAAGAAGAATTTAGAGACTCATGGTTGAGAAGATGGAGAGAGTTTATCTTACAATTAATTAGTGAAATATCTTGTGACACAATCTAATCTTTCACTCTCCTTATCACTGTTCTCAATTTATTATATTATTATTATTTTTTTAAGGACTTATGATTTGTTTTCAATATATCCTTTCTTGTTCAGTATTCTTCTCACTTTCCATTGGATATTTAGAGGTCTACGTAATCAAATTTTGTAGCACCAAAACAAAGAACTATTGCTCTTATCACACAGTTACCTGACATGAATTCTTCTCCTCATTCTATCAACGACATCAAATCCTCTCACTGAATACTGAATCTGTATTAGGAAGTGCATCTTTCTCGCTAACTCTTGTATCACTGTTGTCCAAAAAAAGCGATCCATCGCAACCCTGAAGTTATGCATGTAAACAAGAATTGTTAAACATCATTGAGACTTAACAAACGTCTAAAATGCATATCTATTATAGTGTACTTCAATGATTTTAAAATTTGTGAAAAACCAAAAAATAAAATAATCGTTCAAGTATATTACGTACATATGAAGCAGGTAATGTCGGATTGAATTTGGAAATAGAACCTCGAGAATATCTTGACTCTGTATTAGTGGTTTTAAGAAACTCCACATTTATAAAAGCGAAAAATCCAAATAGTCCCCTGAAAACAAAAATAATATCAGTTTATCCCCTCTTTTGAAAATATTAGCCAAAATACGCTCTACCGTCCCCCCAAAAGCAGTTTACATCTAGATTTCTAGTGGTTTTGTGACAAAAGTAGTGAAAGACCAAAATACCCTTGCTAATTAAATAAAAACTAAATAAAAAAATTTTTCATCCCATCTTGTAAGAAGAAACTCAGATCTTCAATAAAAATTTGAAGAAAAATTGAAGAAACCCAGATCTTCAAGTTGAAGATCTGGGTTTCATTAAATCAAAACAAATTTTTTTTAAAAAAAAAACTCTTAAATAAATTTTTAAAAAAAAAAGAAAAAAGTTGAAAAAACCAAGATCTTCAACAATTTTTTTCTTTTTTTTTTTAATTTATTGAAGAGTTTTTTTTTTTTTTTTTAATTTTTGTTTTGATTTAATGAAACCCGATCTTCAACTTGAAGATCCGGGTTTCATTAAATAGGAAAAAAAAAAATCCACTGCTACATCCAAAAACACAATCTGTTGAAAATCATGTTGACCATATCACTTAATTCTAGGAAGAATTTTAGGAATTCAATTCCTAATTTAACATTTCTATGTATAGAAATAGATTAGCTTAATTTGTGTAATTAGCATAATTGTACTCCTAAAAGTTAGGTGTTTATTCTCTATTTAAACAAGTTTGTAAAACCTAGAATAAAATATACAATTCTTTCTTTTTCTTGAAGTTTACATGGTATCAGAGCGAAGTTCTCAACTATGAGACCTAAGCTTTGTTTTCCTTTAGTCTGTCACCATGACAACAGTTTTTGAAAATTCTTCTGGTCAATCTGACAATCACATTGTCCGTATCTCTACTATCAAACTCAATGGAGATAATTTCCATTGCTGGTCCTTGTCTGTTCGCATGTATATTCGCGGTCGTGGGAAGATCGATTACTTGACAGGTGAAAAAAAGGAACCTGAGAAGAAAGACGCACAATACGCAACCTGGGAGGCACAAAACTCAATGGTGATGGCCTGGCTTACCAACTCTATGGAGGAAGATGTGAGCGCAACTTATCTTGGTTTTTCAACAGCCAAAGAGATGTGGGACAACCTAACTGAGATGTACTCAGATCTGGGAAATCAATCTCAGATTTATGAGTTACAATTGAAACTTGGAGAATTAAAGCAGGGGACGGATACGGTGACAAAGTACTTTACAGCTTTGAAGAGACTGTGGCAGGAACTAGACCTGTTTAAGGATTATACCTGGAAGGATTCGGCAGATGCAGCCCATTATCAAAAGGAGGTTGATAATTCAAGGGTGTACTCCTTCTTGGCAGGGCTGAATGTGGAGTTTGATGATGTTAGGGGGCGTATTATAGGTAGACGTCCACTGTCTCCCTTGAACGAAGTGTTTGCAGAAGTGAGAAGAGAAGAAAGCAGACGGGCTGTAATGCTGGGAAAAAAGGAGTCAACACCAAGTCCTGTTGAGACATCAGCCCTGATCTCACAGGAAAATACAGCCTTGAAGGCTGCTATTCGTAAACCAGAAGAGAGAAAAAAAGTCTGGTGTGACCACTGTCATCGTCCTCGTCACACCAGGGAGACTTGTTGGAAATTGAATGGCAAACCTGATAACTGGAAGGCTCGAGAAAAGACTTCTTCTCATGCAAACTCGGCTGAACAGATTACTCTCACAAAAGAACAGATAGATCAACTCCTTAAACTGGTGAATAATTCATCAACTCCTAATTGCTCTCTTGTCCATACAGGTAATTTATCCACTAGTTTTTTAAGTTTCATTAATCAAACACCTTGGGTCATTGATTCGGGTGCCTCAGATCACATGACAAGTGTATCATCTCTGTTTCAAACCTATAGTCCTTGTTCTGGTAACAGAAAGGTCCGTCTTGCAGATGGCAGTCTCTCTCCAATTGCAGGAAGAGGATCTGTAAAAATATCAGATACTCTAACTCTAGAATCTGTCCTGCATGTTCCTAATCTGTCTTGTAATCTATTGTCTGTCAGTAAACTGTCAAAAGATTCCAATTGTTCTGTCATTTTCACATCTCAAAATTGTGTTTTTCAGGACAGGAACTTAGGGAAGGAGATTGGCAGTGCTAAAGAAGACAATGGACTCTATTATTTTGAAGACAATAGATGTCAGACAGTAGGACTGTCATGTGATGTAAACTCTCTTCCAATTAGAGAGCAAATAATGACTTGGCATTATAGGTTAGGTCATCCTAGTTTCCCTTACTTGAAGCATTTGTTTCCTGCCTTGTTTCAAAAAATAAAAAACCAGAATTTGCAATGTGATATTTGTTCATTTTCTAAAAGTACTCGACAAACTTATAGTTCGAAACCCTATAGGGCATCAAAACCCTTCTATTTAATTCATAGTGACATTCAGGGGCCTTGTAACACCACATCTCTATCGGGTAAAAGGTGGTTTGTAACATTTATTGATGACCACACTAGACTATGTTGGGTGTATTTGATGAAACAAAAATCTGAAGTTCAACACTTATTCAAAATTTTTTATAATATGATTGAAACACAATTTCAAACAAAAATCAGTATTTTAAGAACTGATAATGGAAAGGAATATTTCAATCAAAATTTAGGACAATTTTTGAATGATAAAGGCATCCAACACCAGTCTACATGCAGTCATACACCCCAACAAAATGGGGTTGCTGAAAGGAAAAACCGTCATCTCCTGGAGGTTAGTAGGGCTCTCATGCTAGCTATGAATGTCCCTTATTATTTGTGGGCAGATGCTGTCCTAACGGCTGCATACTTGATTAATAGGGTTCCCTCTAGAGTGCTAAATCATAAAACACCCTTAAACTGTTTACAGGAGATCTTTCCTAATAATAGATTAAACTCGAACTTACCCCTTAAAGTTTTTGGTTGTACTGTTTTTCTACACATTCCAGATGTGAACCGGTCAAAATTTGCACCTAGGTCTGAAAAATGCATCTTCATTGGTTATGCAAGTAGTCAAAAAGGGTATAAAGTTTTTAATCCTAAAACCAAGAGAGTACATGTTAGTATGGATGTCAGTTTTTTTGAACAGCAGCCATTCTTTGAAAATCATCTTCAGGGGGAGAGGTATAATGCATTTGAAGATGAGGGTATGGGTTCTGATAAGGGGTCTCAAAGTATTGGCAGAATTTCCCAGTGCAAAGATATCAGTCCAAGTTCACCCTATCTCACTAGTTTTCCAGAACCCGTAGGACCTAACCCCGATCCAAGTCAGAATTTGCCTATTTCAGGGGGAGATATAACATCACAAGATCAGAACCTGGTTGTAGAACATCAACCTGCATCTGAAATACTGGCTTATACCAGAAAGAGGTCTCAAAATAATAGAGATCATCAGTCTATTCAAGGCACGAGTCAACCAGCTGACCCCATAGAACCTGTTCTGGAACAGTCTCATCCAGGTAACTCCTCTATGCCTAATGAACCTATTCTATCTGACCAATCTGGTATTCCTCCTACTGTGATTGATTCGAATACAGAACATAATACTAGGATATTTGACACAGACCTTGATATTCCAATTGCTATTAGAAAAGGTATTAGATCTTGTACAAATCACCCTATAGCCAGATACATGTCTTATCAAACACTGTCTAGTGATCATAGAGCTTTTACTTCAAAAATATCTCATCTTTTAATCCCAAGAAACATACAAGAAGCTTTAGTGTGTCCTAGGTAGAAAGAGGCAGTTATGGAGGAAATGAATGCACTTATAAAAAATAATACATGGAAGAGTGTTGAGTTGCCCAGAGGAAAAAAGACAGTTGGGTGTAAGTGGGTATTTACTATTAAGTGTAAAGCTGATGGATCAATAGAAAGGTATAAAGCTAGGTTGGTAGCTAAAGGATTCACTCAGACATATAGCCTTGATTATGAAGAGACCTTTGCACCCGTAGCTAAGGTAAATTCAATTCAGATCCTATTCTCTCTAGCTGCCAATCTTGGTTGGTCCCTACATCAACTAGATGTAAAGAATGCTTTCCTAAATGGTTATCTGGATGAGGAGGTTTTCATGGAGCCTCCACCTGGCTTTGAAAATCTAGTTGGTAAGGGAAATGTGTGTAGATTAATCAAATCCATTTATGGACTCAAACAATCACCAAGAGCTTGGTTTGAGAGATTTGGGGAAGTTGTTAAAAGACTAGGCTTTAAACAAAGCCAAGGAGATCATACTCTATTTGTAAAACAGTCTAGTGACGGGAAACGTACTGTTTTGATAGTGTATGTTGATGATATCATCATGACAGGAGATGATAATGATGAAGTAAATAAGCTTAAAAGGTTATTGGCACATGAATTTGAAGTTAAAGATTTGGGAGAGGCAAAGTATTTCCTAGGCATGGAAATTGCAAGGTCAGAACAGGGAATCTCAGTCTGCCAAAGAAAATATGTGCTGGACTTATTAGGAGAAACAGGTATGCTTGGATGTAGAATTGCCGAGACTCCTATGGAACTTAATCTGAAATTGGAAGCAGCTACACCTGAAGAACAGATTGATAAGGAGAAGTATCAGAAGCTTGTAGGGAAACTTATCTACCTAACCCATACACGACCTGACATCACCTTTGCTGTAGGTGTTGTGAGTCAATTCATGCACTTACCAGGCCAGAAACACTATGAGGCGGTGATGAGAATTCTGAGGTACCTAAAGGGGACACCTGGTAAAGGTCTGTTTTTTGCTAATAATAAACATTTTCAGGTTGAAATCTACACGGATGCAGATTGGGCAGGAGATATAACAGACAGAAGATCAACATCTGGGTATTGTTCTTTTGTGTGTGGAAATCTGGTTACATGGCGTAGCAAAAAACAAAATGTGGTAGCAAGGAGCAGTGCTGAAGCAGAATATACAGCAGCAGCTCTAGGCATCTGCGAAGGGATTTGGATAAAAGGAATCTTGGAAGACTTAAAAATCAGATCAGCCTATCCAATAAAACTGTATTGCGATAACAAATCTGCCATCGCAATAGCTCACAATCCAGTCCTGCATGATAGGACTAAACATGTGGAAATCGACAAGCATTTTATTAAAGAAAAAATTGACAAAGGCCAGATATGCATGCCCTATCTGCCCACTGCAGAACAGATAGCTGATATCCTCACAAAGAGCCTTCCTAGAAGACAATTTGATGACCTGATGTCCAAACGGGCAATGAAAGATATCTTCAAACCAGCTTAAGGGGGAGTGTTGAAAATCATGTTGACCATATCACTTAATTCTAGGAAGAATTTTAGGAATTCAATTCCTAATTTAACATTTCCATGTATAGAAATAGATTAGCTTAATTTGTGTAATTAGCATAATTGTACTCCTAAAAGTTAGGTGTTTATTCTCTATTTAAACAAGTTTGTAAAACCTAGAATAAAATATACAATTCTTTCTTTTTCTTGAAGTTTACACAATCCCCTGCCACATTCAAAAAATACATACCACCAACAAAAAAACACAAATAAACACACCACCCAGACACTATTCGCACACCGTCACACACCAGCCACTCTCATCACCATTCATCACACACCCACTGCCCATCAAACCATCATCCAATAGCAGCGATAAACACCATCACACACCGACTGGTCCATCCATCACCACCTAAGCATTTAAAAAAAAAAAAATAAACTTTTAGACATCCAAAAAACGGCGACAGCAGAGGGAGAAAGGGGAAGAGAGAGCGACGACGGAGGGTGGTAAAGAAAGAGAGCAACGGCGTAGGGTGGTGAAGGAACAGAAAGAGCAACGGCGGAGGAGGGTGGCAAGGGAACAGAAAAAACGACAGTAGAGGAGGGTGGAGAGGAAAGAGAAAAAGAGACAACGGAGGAGGGTGGAGAGGGAGGAGAGAGCGCGGCGGAGAAGCGTGGAGAGGAAAGAGGAAGAGAGCGCGGCAGATGAGGGTGGAGAGGAAAGAGAAAGAGAGGCGGCGGAGGAGGGTGGAGAGGGAAGAGAGAGCGCGACAGAGGAGGGTGGAGAGGCAAGAGGAAGAGAGCGCTGCGGAGGAGGGTGGAGAGGTAAGAGACAGCGATAGCGGAGGGTGGAGAGGAAAGAGAAAGAGAGACGACGGAGGAGGGTGGAAAAGGAAGAGAAAGCGACGACGGAGGAGGGTGGAGAGGAAAGAGAAAGAGAGACGGCGGAGGAGGATGGAGAGGAAAGATAAAGAGAGACGGCGGAGGGTGGAAGGGGACGGCAGCGGGCGGGGACGGCGGCGATGGGTTAGGGTGAGATGCGAGAGAGAGAGAGAGAGAGAGAGAGTTATAAGATGAGAGAGAGAGAGTTACGGTAGAGAGAGAGAAGAAAAATTTTTAGAATATAAATATATATATATATATATGCACGCGCGCGTTTCCTCTCCAGCATTATAATCCGTTTATTTTCAAGGTTTAAAAGATCAAAAGATTTTTATGTCAAGATTTGGATTATATTCCTTCAGGTTAAGAAATTAAACGTGAATGATGTTAGGAGACTGATTTGGATTATTTAAGAGAGGGATAAAATTAAATTATGTTAATGTTAGAATATATCATTTTCGAAATTATGGGCTGCTAGAATATTTTATTTTAAAAAATCAGTTGAATTTGAAAAATTATTCAGATTAATTATATTGCTCAGAAAATTACAAATTTTATTATTTAGATTAATGTCTTATGTTAGCCTATAAAATTTTGTGATTCTTGAGTAACTATAGAATTTATTAAAATTCCTGGAGTACTCTATGTTTAGAGATAAATTTTCTGGACAGTTTTCATAAGGTAGAAACCAATAAATTTTTACATAAGCTAGTAGTCCCCATTGCATTTGAAATTTTTACTGGAAGTTGATTAATGTGTCTAAAATGTCCATGTAAAATCTTAGGTTGATTGAACATCTAGAGTTAATTAGATAATGTTTAGGGCGACGGTGTTAGGACTGAAATTTTGAAGCAAAAATGGTAGAATTTCAAAATTATTATAATAAGGTTAACTTTGTCCCAACAAAATTATTATGGTGATAAGACTATAATTATATTCATTCTGTAGTTATATAAGTTCATGCGATCGTTGAGCCTATTTTGTGAATTTTGACTTATTCGAGACATGTAAATTCATTGATAAAATATATATGTCAATATATAAACTTTTGAATATTCTGAGATCTATATTTGTGTTTAACATTGATTGTAAAAAAATGATTTTTAAGTAGTGGCAATAAAATATTTTTGCAGTGGCTTTCAAATTATTTACTTCCAAAATTCATACTATCATTTGATTTTTTTTAAAAAAAAAAAAGATTTCAGCATAACTCAATATCTTCGCAAAAATTTATATATTAAGCTTAAAACCTATCTTTTCTTAAAATTGATTGACAGCTATTAAATATTTTAACCATGTGTTTTGAAAATATATCATTTAGATAAGACTATGAAAATTTTTATTGGTTCCTTGTCCATAGTTATTATTCTGATATTGGTCCAACTAGATTCTTATGCTCACACATTTTGTTATCTGATTGTGTCACACAAGTATTATGACATTCTGTTATTCTGATTGCATCACATGAGTAATTGTAACATTCTGTCATTCTGACCGTATTACACAAGTAATTATGACGTTCTATTATTTTAACCGAATCATACGGGTACTTGTGACACTATAAGACATGAACTAACTTTGTATTTATGTTATTGAATATATGTTTTAATATTATATTTTGTTCTATCTACTGCTTTATCCTAAACGATACCTTTTGCAAATATGAAAAATGATTATATTTTCGATTTTGAATATTGGTTTTGAAATATGTTTATATGTATTGAAATTTTGTATCATACTTGTAAAGGTAATTATGAAGACACTAACATTATGTAAGAATCTACTTACCAAGTTGATAACTCATCTCTTGTTTCCACCATTCTGGAGAGTATGAATAAATTGTGGACGTTGAGAGTTTAGAACTTAGAATTCATCCGAACCTAAAGCTTTAGCAATAGTTAGTGCAACTCATTGTATTTAGTTTTGGATTTTATAAGGATTAAAAATTTAGCAATGACGTTTTTTGTTTCAACATTTAATTTTTTTAGAAAATTTCTTTTGGAGGTTATGCTTGGATATTTTTGTTAATTACTTTTAAAGTTTGGAGTAAAATTTCTATTTGGAGTTTGTTTTTAAGAGATAGTTTGAGCATAACATCCTATTTTCTTGTTATTGAATTTGGGGTGTTACACTATCACATAAGGTGAAGATTTATAATAAATTTAGAGTTTATCTAGACGATTACAACTACATATCATGAACACAATCGACCAGAATTGTCCAACACAATAGGTCAGAATTTTGTATCTTTGATTATGTTATGTGCCAAACGAGATCGTTGTATTTGAGAGAATGACAAAAATAACCTTATTTAATTTTAAAAATAAAAAACATTTCATATTGGTTACCTTTATGTATCCGATTTGATAAGCGTCCTATACTTCCATAATAAAGGCCGCATATTCCTCAGCTTGTTTCTGAATGTTGGAAAGTTTGTTTACAGAGGCACTAAGACTGATAATCTACACCAATCAATTTCATTATAATGTTAATAATTTTAAAATGCTATTCAGTTATACATATTCATTATATTAGATCAAGTAAATCATTATGGCAATGCTCATTAGTTTCAAGAATTTTTCCTTATTTAAAAAAAGAAAAATAAGGTTCAAGATTTAAAGTGTCATCACCATTTTTTCTGTATGAATTACTTCTACCAAAGGCGGTAGATAGTTTACCAAATAAAAAACAATAAAGAAGATATAAAAAACAAGAAAGTACCATTCTAATTTCTTCTCTCGTGACCTTTCCATCAGCATCTCTATCAATCCTGCTTGAGGAAGTGCCTGAAATAGCTCACTCGCAAATTCCTTAAGAGTCTTTGCTTATACCTACCATATTAAATTGGTAAAAGACAAAATCGAAAATTATAATATTTTAATAGATAAATAACTCCTCATCACCTAGTATTTTAATTTGTATATATATGGCGCAAATGCACACATTTTATGACTTATGAGTGTATACATTCCAATGTTGTACATGCTACCATCATAAAACTGATAGAGAGAAAATTAAACAAAAAATATAATATTTCAAGAGATAACAAGCCATCATCACCTACTACTTTTTTTTTTTTTTAAAAAAAAATGCGGTATAAATGCTCATATGTTAAAGTGTAGCTTTTTTGGTTATTATGTGAACTGTTGGTTCACTACAGAGAAATGTCATGATTCTAAAACTCATAAAATTGAATTACATGTTGATTGCTATTGCTCAAAACAAAGTGTGTGTGTGTGTGTGACATTTAGTGTTAGTCACATCTATCAACAGTTTGGTATTTCGGGTATTGATTTATAGGATATTTTGTTGGATTGAAAGTATTAAGTTCATGTTTTAATGCTTTTTTCATCCGCAGATATCTGAATCTTTGGTAGTTGAGTTTCTAAAGCTAAGGGGAGTTAGATGTGGCAGCCATATGGAGGCAGGGAAAGGTGTTCACCGGTTATATTATATTGTTTAATTTTAATTTTTTTTGTTATCCTTTGAATTCTATTTTAATTAGGCCCCAATATCATATAAATTAGAAGGCTCAATTCTTAGTCTCGTGATGTGAAATATCCCAAAATTGCTTTAGTATCTGCATGTCAGGTGTACTTCTCAAATTTTTAGTTTATTAAATAAACTATACAACTCTACAAACTCCTTTTCGGGAAAATAAAAAACCCTCCTGCAACTTTCAAAAATAAAAAATTCCACAAACTCATCCAAACTACAATTCACAAAGCAAAATTGAAGTGTTGGATCCAAAAGTGGGACCTGGCTAGCAACAAACAATCAAAACATGATTGATCATCACACACCACTGCTAACATCCCAGTACTCCCACCCACACCACACCACACCCCACCAGTCCACAAGTGCCTCTACTTCTGCTTCTGCTTATTTTTCACTAGAGTACAATTAAAACAATTCATTACTTTAAAATATTAATTAATAATTGGTCAGGGGATTTTTCACAATATCCCAACATTTTAATCAAATTTCACGCATTAATGACTCAACGACGCCATTAATGATTCAACTGGCCCATTCATTACTCAACAACCGGGCCATTCCAGTGATTTCACCGTTTCAAAAAGTTTTTGTTTTTGTTTTTTTTAAAGGATCATTAATAGAATGTTGTGGCAACATTATTATGGGAATGATTTTCTTAGTAACGTTGTTAGCCTACATAGTCATTAACTCCTCAAATTAATAAATATAAATAAACAAATTAATATTTCAACAAATTAATAAAATTTTTGTCATCCAAATATTATTAATTTAAATAGGTTATATTGTATATAATTAATTTAGTGCAACATTTCATTTTATCATATGATACAGCTAATTAGAAATCAACTATTATGTCATAAATAGTAAAAATTTCATTTAAGGATTTTTAGAAGTATAAAATCATTCAAAATAATAGTGCAATTTGGACTTGTTCATTCAAAAAGGTCTTGGCCTAAGTAATAAATGATCCAACATACTAAGAAATATCATATTCAATTTATTAATTGCCATGTGATTTGGGCAGCGTATCTTTTTATTTAAGTAGAATTGGGTTAAACCTAGAACTTTCATGGGTTGGTGATGCTGAAAAAGTATCACTAAGAAATTCATACATATCTCCTAAAGTAAGTGTAGATTACGGTTTAATTATACAATAAATGAAACAAGCCTGGCCAGGTTTTATATATTTACATAGGGCACCTAATATGTACCTTCCACATTAAACTCCAAACATTTAACGTTTCTCCTAAGCTGGGCAGTAACGTACCAATTACCAAACAAGATGGAAATGCTTAATCAGGAGATTTAAGTGTGACCCCTAGTGATTGTTCAAGACAGATAATGAAGATGTGTTGTCCCAATCATATTGTATCAGTGAGCTAGCTAGGTGACTGTAAGTTACTAGATCATAATCTTGCACCCACCGTTCATCTGTCTATGTATGACATGTGACCAAACAGTTAATCCAACGACTGCCATCCAATTCGCTGTTGAAGAGGCGTTCACGTGGTTAGTTGTAAAATAAAATATCTAGATTACCATTTATTTTTTGTAAGAGCAAAATGCACAAAACCCCCCTCAGGTAAGGTTTTAAACGCGCGGAAATAAAGTTTGAGTTTTATAACATAATAACCCCAACTTAACAGTCAACGGTAGTTACAATAGGGTAAAGAGTATTTCGGTCTATTTATAGAGAAAAAAATAATAATTTTTTTTCTTTTCTTTCATTCTTGTCACTCTTTCTCTCTAAAAAAATTGGGTTCATCATTCTCCAGTTCATCAACTAAGTTCTTCAAAATCATTTCCCATCCTCTCTCAAATAAGTCAGTTCATTTTTGCCCCATCAAAACCCCATCTTCAAATCATTTTCTATTGTTGTTATCGTCTCCCTCTCTCGACTCAACCATTGTTGCCGACTCAACCTCGTCGGCTATGGAGACCTCTCATCAACTCCTCATCTTCAAATCTTTCCTCATACCCATCTCCATCTCTCTCTCTCAACTCAACCTCCCTCTCTTTCTTTTCGATCTCTCTCTTTCTCTCATTTGGGTTCCAATCCACCATCTGGGTTCGTCCCAGATGATGTGTCATCTCCAAGGTGATGGAAACGATTGAGACCCTTGGGTCTCCTTTGTCAGAGGCCTATGGTCCGGTCTCCGGCAAAGGAGATCGAAGGGTCTCCGGCAAAGGAGATCGAAGGGTCTCCGTCAATTTCATTTTATTTTTTGAGATCCAATTTAGATTTAGGGAGAAACAAAGCAGCCGGAGTTACAGGACGGCGATGGAGACAATGCCCTTCTCTCTCTCTCTCTCTCTCTCTCCCCTTCTTTTTTCTCCCTGGATATTGTTGGGTACACCTAGAAACCCATAAATCCGGGTTTTCTTTTTTGGGTTTGATTAAAGATGATATTTGGAGTTTTTGCAGATGATGTGTTTGAAGATGATGTTTGGGGTTTTTGGTCTAGATGTGTTTGAAGATGATGTCTAGATGGGTTTGCAGTGGGTAGGTGTTTGGGGTTGATGTAGTGGATGATTGATTAATGATGTTCTTGGGTTTTTGCAGATGATTGATGATGTGTGTGGGTTTTTGCAGATTGATGTCTAGATGAGTTTTTGTAGATTGTTGTTGCAAGTGGTGTTGATGTACAAAGGGGGGGATGCGAGAAGTAGGGAAGAAGAGGAAATGGTGGAGAATTTGTTTGATACTTTGTGTTGTTTGGTTCTGCCATTGGAGAATAAGGAGAAGTTTTTGGGTTACGAAGATGAAAGTCCGGGTTTTTATGTTTAAATATCAAGATCGGGAGAATAATGTGGGTGAACAGATGAATTGAATTTTTTTTTTCCAATTTTTTATTTTTTTTAGGTGTTTTTCCTTATTTTGGAGATGAAGATCCAGAGAGGGTGAACAGATGAACTGAAAATTTGTTTTCAATTTTTAATTTATTTTTTATTAAATTAATTTTTATTATTTTAATTTTAAAAGAAAAAAAAATTAATTTAAAAATTTAGGGTATTCTCGTCTTTGCACTTGAAACTAAAGTTGACCATAAGATTTAACACATTTTGACCGTTAAGTTGGGGCTATCTTGTTATAAAACTCAAACTTTGTTTCCGTGTGTTTAAAGCCTTACCTGAGGGGGGTTTTGTGCATTTTGCTCTTTTTGTAAATAAATTATTTACAACTGGAACAAAAGAACCAACCAAGCTGTACAGGTCCTTGACTCGTTTGGTCTAATTTTTGATGACCTGAGCAAGCACTCAATACACAAGCGCACGCGTGAGGTACATATCTATCGTTTTAGAACCCTTAGTTTTGACTTTTGACCCTTGAGATCAGCCGCTAGGATTCATGGGCTCTGAGCAAGGATCATGACCGTTGGATGAGGGACAATCTTGGGATGACATGTGAAAATCAGGAGATTAGGTAGGAGCCATGGGATTCGTGGTTGGGGGAACATAAACACGTGTCCTGACATTGTGCATGTAAGGGGTGCTGAATGAAATTGATTTGTTCCAATGCTTAAACAACCCATCAATGACTCATCAAAATACGAACAACTTTCAATGCAGACAACAACCCATCAATGCGAACAACTTTCAATGCAGACAAGCGACAAAATTTTTTTGAAAAGAGTGACTCAACCACCCCCTTCAGACGATGCATTCCATCGTTTCAATTCGAATATAAAATTAACGTAAATAAAATTACGCATGTGACCCTAAGGACTATACAAAATTTGAATAGTGCTGAAGGTCACATACGTAATTTTGCCTCTCAACACAATTAATGCATATACCGGTCACTGTCTTCTTTCTTCTTCTGGATTGAATTCTCTTTTTATTCATTTACTCTGTCGGCCTTTTTCCTCCTTCTTCCTCACCTGCTCTCTTCTCTCTTCTTTCTTCTTCTTTATCTGCCGTTCGTCTTCCACTCCTTGGCCGTTTGACCATCATCTCGCTTCTCCGATTACTGAGGTTTTTTCTTTCTTTTGTTTTTTATTATCTTTATTTTTGCTTTTGCTTGCTCTGTTTACTGCGGATTTGTTGGTTTTGTTTTTTTATTGGGATTTTTGTTGTTCTCAAATTGAAGTGTGTAATTCTGTTAGTTGATTCCTGGTGCAAGACCAACCAGTCTCTAGTGAGATCTGAATTTTCGTTTATTTTTATTGGTGATATGTTCTGTTTATACATGTGCTGTAGAATATCAATTATGATAATGAACAAATTCAAAAAATATAAATAAGAAACTCAACACAATTTATTTATAATCTTAATGCTTACACCGCCGTCCCTCATTCCTAAACACACTTACAAACAGGAAAATAAAAATTAAACACTAGGTAAATAAACTAGAAAGTAAAAATAAAAACAGGCACATGGGACGCGACGGTGGTGGCTGCATCCTCTATGGTGGGGGGCAACACTTGGGGTTGTTTGGGGGGCAATGGGCGCAGAGAGATTGCCCCCCGCCTCCTCCTCCTCCTCCTCCTCTTGCATTTGCTCCAAGGAGGAGGAACATGATGATCCTGAGAAAGAAAGCCATAGTTGTAAATGAAGGAAGGTGCGTGGGAGGGGTATATATATAGGCGGTTGATGAGCTAGCTGTAGGTCATGTTTTGACAATGGTAATTCAAGTTTTTTTAAGTTTCAGCCAGTAATGTAATTTGTTTTGTATTTTGTCAATTCAAGTTTTTTAAAGTTTCATTCAGTAATGTAATTTGTTTTGTGTTTTATTAAATTATGGAACTACATGCAAAAGAGGAAATTATCCGTTTTCCAATCAAGTTGTTCTTTATTTAATTTTGGACAATAATATTCAATGAACCTTCGGTTTTTTAAGTTCTATTTTTCTTTTATAATCTTGAACTTCTTGTATCTCTTTTACAAAGTTGGTTTATAGTTCTTATTTGAGTTTTTAAATGATATTTTACCAAATAGTTATCTAAGAAGGTGTTTTTTGTTTAAATGCATTACATTTAATGAAAGAACATTGTTTTGGATGAATAGAGGAGGGTTATTGAAGTTCATGATTTGAATGAATCATGCATTTTGCATTTTCGTTTATGAGAATGCAAGATTCCAATTAAAACACATCCCAATCACAATCATCGAAGTGGAATAGATTCGAATGGGGAATTGGAATTGTGAGCACAAAACAAGTGCAACACATATGGTTTGTTGTATATTTTATTAAATATTTTAACAAAGTAGATTGATACGGAAGCTCTTGGACTGAAGTACTTGGGGGGCTTTTCACTTCGAAAAGCAAAAAATAAAAAAAAAAATACTTGGGCTTTTTCACTTCAAAAAACAAAAAATATAAAAAATGCTTGGGCTTTCTTTCAATTCAGTTGTACTGGATAGCTGTCGAGTGATTTGTGTCCCATTGGATTACATAGAATTGCAAATGGGGGTCCTCATTTTTTAAAAGTGATTTCAAAGTTAAAAATGTTTAACATATCTAATTTGGGATTTGCAGATAATTATGTCTCCATTTTGTCCTTGGCCCTCGTTTCCAAACATGGAAACTAAAATGAAAAACACAAAATGCTAATTAACATTTTAATATCATCCTATGCTTGTCTGTGCATACCTCCTCAGAATGTACTACACCTCAACAATGTGTAAAGTGGAGAAGAAAATTAGTGCCCCAAAAAAGCAATGGCTTTACCACACATAATAATAATAAAAATAATAATCTATTTGATGGATGCATTCTTGCTACACCATAGCCTCACGAAAACCCTCTCTGAGCGCTTAAGATTGTATCTGCAGAAGTAAATATTTGATGTTTAAAAGCCCACTAAATTGAATAGCTGTTAGGCCAGAATTTTAATGGATCCAGAAGGTTAATGGAAACTACATTTTCAGTGGGCTGAAATTAAATTAGGGGAGCCCATGTTTAATGTTTATGGGCTGATCAAGCAAGCCCAGTTAAGTGGGCTGATATCAACCAAACAAAACGCTATTCAATTGAAAGGGGCAGATGGTGGAAAGCAAGAAAAACAAATAAGTAAACGTGAGAGAGACTAAAGAAAGCAAAAGCAAGTAGATCCAAATTGAGTGAAAAGCTAGTGGGCCATTATAAAACGAAAAGGAGAGACAAGTGTTGGACATGGATCATATGCCGTACCATGACAAGGCGTGAAGCAATGTTAAGAAAAAGTGAGAAAAATGGTAATGTTCATGATATAACATCTTTTTATGTTGAAAAAATTTATTTGGCCCTAAGCGGGTAAGCTTTCAAAATTTAATGTTGTATTGGGAGGTTATAATAAGGTCTTTACATGTTTGTTGTTAGTTCAACTTGATAAAAAATTTATTGATTGTCAGAACTGAAAAAGATAAAATTGAATATGTGAGTGACTCTCGTTTAATTTATGTACATAATTTGTGTATTACAAACAGAGTTACACACACACACACACATATATATATATATATATATAAACAAAAATCAGCAAAAAAACTCACATGTGACCTCTATGTGAAGTGATCATTATAATTTCATGTGATTATTATAATTTTTTGAAGAAAGATTTTTAAAAAAAGAAAATGACTCTTGTGGGCCTACGCAAATATTTATATTAGAAGGGCATTTTATGATAAAAAAGCAACCTATGCAGTACATTATGATAACCTCTCCTATGTTGAAACACAGAATAGCAACGCATCACTAATGATACTATACATAAAACAATTGTACAAGATCTCAACACCCTTTCATATCTAGTCAAGTCTGTGGCAAAAAGCTTTAGTTTTGAAGTTGATCTTGTTTCTTTAACTTTTAAAATTCTAACCCTCACAAAGCTTTCACTAGCTAGTGGCCTGATAAATTCTAAACATGTGCCACCAAACTTTTGAACAAGATTGACATGACCTTATCATCATATTTAGTAGCTCACACAAACTCCAACAATGATGCAATCTAATCTTTCAACAATTTGGAATATAATACTTTAAACACCTCCAATTGTTTGAAGCAGTTTACGAAACAAAATTTGAAAATCCGAGTCCAATGGATAGCTAGATCAAGTTCGGAGGCAGAGTACTATAGTTCAAAGTGCCATTGAAGCAATGCCTAAAGAGGACAACTAATCAAATATCCCAAAATAAATTGTGCTCACAGCAATATACGAAGGCAAACAGAAAAATATAACATTATTTACATGGAAATCTTTAATATAACACAAACCAAGTATCGGCTAACTTACCCGCACCACTGAAACTAAAGGGATAGTAGATCTAGTAAGTGATGGAGGACTTGACAGCTTGGACTTTGGACTCTCAGAATAAGCTGAAGGAGAAGCTGCTAGAACTTTTAACACCTAAAAAATTCAGTTGAAATATTAACCAACAAAAGCGAAACTGTAACTGATAATAAGTAACTATGAAGTTCTCTTTCTGCCAAGCAAATACAGTCAACTTACCAAGCTATTGGCAGGATTTACACAATGTCCTATCCCCTGAAAAAGCACAGGAGCTAGTGGCAGTTCAAAACGAAAACTTACGAGATAAATGAATGTGTGTGCGTGTGTGTTAGGAAGGCTATCCAATTGAAAAGTAAGTTTGTAAAATAAATGAAAATGAACATGTATCAGGAAAGCTAACTGCAAAGAAATAAATATAAAAGGGTTAGGACTAGGAAGTATTATAAAGAACTCTGTAACTATTGATGAAATGCCAAATCAAATCCTTTTATTCGAACGATAATCAAAATCCAAAAGATCCCTATGGTTAGTTGATCTATAGTCAACTTTTTCTTGGGATTTCCAGCTTATATCTTCTCACCACATCAAAATCTTACGGAATAAGATCATTTAAGTCAATTTCTATAATAAACTAAATAATAACTTCATTCCATTGGATTTTATCACAACCATAAAAAATTTAAAAATATAAAAAGATAAAACCTCTTATAACTGTCTACGAACGTTAAAGTTCCATGTATTTTAGTTGTTTCCTATAACAGATTACGTTTTTTTTTTTTTTTTTTTTTACTTTTTATCATATTAGCAAAAAACAAAAACAAAAATCTTATTTCATATCAATGCTTGCTATGAGACTAACGAGTCATGTGTCCTAATAATTCAAGAAAATCTAATTTCATATCAACATTCAGTATCAAATCAATTATAATTCATAAGTCATGCACCCTAATAAATCACATCAGTTATGAATCAAATTTTGAAAGCATAAACTCTCACATACAGAAAACAAAAAAACAAAGGGTCCTCAAAAAATAAGTAAGAAATGGTAAAAAAGTTGAATCTTACTAACCTTTGTTTTATCACGTATAACAAACAGAAGGGTTTTTGCCGACAACGTATTTTTCCTACAAAGTATGTTTTTAACTAAAAACCAGACTTGAAGCAGAGAATAAAGAAAATTGAATTACTAGAAACAGCAATAATTCTCTCATAAATCTTCATCCAAGTTCTAACAGGTTCTACAAATTTTCAATACCCCGTGCACGGATTTCGACAGCAACTTCAAATCTCTAGTCTACAAAAATAAGTAAGCCAATTCAATCAACTAATCAACACAATCACATAAACCCCATCTACCATAACACAATCACTAACAACAACAACAATTAGTAAATATTCCACAAACAGATACACACCCAAAAACAGAAAAACGAAAAATCAAAACTTTACAAAACTCATGAACCAATCAAGCCATTCAATCAACCAACACACACAGTACCATAAACCCCATCTACCAGAACTCCACCATTAACAACAACAACATCAAATACAGTAAGCCTAACAGTGCTTCATATTGCTCAAACCAACATCATCAACTCATAACAAAATGAGATCCAAAAACGGCAGCAATACCAACTTACATCACGAACGCCAGGGACTTTGGGAGGTGCAAATTTGGTGTGGTAGGTCCGACCACTTTAAGAGTGAAGCCAACGACCAGTGATCCTCTGCTCCAATATGGAATCATCAATTGCAAAGTTAAGAACTTTGTCATTTTTGGTTCCCTGCTTTCCTAGCATCTCATCTAGCTGTATCACAAGCAAAAAAGAAATTATTTGGATTCAACATTTAAAAACCAAAGCCGCAGAAGAGTATGCAAACAGAAAGGAAAAAATGACCAGAGTGGAAAAAATGACCAAAGTCGAACTTTTTCTGCTTGAGCCACTGTCCTTGGGAACCCATCTAGAACGAAACCATTTTGACCGACGAAGCAGTTGGGTCCTTTTTCTTTTCTTCTTTTCCCCTATCTTTTAACACTGGTCAATAAAAATATTGAGATGGAGAAAATAATTATTCACAGATTCTTACAAATTCGAGCAGAATCAAATGACAGATTAATTATTATAAGGAAAAGTGTAATGATTTTAACTAAACATTCAGCATCGACCACATTAAAGCGGTGAAAAGATTCAACAAGGATCCCTTCTCTTGCAATGTCACTGCTAAGTTATAATTAATGGTAAACTTCTCTTGCCTATCACCTCCTCCGCAAACTTGACCATCAAAACATTATCATCTCCCAATACACTTTGTATTGGGATTTGTTATAAGAACCTTGAGAATAAGGAATACTCCTTTATTGCAGGGGAAAAAAATAATAAGGAATATTCTTATTTAGAAAGGGGAATTTCAATTTCCTTCCTACATTTTTTTAAGGTTATTATAGCATAAGAACAAGGTTGCTAAAAGAAAAAAGAAATAGGAAAACGTTATTTTAATCCTTAAGGTATTAGAAGCTATCAAATTTTTAAGGGTCTTTTAGACAACTCTTTCATTTATATAGTTTTGAAAACTTTTCAAAAAAATCTAAACCCTTAATCAACTTGAGGTAAAAAAAAATCGTCATTGAAAGAATGGATATGCCCCTCAATGGATTGATGTTAAATAAGAAATCATTTTAAAAAAAAAAAAAAAAATGAAAGATGTCCACCGTCCATTTCTAAATGGATAGTGGAGATTAAACTTAATTAAATTAATGTCAAATGTGTTAATTGCATTTTAATTGGTTGTAACTTATTTGATTTGTTAAATTAAATTAATATAAAATGTGCTAAGTTTTTATTGAAAGGTGAAATTATTAAATTTTAAATTATTAAAGGGCTAAATAACAATTTTAGGATGTTAAAATAATGATGAGGGCAAAATGGACCTTTTATCATTTTTGTGACGATTGACCATTAGATTTCTAGTCAAAAAGGATTAAGTTGATGAATTTTTTAAAAATTTAGGGACAATGTGTTAATAAATTAATTCACATTTGAAAAAGTGAAGTTTTCTGAAAATAGGGATAGAATTAAAATTCTTCCATATTAGAAAAGAGCAAATTACTCTAAAGCTACCCAAGGTTTAATGTTTCACATAAGGAAGCAAATTTTTCAAAATTAACACTTACTTTCCCTATCATTAGTTTGACTATGTCAAGTATAATGTTAGGCCAATGAAATGTTTATATTATCCTGATTATGCAATAAAATTACTATAAATTAAAAATTAAAGTTTAATTTGCATCATAGCAAAAAGACGTTAAAAACATTTCAACATGACCAAATAAAGTTTTTTTTTAAAAAAAAAAAAATATAATAATAATAATAATAATAATAATAATAAAAACCAACAACAACAACAGCCACCCCCAAAGAAAGAAATTTAATAAACAACAAATATCAGATGGGCCAAATTTCTAACTCCAAATACTTACAAAAAGGGAACCAAACTGTAAAAGGATAGGTTAATAACTAAAGCCCAATAGTTTAGACTAAAATTTAATAGCCAATATTTATAACAAAAACAAAAATCTAGTGTGAAACAATGATGTGATATTTCATTGAAGTACTTACATTTGGACCAATAAGGTAGATTCCATGCTGTCTGCACATCTCAACAAAGACTCCATTCATCTGCCAAGAATTTCGACTGAGCAAAACGAGCCTCGTACACATCCAAGACTTTTTGCCACCTTCAAGCATTTTTTTTTTTTTTAATATTAATTACTTTTTTTTCTATATATATTTTCAGTGAAATTATGGGGATGGTAAATCATACCAGGAAAAGAATTTAAGTTTGATTATGATTTTATTTATTTCCTTTTGAATACAAGAGAATAAGAATTTAAGCTTGATTATGATTTTATTTATTTCTTTTAAACCAATATTAGATTTTCTAATTAACATATATAGGACTAGTTTAATACAATAAAAAAAGAATTTAAGTTTGATTATGTTTTTATTTATTTCCTTTTTAAATCATATTACTTTTTCTAATTAACATGGGAACAGTATTAAAAAAAAAAAGTTATAAATACACAATTGTTTATTTTTCATTGTTGTACCACCCATCTCAATCACACAAACATGGGTTCTTATAAGTTGCCGTTGTGTTTTTTGAGTGCATTTTTTATTATTTGCTTGGCAAGTTTAAAAATAGTAAATCTAGTTCTTTTAGTTACTGGTCCCTGCTTTCATTTTCCAAAATTTAAAGTTGATTCATTCAACATATATCCATTCAACATCTCCACTAAATCTTCTCATGCCACCACCAATTGCAACCTTACTTTTTCAGTCAGAAACCCTAATAAGCGTCACATCTTTTATCTCCAAGACATACATAGTATTAGAGAAATCGATAAAAATAAAAACATGTAACAATCAAGATCAAAATCTGGAGACTCTCCAGATTACAATAATAAAACAAAGAATTTGCAACAGGTAAAATAAAATAAACAAATTATTTGTGTCGAGGCTCGTAATAACTATGATGTCCTTAAAATAAATTAGCTGCCCATTTTCCGAGTTATCCAGCGTTTGTCTTTCAAAATACAATAACACCAACAAGATATTGTCTGGCGAACAGAATTATTTCTAAATCTCTATCACTCTGGAATCCTATTACTAAGAATAGTGTTTGAGAGAAAATAAATTGAAAATAAAATTGAATTCTCAGTTGTCTTTCACAACTAGAAAGGATGTCAATTTATAGTTTTCATGTTGACGGTTATAGAACTGATTTTA
This sequence comes from Nephelium lappaceum, assembly GCA_021234005.1. Taxonomy (NCBI): domain Eukaryota; kingdom Viridiplantae; phylum Streptophyta; class Magnoliopsida; order Sapindales; family Sapindaceae; genus Nephelium; species Nephelium lappaceum. The sequence continues at coordinate 3,577,370 of CM038000.1, read as the reverse complement.
AATTAGCCATTAAACCAATAATGGTTACGTTTGAAAATTCAAATTTTCATTTAACACAAACGGTTTAAATTTAAATATTCAATTTCATGATTTATGGCAATTAAAACTGCAATTCAATTCTACAATTAATACTTGCAGTTACAATTTAAAAAATTAAATCTATAATTTAATTTTGCAATTGGATTTTTCAAATTCAATAGCTGCATTCATGACACTTAATCCATCAATTATATTTTGAAAATTAAATCTTCAATTCAATTTTCATTCATCCAAGTACCATTTTTTTCCATGAATTCATCTTGATCTATCTCAATCAAGATCTCTAACCTATTTTTGAAATGAGTGTTTATCCCATTTTTCCAACAATCCCCCACATGAATGAAATTGATAGAGAAAACAAAAGCTATAACTCAAAGAACATTTATAACTTGGTGATAGAGTTTAATGGTTAGATTCTACATAGAATAGGTAGGTTTTGGCCTTTGAACCTTCCCTTGTGAAAATCTATTTTCTTTATTAGCTGATCATTAGACGCGATGTCCTTGAACTGTTCTGTCATTTGTGTAAACGATTATACATTACACAGAAATCTTTCCTAACATAATTCAGTTCTCACTATTTTGTTCGTTTTGACCATGAACGTCTACCTAGTTCTACAAGGGTTTCTAAAGAATTGAGCCCCTACAATTCTCGTTAGAAGTGGCCCCACTTTTCTCTTACATAGGTGATCTCTTAATTTAGAGTAAGCACACGATTACTCTAAATTAATAAATGAGTTAAGCGGATTAACACGATTACGATATGAATTCGTTTAATTCAAACCCACACCCATTTATTTTTTAGGAATTCGTATCGACCTATTGTGTCATGACTCATATCCCTACCCCTATTGAAAGGCATCCTTACATTTTAGGCAAAGGTTTTTAATATTTTATGTAAGATGAGATATTTTATTATAATTTATTCTTCTTACATTTTTTTTTTCTTACTTTTTGAAATGTGAAAGTGTTGATTAATATTATATGTTATTTAAATATGATAGCTATTTTCCGTCGTGTTTTTGTTCATTATCAACTTTTCGAACATAGTGTGTCACTGAAAAATATGGGATACTTTTCATCTTCAGGAAAATTATACGGTTCTCTCTAATTGGGCAGTTTTCAATTATTGATATTTGTCAAGAAGGCCACTGATATTGTGCACAAGTAAGCCCGCTTTCTACAAGACCGAGTCTCATTAAAAAAAAAAAAATGTTTAAGGCCCAATTGGCCCAAGCCCATATCGCACATTTTGCTGCATCTAACATCTTGCTTTACTTGATATTTGTGACATATTTTAAGACTGTCCACTCGTTCAAACAGGGCAGCAAGCACTGCCATTATCATTGCAAAGCAAATCATCACAGCCTCTTCTAATATGATATTAAATTAAAAGGCAAGACCAAAATGACCGAAAAAAGAGTGAAGGTCATTTACGTCATAAAGAAAAATTTTCACCAGTCATGTCGTAAAAATATATTTTTGGTAATATATTTTAATTAATAATAAATTATAAAATTGAAATTTTAAAAAAAATGAGTTAAACATATATATATATCTTAATGGAAAAATATTATAAATTAAATAATTATTTATCAATAAATTAGATATTTTTGAGAATTATATATTGAATACATAATTAGTTTTCCAAAGTTTATACTATTAATATAAATAGTTTTTTTTATCATTTTATTTACTTAAATTAAATATAAATTATTTGATGACATAAACAATATAAAATTAATACTAGAATGCTTAGCTTAAAAAAATTATATTAATGTATATAATCTTTTCATGTATCGGGAGTATTGCCTGCCTCTTAGTTTTCCACCATTTTGTGAAATTGTTTTACATGTCTTAACTAGTGTTTATTTGTAAAATAAATAAATAATAAATAAATAAATAAGTGAATTATTCATCTTGTGACTTTGTTTTTATTTGGTTTTATTTGTCTCTTTGTTTTCTGATTTTGTTTGCTCATTTTCTCTGTATCTTTTTCTATTATCGTTTGACACTTACCGATCTTCAACTTCAACTTTCAAATAAAAGCAAGTTCAAATTGATTTTAGTAATGTTAAAGTTGCAGTAAATGTATGTGTTTTAATTGAGAAAGTTTGGAAGTTTCACTAGACATTGTGTTTTGAGCTGTTACATGTTTGATTTTTTTAAGAATTTATTTCAATATTTTTAGGGTTCTATGTAAAGCTTATAGAAATTTTAAATAAAAGTTGAGTTCGATACTGTGTTTTAAAACTTTGATTTTATTCAAGATTTTGGTTTGCATGTAATTGGTTTATGTAGAATGAGTTTGATTTTCTTTCAAGGACTTTTGACATGATTTTAGTATGTTGCCTATAAATAGTTTGAAGTCTGAGTTTGATTTTTTTTTTTTTTTTTTCCTAATGATTTTTGTTCATGTTTGAATGGTGTATGATTTTCATTGTTTTGAAAATCCGCCCGGATTGGTTTGAGATGGGTTTAGAACATTGAAACCAGATTTCGATCGCAATTTGGTTCAATAGTGTTTGATCATTTTTTATATCATGTCGAGTTTGGATCAAATCCTTTTAATTTGATGTGAACCTAATTATTCAATTTTATTATATTTTTATTGTATATTATTATTATTATTTTTTAAGTCTCGTAATGTTTATTATTATTTATATAATTATTTTTAATTTAAATTTTGTGATTTATTAAGAATCGAATATAGGGTCAAAGCAGATTAAATTTAGGACAGATCACCCTAAATGCGTTCAGATAGAGGGTGAAAAGTCACAACCCGTTCAGGTCAAAACGGGTTAGGCGTGGTTTGAGGCACCCACCCACCCATCAAAAAGTTTATGCGGCCCAGATGGCATCCATTATTGTCAGTTAAAAGGCAACAAAACTCATCCGGTGTGGTCTCGGGAAGAAATTCAGAAATGGAGATGTCCGTACAACTCCTTACCGGATTCCCTCCCAATTTATTCCTCAAACCACCAAACTCGCATTTCCCCAAGATTCCTCCGCCACTCTGCCCTCTTCCAAGGCCACTGCAAGAGTTGTTGTCAACCAACAAACACAGACAGGTCAAGGAGGTTGGCGACGCACCAAGTCGTGCTTGGCCAGAGAAGCTGCCATTCTCCAACTCCAACAATCCTCCGACTTGAATTCCTCCCTTCAAAGGTCTTCCTTCGCTTGTTCCTGCAACTGAGATTTTGTTGAATTCTATATTTCTTCTTTTTATTTATTGATTTTCAATGTTTATGTGCAGATTAGAAGAGGTTTTGAAGGTACAAGACTTGAATGTTACATTGAGGCATTTTGGGAACCAAAGGAGATGGCATCATCTGTCTCACGTCCAACAACTAACCAAACAACTTCTTTGAGAGCCTCACAATTCATTTGTTTTAATCAATATTGCTTCTTTAATTGTTCTCATCCTCTTGTATTATACTTTGTTTGGCTTGCTTACTTTGTTTTTGGTGCTTCAAGTGTACCTGTTTTTTTTTTTTTTTTTTTATCATTTTTTTATGTCTTCTAATTCTGGTTTGCTTTCAATAATTTCATTTTGAGCAAATTACAAATTAGTTACTTTTTTCAAGGGGAGTAAACTTTATAGGTTTATTGCAATTCAGCTTCCCGTCGTTAGTTTAGGGTGATTAACAGCTAATCAGGTTTACGTATCTAGGGGTATTTTTTATCTTTTGATTTTGTTTTAAATTTTTTTTTGGATTTAAACAACTAGAAAAAAAAATTTAATAAATCAAATTAAAATTATGTTTAAAAAACCAAAAATTATAGGTTTAAACAAAAAATTTTAATTTGATTTACTTAATTTTTTTTAATTTTTGATTTGGTCAAACCAATCAAAATAGTCTGTTAGGAGCATTTCGTCTTTTTCACACTGTAACGTTATTTGCTTTCAAAAATAATGGACTTGGGGTAACAACGGGTGGGCAATTCATACTAAATGCATAGAGTTGACTCCGCCTAAAAATAGGTTTGGACTGGATAGTTAATTTGTAATTTACTTTTTTATTTTTTGTATGTATACGTAAAGATCCGAAAATGTGTAACACTAAAACTGTTTATGTTTTGATACAAATCTTGCACCATATGATTTGAAGCCATGTTGTGCCAATGAAGACTAATTTTTAGTGATTCTGGTTTCGGGATAGTTATCATGTTCCTGTTTCACTTGTGCTTTATTTTTAAACAAATTAAGTGTACAACACTCATCTTGATAAATTACTCTGTCTATTTGCTTATACCTATGTGACGGATTCACTCTTAATATTTGATCGGTGTTCAACAATTTACTTCAGTTCAATTAACCAGTTGCACAAACACACGCAGACAAAAGCTCATCACTTTCTATCTATGATTATGTAAACCATCCTTGCACAATTTATTAGAACGTCCGTTTCTTGTCCTTGCAGAATGATGGTTCTATTAAGTGTCTGATTATCAATTTTACCATACGCTTGTTATATCATGTATGGCAGCTCTTTGATTGGATGCAACAACATGGGAAGACTAGTCTTTCTTCTTGTAGCAGCTATATCAAGTTCTTGGGGAAAAGCCTCAAACCTTCAAAGGCACTGGAATTCTACAACGGCATTACGGATGAATCAGCCAAAGTTAGTCTTTATATGTAACTCCATTCTTAGTTGTCTGGTCAGGAATGGGAAGTTTGATAGCAGCATCATTTTGTTTGATAAAATGAAGCAGAATGGTCTAGCACCAGATGCTGTTGCCTATAATACGGTGTGCCGATTCAACACATTATGTAATCTTGATTTGTACTCTGAAAATATCGTTTTGTTATGTGAAATTGAGTTTACTGTGGTAGTTGGTAAATTGATGATGTAAGTCTACCCACATCACTCGTTGGTGTACAGAGTTGGCGTGTTGGTTAAACATGTTCTTTGCATGACTGTCGTGACCAACAATTGTGTTGACATCAATGAAACAGCCAACTTTTATATGCCTGTTATATATTCTTTTGATTAGAAAAACCAAGCTCTTAATTTTATTTGATGTTCTGCTTCTTTAATTCTAATGTTTTGCATATGTCAACAAATGGAGGATAAGAGATGTGACGTAGTTTTCAGAAGAAATGTAATTTTTTGAAGAGTAAAATGTATAGTCGTGGAATAGCATCAGGGTGTGTTGTTGGAATGCAACTCCAAGTCCCAACTTCTGATGAAATAAAAATATTGAGAATTAGATTTATTATTATATACTAAATCCTATACAATTTTTGAAATAAGATATTCTTACTCTGAGTAGGTAAGTAGAAACATTGTTATAAATCATGCCATTTTATCTGTTATAATTTTTTTATTGCTCTTCATAACTGTTGCCTTTTGTCATCCTTAGCTGCTTTCAGGTTGCATTAAACTTAAGCATGGCTATCCTAAGCTGTTAGAGCTGGTTCAGGAGTTAAAATATTATGGGCTGCAGACGGATGGTGTCATGTACGGGATACTTTTGGCTGCTTGTGCTTCAAATAATCTGTGTGAGGAAACTCAGAGCTATTTTGATCAGATGAAGGACTACAGCTCTCTATTCGATGCTTACTCTTCGGGTGGAAACTACAAGAAGGTTGATGAGTTGGTACAAGAGATGAAATCTTCAGGGTTAGTACCAAATAATGTTTGTTTTCATGCTTATCTTGCTAGTGTAAATTGGGGATTACTATTGTTATGGTTGTTACCATGATGCGTCTGGAAGGTCTGAATTACAGATCAACAATTTAGTGTACGCATGTAAACTGGGCCAGGCTGGCAAAGCTCGTTGTATCACGACCCAAGCATGCTGTTTGTTGTGCCTGTCTGCAGCCTGGTTTCTAGAGCTATGACTAGAAAGGCCCTGCAGTCAGCACAAATCAAACTGCCTGCCCGTGGGCAAAAAACTTTTGTTAATTGTTATTTAATCCTTTTCAAAACAATTATGAAATTATTATAAAATATTTATTCAAAGTAGGGTTAAAATGACTTTTACCGTCTAAATTTTACTATAAATTGTATAAAAAAATTATGATAAATAAAATCGTATCATGCCGAACAACTTGGCCCAGCCTGATCTAAATGTCAGCCTCTGAAATCATGTTGGGTTGAGTCATGCTCTGGCCTACCTGGCCCTCTCAACATCTTTAGTTATGTATAGACCATACATCTGTGTTTAGTTACTAGTGTTCTTTTTTTTTTGTTTTTGGCCCTTTCACTTCTTCTTTTGACTGATATCCTACCACTTATCACTCTGCAAATGCTTGCGGGTAATACTGACAACTTTGTTGAAGGTATATGTTAGAGGAGGCTTGTTTGAAAAATCAAGGGAATTATTAGCTGAATTGGACACTTTAAGCTACGCTGAAGATGAGGTACATGGTTGACTTTTTATAGAAAATTGACTTCACAAATTAGGCTGAGGCACTTCATCTTCAAGATATTATGTTCCCTTTGGCTGCTTTTGTGAGGATTATTTTACTTTTGTTTGTAGCATAATTTTGAAACATGCAGCATGACTTTGTGGTCATTTATTATCAAAACTCATAGCTTTAAGCCATTGCTGTTTAAATTGAAAACATTTTTTGCAGGCTCTTGAATCAGAATTTTATTTGTTGAGAATGAATTTGCTGGCTGCTTTGTAGGAATGCCTTCTACTTCTATGTATACCAGATAACAACGGTTCATAATTTTATGTGTTCTTACAAACCTTCTCGGATGCACATTTTCTCAATTCTCTTGTAATTTTTAAAATGTAATTCTGTTGCTGCTTGTATGCAAAACATTTTGCAGATGCCATATTGTATATTAATGGATGATCTTTCTAAGGCTGGGCATTTAGATGAAGCTAGAGCTATTTTCAGAGAGTTGCAGGAAAAACGCATCAAATCTGGTAATTTCCAATTAGACAATAAGCCTTATAACAACATTTTAAACACCAAATCGATTATTATATCATTGTGATTAGGCTATCTTTGGAAGGGTTTGTCCAAGTCAAGCTTTTAATGGTAGATCTTTTGGAAGTAGAGTTGTTGCAATAGAGCTTTTGGAAAAAAAATTGTTGATCGTTTGATTGTTTAATTTTGAAAGAGCTTTTATATATATAATTTCTTACAAGGGAAATATGAAAATTAAGGTTGAATAGGTCTATTAAGGCTTTTATTGGAAAAGAATGTTGTATAATTAAATATAATATCATAAGAATGTTTTTGATATTTTAATGTTTTAGGGAAAAAACTCAAAAAAGTCTAATTTAAACGTCCAAAATTTTAGCTTCCAGTAGATGTATGCAACTTTTTTAGTATTCCAAAAGCTCTATTGAAGTGATAACTAAACGACGTAAAAAAGATTTGAAAAGAGCTTTTGAGATTATAAAGCTTTTTTTGGCTAGTAGAGAAGCTATTCCAAACATACGCCAAGAATGCATCAAACTGCAGATGTTATTTTGAATGCCATGTTAAAGAACATGGATTGCTTTCGAAACTCTTTCCACCTCACTTTCTTATAAAAGAAAAACAAATGTTTATGAGAAACAAATGCTATTGAACTTTAGTCATAAAGCTTTGACAAAATGAAATCTTAATCTGGGAGACCCTGGTAGTTAATGCTTAACTGATTTGATAATGGTTGTGGAAATATAATTTGACCTTTATTTTTGCTGCACGTCTTATATACACAGTTGCTTTTTCTTTGTTATTGTTGCTAGTGGCAATATATTATTGCCGAAACGGAGGGTTTTATAATTTTAATTTACAATAGAGTAACTCAGCATGATATCTGTATATTTAGCATTTCTTACGAGTCGAAAATTTATGTATCCATTATGTGTGTGTGTGTGTGGATTACTGTGAGCATGCAGATGGTTATGCCCAAAGCATCACGATTTCAGCATTCTCGCGGGGTGGGGAGGGGGGGTGGTTGTAGTGGTTGGTGGTTGGGATGGGGGTGCTTTCTGAGGAGGGAAAGCAGTTGGCTGGGGAGCTTGAAGAGAAGTTTGGCAAATATGACCTGGTTCTCTTAAATACAATGCTCTGTGCATATTGCAGAGCAGGTGAAATGGAGAATGTAAGAGGTATGGTAACTTCTATTAATCACCTCTTGAATAGGTATTTAGATTACTCCATCTAATTTAGTCCCTCTTTTTTGTTTTTTGCTTCAAATTTTGTTGAAGTTGTGTCCAGATACCTATTATTTCTGACATTCTAATCTTGGACATGATTAAGAACAAAGATCTTAAAAGCTGTCTGTCAATTATTGTGATTTTTGGAAATTAAAGATGTGGTGGCATAAAGTATTGAAATCTTGAACAGCTCTCTTAATGAGAAAAAAGTTGAATGTTGAAGGGCTTGCTGATATGTTGTCATTCTTTCCTACTGGGGTTTCAGGCCGCTATTAAAACCATGATGTTTAAATATAAAAGTTGTCTTATTTGTCATCTCAATTTAAACATTATGAGCTCTCTGAAAAAAAATTTCAGCTTCATCAGGGCAGTTTAGCATAGAGTTTGAAGAGTAGTTGAAACTAGACCGTTATAACTAATTATTCTCGAGCTGCTGCATGACAGAATAAAGAAGCTTTTACACTAGTTTTGCAATGAAGGAGTTTTATGTGATTCACCAAGAAATCAAACGAGTTTAGGTCCTTTAGGAGTTAGATTTTTGAGCAGGAAGGAGATGATATAGCCAGCGGTCTGTTCCATAGGCTTCTCTATTTCGTCATACAGTTTATTACAATTGAGCTTGGTTTAACACCATCAAAATCATTTGCCTTTTCTTTTATTTAGATTTTAGCTAATGCCTATTCTTTTATCTAGCTAATATTAACGGCAACATGATATCCATTCCTTTCTTTTTTGGCTTCATCTCAGTAATGATACCTCTGTCTAGCAGCCTATGTGCCATCCATTTGTTAATAATAATAAAGAAATGAATTGGACATGCTTCTGAATAAAAAAATGACTTTGCTGCTGACTTACCTTTCCTACACTATTTTACAGGAGCTTTGTTCCTCCTTAATTTACCATCTTGGTAAAATGAGGCGCCACTCAGAAGCATTCTCTGTTTACAGTATGTTGAGATATAGCAAAAGAACAATGTGCAAAGCCCTTCATGAGAAACCATATTCCTATAGCCGGCCGACTTCTCAAGGATGCATATATAGTAGTTAAGGTATGCTGTATCCTACCAGTTATCACTCTGCAAATGCTTGCAGGTAATACTGACAACTTTGTTGAAGGTATATGTTAGAGGAGGCTTGTTTGAAAAATCAAGGGAATTATTAGCTGAATTGGACACTTTAAGCTACGCTGAAGATGAGGTACATTGTTGACTTTTTATAGAAAATTGACTTCACAAATTAGGCTGAGGCACTTCATCTTCAAGATATTACGTTCCTTTTGCTGCTTTTGTGAGGATTATTTTAGTTTTATTTATAGCATAATTTTGAAACATGCAGGATGACTTTGTGGTCATTTATTATCAAAACTCATAGCTTTAAGCCATTGCTGTTTAAATTGAAAACATTTTTTGCAGGCTCTTGAATCAGAATTTTATTTGTTGAGAATGAATTTGCTTGCTGCTTTGTAGGAATGCCTTCTACTTCTATGTATACCAGATCACAACGGTTCATAATTTTATGTGTTCTTACAAACCTTCTCAGATGCACATTTTCTCAATTCTCTTGTAATTTTTAAAATGTAATTCTGTTGCTGCTTGTATGCGAAACATTTTGCAGATGCCATATTGTATATTAATGGATGATCTTTCTAAGGCTGGGCATTTAGATGAAGCTAGAGCTATTTTCAGAGAGTTGCAGGAAAAACACATCAAATCTGGTAATTTCCAATTAGACAATAAGCCTTATAACAACATTTCAAACACCAAATCGGTTATTATATCATTGTGATTAGGCTATCTTTGGAAGGGTTTGTCCAAGTCAAGCTTTTAATGGTAGATCTTTTGGAAGTAGAGTTGTTGCAATAGAGCTTTTGGAAAAAAAATTGTTGATCGTTTGATTGTTTAATTTTGAAAGAGCTTTTATATAGATAATTTATTACAAGGGAAATATGAAAATTAAGGTTGAATAGGTCTATTAAGGCTTTTATTGGAAAAGAATGTTGTATAATTAATATAATATCATAAGGATGTTTTTGATATTTTAATGTTTTAAGGAAAAAACTCAAAAAAGTCTAATTTAAACGTCCAAAATTTTAGCTTCCAGTAGATGTATGCAACTTTTTTAGTATTTCAAAAGCTCTATTAAAGTGGTAACTAAACGACGTAAAAAAAACTTGAAAAGAGCTTTTGAGATTATAAAGCTTTTTTTGGCTAGTAGAGAAGCTATTCCAAACGTACGCCAAGAATGCATCAAATTGCATATGTTATTTTGCATGCCATGTTAAAGAACATGGACTGCTTTCGAAACTCTTTCCACCTCACTTTCTTATAAAAGAAAAAGAAATGTTTATGAGAAACAAATGCTATTGAACTTTAGTCATAAAGCTTTGACAAAATGAAATCTTAATCTGGGAAACCCTGGTAGTTAAGGCTTAACTGATTTGGTAATGGTTGTGGAAATATAATTTGAGTTTATTTTTGCTGCACGTCTTATATACTTAGTTGCTTTTTCTTTGCTATTGTTGCTAGTGGCAATATATTATTGTCAAAACGGAGGGTTGTATAATTTTAAATTACAATAGAGTGACTCAGCGTGATATCTGTATATTTAGCATTTCTAACGAGTTGAAAATTTATGTATCCATTATATGTATACATATATATATTACTGTGAGCATGCGGATGGTTATGCCCAAAGCATCATGATTTCAGCATTCTGCCGAGGGGGGCTTTTTGAGGTGGCAAAGCAGTTGGCTGGGGAGCTTGAAGGGAAGTTTGGCAAATATGACCTGGTTCTCTTAAATACAATGCTCTGTGCATATTGCGTAGCAGGTGAAATGGAGAATGTAAGAGGTATGGTAACTTCTATTAATCACCTCTTGAATAGGTATTTATTTAGATTACTGCATCTAATTTGGTCCCTCTTTTTTGTTTTTCGCTTCAAATTTTGTTGAAGTTGTGTCCAGCTACATATTATTTCTGACATTCTAATCTTGGACATGGTTAAGAACAAAGATCATAAGAGCTGTCTGTCAATTATTGTGATTTTGGGAAATTAAAGATGTGGTGGCATAAACTATTGAAATCTTGAACAACTCTCTTAATGAGAAAAAGGTTCAACGTTGAAGGGCTTGCTGATATGTTGTCATTCTTTCCTACTGGGGTTTCAGGCGGCTATTAAAATCACGATGTTTAAATATAAAAGTTGTCTTATTTCTCATCTCAATTTAAACGTTTTGAGCTCTCTGAAAAAAATTTGCTGCTTTATCGTGGCAGTTTAGCATAGAGTTTGAAGAGTGTCAGTGGAGAGTTGAAACTAGACCGTTATAACTTATTATTCTTGAGCTGCTGCATGACAGAATAAAGAAGCTTTTACACTAGTTTTGCAATGAAGGAGTTTTATGTGATTCACCAAGAAATCAAACGAGTTTAGGTCCTTTAGGAGTAGGATTCTTGAGCAGGAAGGAGATGATATAGCCAGCTGTCTGTTCCATAAGCTTCTCTATTTCGTCATACAGTTTATTACAACTGAGCTTGGTTTAACACCATCAAAATCATTTGCCTTTTCTTTTATTTAGATTTTAGCTAATGCCTATTCTTTTATCTAGCTAATATTAACGGCAACATGATATCCATTCCTTTCTTTTTTGGCTTCATCTCAGTAATGATACCTCTGTCTAGCAGCCTATGTGCCATCCATTTGTTAATAATAATAAAGAAATGAGTTGGACATGCTTCTGAATAAAAAAATGACTTTGCTGCTGACTTACCTTACCTACACTATTTTACAGGAGCTTTGTTCCTCCTTAATTTACCATCTTGGTAAAATGAGATGCCACTCAGAAGCATTCTCTGTTTACAGTATGTTGAGATATAGCAAAAGAACAATGTGCAAGGCCCTTCATGAGAAAATTCTCCATATTCTTATAGCTGGCCGACTTCTCGAGGATGCATATATCGTAGTTAAGGTCTGCTGTATCGTTTAACAGTTT
>CM038000.1:3543153-3565130 GCA_021234005.1 Nephelium lappaceum | reverse complement strand
TAAATAATTATTTTTATTGGTTTTTTTATTTTTTGTTAAATAACTGAATATTCAAACTATATTTGGTATGATGGTATTGAGCGTCTTTAAAATATATAAATAGAAACTAAACTATTGAAGATATAAAAATTTTGCAATATTCATATAAAAAAATTATGGTGGAGGCAAGACTAGTGAACACGCCCCCACCCTAACCCTGGTCTTTAATTATCAGGTTCGGGACAGGGATGGGGGCAAATAGGTTTTTTTAGATCAAATTCAAGATTTCCTAATCTCATCTTGAATCCGTTCCATGGTCACCCCTACTGACTTTAATATTTAGCAATTGTTTGAGATTGTGAATTCAAGTCACCTTCCTTTTAGAACATTTAGTCAATAAGAAGTATGCAACAAACCTTAGCCTTCAAAAACTAGTAATCCATATTTAAGAATTTGTAATAACAAAAAGAAGAAAGAGAGACAAAAACATGATATGCTAAACCTAGAATATTTACGAATTGATTCACAATGCAACTTGAAGGCACTACCCAAAAGAAATCACTAAGAAATTACAAAAGAAGTGATAAGAGAATTTACATGATTTGAAGTGCGGCAATCATAAAGAAGATGCTTCTTGAGATCTCTATGATGACAAGTTTTCAAAATAGGTTAATGACCAAATGATGAATGTATACGTAGGGGCGAACCTATACTGGGTCCAAGTGGGACATATGTCCCTCTGAAATTTTGTAAAAATTGATGACGTTTTTTATATTAGTTATTAGATATTTAAATATATAAATAAAATGGTAGCTGCAAAACCCTTTGGTCATTTTTTATAGGGATAATCCCAATTTCCCCCCTGTAGTTTGATGAAATACCCAAAATCTCCCCTTGATTTAAAAAATCGCTAATATCTCCCTGTTGATTTACAAAATGGATAAAAAACCCCCGTAGTTTATTAAAATATCTAAAAAACCCCCTACCGTCAATTTGAACGTTAAAAATCAACAGTTGACCATTAATATGGAAGGGCAAAACCGTCCAAGTGAAATAAAATATTAAAAATATAAAAATTTAATAAAATAATAATTTAATATTTAAAAAATTGAAAACAATCTCCACCGTTCATCTTTAAAATGGACGGTGGTGATCAAAACTATTAAAAAATTTTAAAAAATTTAAAAAAACTCCACTCTCTCTCTTCCTCTCTTTCTTCTTTTTCTTCTTCTTCATTTCTCTCTTTCTCTCTCTCTCTCTCTTCTTCTTCTTCTTCTTCTTCTCTCTCGGCAGTGCCCAAACGAAACCCAGCTCGAAGCTGGGTTTCCGCAGCGGAAACCCAGATCGGATCCGATCTGGGTTTCGGCAGCGGAAACCCAGATCGAATCCGATCTGGGTTTCGGCAGCCGAAACCCAGATCGAATCGCCGAAACCCAGATCGGATTCGATCTGGGTTTCTGATTCGGAACCCAGATCGGATCTGGGTTTTCGACGCGAAAACCCTGCCTAGATCGGGGTTTCCGTGTTGAAAACCAAGATTCGATCTAGGTTTCCGATGCTGAAACCCAGATCTGGGTTTTCGCGTCGGAAACGCAGATCGATCTATGGGTTTCCGACGCGGAAACCCATAGATCCACCGGTTTTCGGAGCTAAAAACCCAGAGATCTTTGGGTTTCCAGTGCTGGAAACCAAGGATTTCTGGGGTTTCCAATCCAGAATTTTTTTTTGTTTTGGTTTTTTTTCTGTTATGTTGCTGTTGTGTTTTTTTGATGATGATGTTTGTGTTATATTGTTGTTGCCTTTGATGATGGTTTGGTTGAAGAGAGATGAGTGAATGTGTCTAGGTTAAGGGCAGGTTGGTGTTCTGGATGGTGATGGTGTTCTGGACGGTTTTCCGGTTGAAGGACAGTTTGGTGTTCTAGACGGTTATTGTGTTGAGGGGTAGTTTGGTCTTTTTGCTCACTATTATAGTCAGAAATCAATTCTCACTAACAGAGTTAACAAAAGGGGTAAAATAGGATTTTCAAAAATTATAGGGGGAAAATTAGCGATTACATTAAACTACAGGGGCAACTAGGATTTTCCCTTTTTTATATTATATAATTAAAATGATACATGTGAGTAGAAACCAGTAAACGCTCAGGTGATGAGGAATTGACTTTTGTGCTTTCAAATTCCAGGGTTCGAACCACCATGAAGACATTTTGCTTTTGGTCATTTTTTAGTTATTAAATATATTATATAAAAAAAAATGGTACATATTATCACAAACATGGAAAAGTGTTGATAACATGATTCAATTCTTTTTTTGGGTCATTTTTCCCCATTCAATAGATGTTACTTTTTCTTATTTTTTTAGTCATTAAATATATTATATAAATGAAATGTTACATACTATCACAAACATGAAAATGTGCTAATGGATGGATCATGCTACATATTATTAGATAAAGTCTTTCTAACAATTGAAATAAACATTGCAAAAAAAAATTCATATAGTTTGTTTTTTTAATGTTATAATTATTATATAAAAATACCCTTACTCACATATATTTCTGGGTCCACCACTGTGTATACGTATCAATGAAAATATCAGTATTATAATTTAACAAAAATATCAATGAAATTCAATATAAAATGTATAGCAAATGTAAAAATTTAGTTAAAAATATAAAATTTTTTAATGAAACTTCACAAATTGCTAAATTAAACGTACTGTAACAAAAACAAAAACACACAATAGTTTTTAAAGACATAATTTTTAACAACAATGAATATAATATAGATACGAGCTGTATAAAAATTAAAATATAATTTTTTAATAGTTTGCACAGTAGTTGTAAAAATTTTAGTACTAAAACAAAGGCCTAGATGATTCAAGTATAGTGTGACAATCATCTTAATTTATATAATGTTGATATTATGATATAAAATTTTATTAGTTTACAATATAATCACAGACATATATTTATAGGCAAAACAAAACAAAAATATACCGGAATGGTTTAAATTGTTTGATTGAAGCAAAGGTTTTTATTTTTTGTTTTTCAATTTGAAATGACTATTAACGAAAGGTTATTTATTGCATGAAAGGAAATTTGGAACATGCAGGTTAGTTTCAAGGCTTTCTTTATAGAAATAGTCATTAGTAAGGATGGGCAAGCTCTCTGTTTAGCAAACTTGTTGTTGTATTGATCATTTGTGACCATGATAACTAATTAGTACTAATTACATATCACTTATTTAATTACAAACTCCAAGCCAGTTAAATCTTTAACGTGTGCAAACCTAATAGTACTTTTGGGCAGCGAGCTGGCTGCTTACCTTATCTATAACTAGTAGTGGCGGAAACTAATTCCTCCGTATCAACTCATAGTTCTCTTTTATGTTTTTCGTTTAAATTCAGAATACTTAGAAAGCCATTTTCCTAGGCTTTTTTCAGTTTCAGATATGAATTGCCAACTACCAAATTCACTTATACAAACAATGAAATTTTTACACGTTAGACGTGTTGTTTATGCTTGTTATTATAAAAACTTGCTTGGTATAAATTTATAGTAGGAGGTCAATTTATAGAGCTTTATCTTCATGAACACAGATTCACAGAGCGGAAAACTTGGCTAACATAATATTCATGAACATAGAGCTGAAAATCGGAGGGTTGCTTCTTTTACTGATTATTTTGTCTGCAACCTCTGGAGCCACAGACAAGCTGATCGATGCAGAAGGTAGTACAACAAACTTGTCTTGTATACATTTTGTATAAATTAGAATTGTTCTTATAGTTAATTTGTTAAACATCACAGCCAAGGCATTGAAGGTGATAGGGAGGAAAGTGGGAAAGAAAGAGTGGGAGTTGGAAGCTGATCCATGCAGTATACCAAGAAATGAAACGGTTATGGAAAAGAAGGATGCAATTGAGACCAGTGTACTTTGTGATTGCTGTTTCAAGGACAATTCTTCTTGCCACGTTGTAAGCATGTATCTTTTGTTCTCATGACTTTAAAAATAAAGAGAAAAATCTAAAAAAAACTCCTAAAATGAAAAATATTATTAGTTTATCACAGATCTGACACTAAGATTATGGATACTGACACTAAGATTATCCATGCCGGGCATATGACCGGCATGGAAAATCAATATCCATACTAGGCACTGTGCCCAGTATGGATACTGATTTTTTATGCCGGTGGTCCGACCGGCATGAAAAATAATTTTCCATGTCGGGCAGTGTCCGGTATGGATACTCTCAATATCTATACTAGCAGTATCCATACCGGACATGGGCGGGCATGAAAAATAATTTTCCATGTTGGTCAGTGTCCAGTATGAATACTCTCAATATCTATACCGGCGGTATCCATACCGGATGATGTCCGGTATGGATAGTCATCCATACGGATTGCCCGGTATTGATGAGTTGTTTTCTTGTAGTGAGATTTTGAAAATATTAGTAAAAAAAACCCCAAATGTTAGCCCAAAATTGGTTTGTGTAAAAGAAAAATCCATCGTTTCAAATATATAAAAATATAGTACTTTTATAGTCAAGACTCCCTAACTTAAAAAAATTAGGGAATACTAATCAAATTCATTCATTCCATTTAAATTAAATAAAAGACAAAATTTGTTTTTAGGAGAGAATGTAATAGATAAATTTAATTGGTTTTGTCTAATTTTTAAAAATTAGGGAGACCTAATTATAAAAGCACTATATATATATTGTGCTTTTATAGTCATATATATCTGCTTTTAAAAAGTGAGGACTAGCCAATTAAATTCATCTATTGCATTTGAATTAAATAATAGAGAGAATTTATTTAAGAGAGAGAAAACAATAGATGAATTTGATTGATAGGTCCTTATTTTTTATAATCAAGTGTATCTGATTATAAAAACACTATATATATAAAATTTGATAGTTGGTTTTTACTTTTAAATCAAATATACATTATTATAAAAACACTATATATATATAATTTGATTAATTAATATTTACTTTTTAAAATCAAGTATATTTAATTATAAAAATATTATATATATATATGCATATGTATGCATACGCAGGTATATGTGTGTGGGCATGCACACGTGTGTGTGCGCGCGTGTGCGTGTGCGTGTCTGTGGGCGGGTGTGTGTCCGTGTGTATGTATCTTTTCTAGTGATTTTTTAATTTTGAAATATCTATTATGAGAGTTAGTATTTATTATACTCTTTATTATACAGTTAATAAATTTAATAATACATAGAGATTCGATTAAGAAAAATTTTTCTAACCTTACCCAATAATAAATCCTAACTATGTCCCAGATGGGCAAGCTCTATTTAGCAAAATTATTGTTGTTATTTATTTATCTGTTTGATTTCGTTTTGGACTAAGTTTGACTTTGTATTGATTAGTTGTGATCATGATAATTGATTAGTACTAATTATATATCACTTATTTCATTACAAACTCCAAGCCAGTTAAAACTTTAACGTGTGGAAACCTAATAGTACTATCAGGCGAGCTAGCTGGCTGCTTACCTTATCAACTATTAGTGGCGGAAACTAATTCCTCCGTATCAACTCATAGTTCTCTTTTATGATTTTTCGTTCAGATTCAGTATACTTAGAAAGACATTTTCCTAAGCTTATTTCAGTTTCAGATGTGAACTGCCAACTGCCAAATTCCCTTATACAAACAATGAAATTTTTACGCGTTAAACGCGTTGTTTATGCTTGTTATTATAAATACTTGCTTGGTATAAATTGATAATGGGAGGTCAATTTACAGAGCTTCATATTCATGAACATAGATTCACGGAGTTGAAAACTTGGCTAATATAATATTCATGAACACAGAGCTGAAAATGTGAGGTTGCTTCTTCTACTAATTATTTTGTCTGCAACCTCTCGAGCAGCAGTCAAGCTGATCGATGAAAAAGGTAGTCCAACAAACTTGTTTTGTATAAATTAGAATTGTTCTTGTAGTTAATTTGTTAAACATCACAGCCAAGGCATTGAAGGTGATAGGGAGGAAAGTGGGAAGGAAAGAGTTGGAGTTGGGAGCAGATCCATGTAGTGCACCAAGCAATGAAACGGTGATGGAAAAGAAAGATGCTATTGAGACCAGTGTACCTTATGATTGCTATTTCAAGGACAATTCTTCTTGCCACGTTGCAAGGAGGTATGTTTTCTTCTCATGACTTTAAAAATAAAGAGAAAAATCTAAGAAAGCCCCTGAAATAGAAAATATTATCAAGTTACCCCAGATTTTGAAAATATTAGTAAAAAAACTCCAAATGTTTGCCCAGAAGTGGTTTGTATAAGAGAAAAATCCATCTTTTCAAATATCTATATATATATATATATATATGTATATATATAGAGACACACACACATACATATATATATATATACATATATGTGTGTGTGCATATGTGGGTGTGCATTTGCAAGTGTGCACATGCGCAAGTGTGCCTGCGTGTGTATGTGTGTATTTTTTTTAGTTATTTATTTATTTTAAAATATATATTATGAGAGTTAAGATTTACTGTACTATTCATTATACATTTGATAAATTTAATTATGCATAAAGATTTGATTAAGAAAAATTTTCCTAGCCCACCCCAACATTAAATTCTAGCAATGTCCTTAATAGGCAAGCTCTTTGTTTAGCAAATTATTGTTGTTATTTATTTATCTATTTGATTTCGCTTTCGACTAAGTTTAACTTTGTATTGATTATTTGTGATCATGATAACTGATTAGTACTAATTATGTTTCACTTATTTAATTACAAAGTCCAAGCCAGTTAAATCTTTAGCATGTGGAAGCCTAATAGTACTATCTGGGGAGCTAGCTGGCTCCTGACCTTATCTATAACTAATAGTGGTGGAAACTAATTCCTCTGTATCGACTCATAGTCCACTTTTATGTTTTTTCATTCAAATTCAGTATGCTTAGAAAGCCATTTTCCTAAACTTTTTCCCATTTCAGATATGAACTGCCAACCCTCCAAATTCACTAATACAAACAATGAAACTTTTACGCGTTAAACGCGTTGTTTATGCTTGTAATTATAAAAACTTGCTTGGTATAAGCTGATAATGGGAGGTCAATTTACGGAGCTTTACACTCATGAACACATATTCGGAGAGCCAAAAACTTGGCTAACATAATTTTCATGAACACAGCAGAAAATGGGAGGGTTGCTTCACACTTTCACTACAACCGACATAAGTTGATATTGATAGTAGTAAAAGTGTGAATAAAATACCTCGGTTGCATGAGACTACGTCCCCCACCCAAGGATCCATTCAGCGAAAAAGGTATGCTTCTATTGCTATTGATTCAGAAATGCTGCTGAATGATGGGGACCGGAAGGAGGAGCATTTTTGGTTGTCACAACTTGGCAGAAAGAAGGGCTTTACCTACATTCAGAGGATTGATGGTAGACCTAAGAATTTCATTCAAGGGCTTGACCTTCACACCAGCGTTTTTAATGCTAAGGAGCAGAACACCATTGTTCAGCATGTTTACAGTCCGCAACGTATGGGCCAAAAGGGACTGCTTAGAGGTATGCACAAAAGCTTCCGTTTATTGCTAGTATTTTTTGTTACAGTTCTACCATATTTAATTTTGTGATCTATTATGAATGCAGGAATTGAAACATATACGTGTGTAATTATATGTGTCTACAAATATGTGTAAACATTTCTAGAAGGAGTTGGCAGAATGCCTGTTGCTGTAAATTATTAATCGATTTTAACAATATCATGAAACAATATGTACTGAGACAAGACATTGATTGTATAGTGAAGCCTAAGTAATTGTATTTGTTGGAAATTTGAACATTTTAAATAACAAATTACAATTTATATGCTGTATTATCTTACTGGCAGACTGAAATTATCAATAGAGTAAACATGATGTAATGTAATAACAGTCAATTTAGGTATGAGGTCCAATCAATGCAGTAGAATTACATTTATAAAATAATAATAATAATAATAATAAACAAATAAAAATTACAAAATTTTGAATTCCCTTTGTTGGCTGAGCGTTTGCCTTAGTGGACTTATAAGTATACCAATTGATCATGAAGAATTTGAAGATGTAGTTCTAAAGAACTCCTAACATTTGTTGTACAAACAAAGGTTGAGATTGATTGTTAGGTTCCTTTTTCTTATTCGTTTGAAATGTCAGGCACATCTACAAATGGAAAATTTTCTCAAGTCGAAAATTAGGTTTTTTGTACTTACTACTTTTCATTTTTTATTTGAATACTTTACCTATTCTGAACCTAGAAAATGGATGCATAGTAAAGGACGTGTCACTATACAATTTGGCTGCTGTTACAAGTATGCTGTGGAAGTTATCCACTTTCTATCTTTTCCTCCTATTGTAAACACTATATAAAGATAAGTTCCTTTGTTGATGTTGCAGTTCGTGATTTTCAGGACAAAAAGGGGAACGTCCCTGGCATTATTAGAGATGAAGAAGCCGATCCTCTACCCCCCTTGTTCAAGCAAATGATCAAGAGGATGGTTCGGTGGCACATTTTGCCTCCAACATGTGTTCCTGACAGCTACATTGTTAATATTTATGACGAAGGGGATTGCATTCTGCCTCACATTGACCACCATGATTTTCTTCGACCTTTTTGCATCGTGTCGTTCTTGACTGAGTGCAATATCCTTTTTGGTTCGAATGTGAAGGTTTTAAGTCCGGGAGAGTTCTCTGGCCTTGTTTCCATACCTTTGCTAGTTGGGTATGCTTTTTTAATATAAATCCTATTATTGATTATTGGTTGTTTCTCTCGCCAAATTAAGTGCTTGCATGATTACTTTTTTGCTCTGTCGTAAATAGAATCTTTTGTGGCATTTGATATTGTGAAGTCCTTATTCGTGAAATGTCTAGACTTAATTTGATTCAGTAGACAGTCTATCTTTGGATCTTATTTCTCACCCTGCTTCAATTGTAAAGTAGTAACAAGTTAAGGACTTAGGAGAATTTATAACACTAAGTAAATTGCTTAGTATTACTGTTATCTGATAATCGTAGAAAGGGAGGTGAATTTATCTGTTTGATCATTTAAGTCATTATGATAATCATGTTATGTAATACGGTGGAAGATATACACATGTTCACATACACACATTCAAACATGCACAAGTGCAACACACATTCACAAATCTAGACGTCAATTTGAAAATGTTGTATTTTCTTTAGATGAGAAGTAAAGAAAGAATTTGTTTTGTAATGAGAAAGTGTATAATGAAATGTCGGTTTGGATTTCCTTATATAATTTCATTCCAAGTTTATGCTTCTAATATGTTTCCGTTAATACTTTTCAGATCTATGTTTATTTTAAATGGTAACGAAGCTGATATAGCTAAGCACTGTGTACCAGTAGTCCCAGCAATAAGGTATTCTATGGCCTCCACACACAAGCTATCAAATATTTTCACATTCGTTGTGTGTCCGTTGGTACTGTTTCTTATTACTTTTATTGTTGCAGGATTTTCATTACTTTCAGGAAAATGGACGATAGCAAATTACCATACAAGTTTTCACCCGACCCTGAACTAATGGGAATTAAGCCAATGGTTTATTTTCCGTTAAATAAATCTCCAATGGAACAAAACAGGCATTATAAACCTCGTGCCTATCCGCTTTTGGCTAACTCCTCATCTGCAAGTTCAAAGAAAACCAATGGCAACACGTTTATGGTCGAGAACGATGAATTTCCTCCGCCAGCTCCAGTTCACCAGAAGAGGATAACGGTGATTGTAACGTAATTGAATTGATGTAAGTGCGTTGTATAATTGGGAGATGTGGATGGTCCTATTCATTTTGAATAAAGTATAATAATTGTTATGTTGATTTTAAATCATTATTTTTATTTCTACAATATATTATACTGAGTGTTACATGGTTTGTCAATATAGATGAAAATTTGCTACTGTTTATTAAATTTATTAAGGTGACTTTGCCTTATCACTGCTTTCCTGATTTTAGTGATGTAAAAAAACAACCCAACCTACAGGAATCCACCCGTCATGTCCGAAGTAGGGTGGAGTTAAATTAAAATAAATGAGTTTGAGTTAGGTTTGAGGTTGAATTTTAAAATCTATTTCAGAAAAAGGGCGGGCATGGGTTAGTTATCCCCACTCGAATCCATTTATTATTGTTTATGTATTAATATTTGATAAATAACTTTTAATATATAATTTATTAATTATTAAATGTGTATAGATATTTAAACTTAATAAAAATTAATATATTAACTATAAAATTTATCAACTTATTCACCAAGTACTTGTTTATGGTTTTCAAATTTTACTTTTATTATTGTTCTTTGTTAATTATTTTAATAGATTTTTTTTTTTATAGTTAATAATTCATTATTCAAACTATATTTGATATAATGGTATTGAGCTTCTTTAAAATATAATAATTTCTTTTATAGAAAAAGAACTATTGAAGATATAAAAATTTTGCAATATTCATATAAAAAAATTATGATGGTGGCAGGACTAGTGAACGCACCCCCGTCCAAACCCCGGTCTTGAATTATCAGGTTTGGGACAGTGTTGGGAGCAAATAGTTTTTTAAGGGTTAGATTCAAGATTTTCTAATCCCATCTCGAATCCGTCCCATGGTGACCCCTACCCACTTTAATATTTAGCAATTGCTTATATTTGTGTGGGTGTAATTAAATGTTACGTTATGATTTTTAATATTAAGATGATTCCAAACCCAATAAAAATGCTTTTTTTATTGATTAATTTTTCATTATGTAGAGAAATTTATTGATAATGAAAAAGAATATAATAATATTTAATAGATAAGATGAATTTCCAATACTATTCTTGATTAATTAAGAATATCAACTTATTAAAGTTGAATTCTTTATCAAATCAAGTTCAAGTCAACTATTAACGGCAAAATAATACCTTATTAAGGATTCGAAAACAATAGGTTTTATTCAATTTAAAAAATAATCCAAAGTTTTTTATTTTGACCACAATCAATTTGAAAAATTTGTTTCCGTTTGACCGTTATCTATGAAAAAAAGATGAAACAAAGCTAGAAATTATATAAGTATTAATGAATTTTACCAAAGCAAATTCTATTCTTATAAAATTCTAGACGTACCAAAAAATATATATATTTTTCCGACTGAAAATAATTTCAGATTTAAAAACCATTCAAATAAATATAGACATATATCTATATTAAAATGATATCAATATATACTGCCTAGAATATGTTAGTAGCAATTAGTCACAGTTAGGTTAGTAATCTGTTTAAGATTACTGGTAGTTAAAGAGTACAATAAAACAAAACCGGAGCACACTCTAGTGTACAATATACGTGTCTTACAGATTAAAGATATGACTAATTATAGAATATTAGGAATAAATAAATACAATAGAAATGTAATCAAGGCCCGTAAAATTATAGTGTCCTTAAAATATATTTGTGCCCCACTAATTTATATATGCATTCGTTTTTCAAGATACAATGATCACTACGAATTAACGAATTGCTAGAGCCCTATCACACCGGATAAAAGATGAGTGTTTTAAAGACAAATGAGCAAAACGAATATCAAAGATTCTGGTGTCGAATTTTGAATTTCCAAGATGCCAATATATTTTCATTCAAAATGGGAGATTAATTGCAATCAATTAATTCTGCAATTATATCAATTTTTAATTACATTTGGTTTTGCAGATATTTTCGATTTAATTCCAGATATTCTCTCATTAAACCATATCTGCAGTTATGTTCCATATTTAAAACTAGCAATCCATATTTAAGAATTTGTAATAACAGAAAGCAGAAAGAGAGACAAAAACATGATACGCTAAATTAAACTTAGAATATTTACGAATTGGAACATGAATTAATTAAACGAAAAAAATAAAACTTTATAGAAAAGCTATTAATGATGTGAACGACACTGTTTTGTATTTTGATGCATGCACCTTAATTATAAAATTGTCACTTGATTTAATAATGACTGTATTTTCTTTTATTTCTTTAAATGCTACTAAAAAATAGGAAGTGGCGAAATGAACATTCCTATTTTGAACTTGAAACATGGTTTTTTGGTAGGATGACTTTATTTATACAGAACCAAAATGTATCTCAACTAAATCAAATCCTTATATAAAACTAGTCATTTAAGAAAAAAAAAAAAAAAGACTACAATAATCGCGTAAATAATGTAAAAGACCTTATACTTACATAGGGGGTGGAATATCGATATTTCAAGATTGGTAAGGACATATAGATATTTCGCTTATGCGATTTATTGGAATTCGAATAAAACTAAGATCTGTAATGTCAAATCTTGTGTTGGTATCAAAGTTATCAGGTTGTATCAATCCATAATCTTTATCAAGATTGTACGAAGTATGAGCATCGCATTAGCTGATTTTAATCGTCCAGCTCACAACAGTTTAAGTGAATCGTAAGGATTATCGAGTAATGTGATCATTAAATGCAATGGTTCAAAATGAGTTGCGTGTGGAACATCACTTAGATGAATGCTTTCGCTTTTGATTGTAATGTATGCTTCATTTTTTATCGAGGCCATTGTTGATGGGCAAAGAAGAATTGATATAGAGTGGTGATTTTTCTCTCCTTAAATATTGCATGGACATCCTCTAAATTATTAGTTTTTATAAATTCCATTGTACCCTTTATCAGGTTATAAAAATATGATTGAAGCTAGAGTCACACCAAATATATATATATATATTATATATACATATATATATATTGTTTTATTATCAATACCTCTAACTTTAAAAAATTAGGATGAACCAATCAAATTCATATATGACATTTAAATTAAATAGAAGAGAGAATTTGAGAATTTATTTTAGAAAAGATAATGTAATGAATGGATTTGATTGGTACATCCTAACTTTAAAAAGTTAGAAAGTACTGATAATAAAACTAATATATATATATAGAAAAACAAAAGTGACCACCATACTCTTGTTTAAAAAAGAATATAATATTATGAGACTTTTTTAAACACAATTAAAAAAAAAAAGAAATTATAGAGATTATGGATTGTTAGAACATCTCCAACCACACTAATTATAGATTGTGTTTAGTCGAAATAACTAATAACGTAATATTTTATTGACTCCAACTACTCTTTATATCATTATCTATTTTAAAAAATTTAAATCACTCTATCTAAATGTGGAGGGGAAGATAATGCTAATCAACCTCTCCT
The DNA here is from genome assembly GCA_021234005.1 of Nephelium lappaceum. Classification (NCBI taxonomy): domain Eukaryota; kingdom Viridiplantae; phylum Streptophyta; class Magnoliopsida; order Sapindales; family Sapindaceae; genus Nephelium; species Nephelium lappaceum. The sequence goes on along the minus strand of CM038000.1, from coordinate 3,551,905 downwards.
TACTATTATTTTTTTATTAAAGGACAAACTTATGTGAATTTCTCATTTGTTTTCCAATGATGCTTTTATTTTCAACAAGATTTCTTTTATCGACTTTCTATCAAGATAAAACTTGTAGTTATTTTAATATTTGATTCCAATCTTTCAAAATCACACTCTATTTTCTTCTTCTATAAAGAGTGATGGTTTACATATATAGACACTTACCAAACTCTCTTTACCATTATTTTTTTCTAAAGGACAAACCTACTGATTTTCCCATTTGTTTCCAACAGAGGTTTTATTTTCAACAGTATTTCTTTTATCGACTTGTATCAAGACAAACTTGTAGTTATTTTAATATTGGATTCCAGTATTTCAAATTACCCTCTTACTTTCATGTCCTATAAGTAGTGATGGTGTTATATACATAGACACTAACCAAACTCTCTTTACTATAATTTTTTTTTTTTAAAAGGACAAACCTATGTGAATTTTCTCATTTGTTTCCAACAATGCTTTTATTTTCAACATTATTTCTTTTACCCGACTTGTATCAAGATAAACTTGTAGTTATTTTAATATTTGATTCCGATATTTCAAAATCAACCCTCTTATTTTCTTCTTCTATAAATAATGATGGTTTATATATATATATAGATATATATATATATACATTTGAATACAGTTTGTATATATTTTTATTTCTCATTTGTTTATCTTAATTTTGTTGTTGTTTTGTTTTGTTGTCACTACAAGAAAACAGCTCATCCATACCGGGCAATGCCCGATATGGATAGTCATCCATACCGTGCAGGATGCCCGGTATGGATACAGACGATATAGATACTGTCAGTATCCATACCGGACACTATCCAGTATAAAAATCTATATCCATGCCGGACACCATGACCGGTATGGATATGTAATATCCATACCGGGCGCAGTGCCCGGTATGGATAATTATTATTCCATGCTGGTCATATGCCTGGCATGGATAATCTGTTTGTCTAGTACTATCCATACCGGGCGTATGCCCGGCATGGATAATAATTATCCATACCGGGCACATGCCTGGTATGGAAAAGTTTTTAATTATAATAATTATCCTCGGGTCAGAGGCTGGCTTGTTGTCCTTGCTCCATCTGCTTTTCACCACGAGCAAACTGCTCAGATGAATTTTTGGAAGACGATGCTGAGCCTGATTAGCTGACTGCATGGACATCAGTTCCTGCATTGTCAAATTTGCCATCCGCATGTCTTGTTCCTTCCCAGATGCCGGGCCAAACATTCCCATCTTAGCTTGGGCTGTGATTGCATAACAGAAGCAGATTTTTGTTGAGCCTGCAAAGCATATCTGAATATAAGCTTGATGAACAGGATTTAGTACTTGTTGCTCAACACCTTGATATGCTAAAATGGCTTCATTTCCTCAGGTTGTCTAAGTAATTGTTGCTGGATGACTGTATAAACCATTTACAATTAATTCAAGACATATGTCATGCGACCCCACACACCAGATACTAATGATTTAGGAAATAAACATCAGTAGGAAAATTAGTAAAGAAATCATCACCCATCCCAATTTGCACATGGAAAGTAGCATTGGATCGGAAATCTTCATTAATTCTTAAGGATGTCAAGTATTTACAAGACATGTCAGAGTAACAGCCACAAAGAGACGCAGAGTAACAATAAGAAAGTACGTATGACATACATCTTCAAGAAAAAAAAGAAACCAAAATGAAATGTTCTAATTGCATAAATGATCAACACCAAATCACATGGATTCCTATTAATAATACAACACATACATTCAATTTATAACTTGAACTGTACATGTAAAAAAGAACCCATGAAAGGTTTTTTTATTTTTTGTAAGCAAAAAGATCAAGTTGCACGGATATGTAAAATTTTACTAATGATGAGAACTTAAGCAATAAATAGTCACCGTAATGAGGACCAATTTAACAGGGCATAACATGTACAAACAGGTCAACCAAACCAAGACCGCACGGTATAAAATCACACAGATTCTACTCTTTTTTTGTTAAACAAAATATCCCTCACGCCTGCTTCCCAAGTTAAGCTCAAACTATGGCTCAGCAAACAATAAAATCTTCAAGAAAAACAAACACCATGATATTTGCCAATTAGGTGGGCTCTGAGGAATCAACCCCAAACCTTGTGGACTAACTGCAGTAACCCATCACAGTTACATGGAATAAACAACACAAATAATACAGAAATTGACACATTCATTGCATTATGTTTCAATCATGTATTAACTTATCCTACAGATGCATCCAAAAACCACATTTATACATACCACCCAAAATCAAGTTAAAAAACCCCACTTTCCATTATAACCAACCTCTGCAGAAATTATAAATTGATGCCTCAAGATATGCAGAATACACTAAACATAGTATAACTTCAAGCACAACAGCAGATAATCAATGCCAGATCCTAGTGAGACCGAAAAACACGTTGTTCAGATCATAGTATAACTCTGCAAAGATGAGTTTTGAATAAAATAAATATAGCATAATTACATTCCAAGAGAACACAAAGAAACAGTACCTGAACTTCAGCTTCTCTAGCATCACTGGCTACCAAAGCTTCTAACTGAATAACTTTCAATAGGACGTAAGCGAAACAATTGGATAATATTTATTTAATAGATGAAAATTAAACTCACCAAGAAGAAAATACACAGAACAGAACAAAACAAGTAGCCTTGGACTGAACTGATTGGTATCATCACCGCACTACAAACAACCAAAAAAAAGCAGCAAATGAAAAGTAGTAGATCGGATGGTGGAAGAGTAGTAGATCGGACTTACACACGATGGCACGGACGGCGACAATCCTCAGTAGTGGCTGCAACAGAAAAGTATAAGTGTTAAAATGAAAAGAAAAGGAAGAAAGAAAAATGTGGGAGGGTGGACTGGTTCGACGTCGGCGCCGGAACCAGTCCGACCAGCAGTCGTGGCCGGAATCACTCCGGCCAGTCGCGTGGACCAAACAACAAGAAGCAGAAGAAAAGAAGAAGAAGAAGAAAAGGAGAAGGAGAAGAAGAAGAAGAAAAGGAGAAGAAGAAGAAGATCGAAGAAGAAGAAATGGGAAGAAGAAGAAGAAGAACAAGAGGAGAGAGAAGACTCACTCTCACTAGATCGGCGTACGGCGGCCAACAGCGAAGTGAACGGCGAGCTCCCGGAGCGGTGATCGGTCGACGATGGGCGAGAGGCGTCGGCGGTAGCTAGGTTTGGGAGAGAGGATGTGAGAGAAAGAGAGAGAGAGAAAAAAAATGAAAATGGGAGGGGGGGCGGGGGAAAAAGCTGGGTGTCATAAAAACACCCAGCTTTTCCATACCGGGCGCCCGATATGGAAAATATTATATGCCGGGCAGGTCGCCTGCCCGATAAGGAAATCTGATTATCCTTACCGGGCGGTTGATGCCCGGTAAGGATAATCCAAATTCCTTACTGAGTGGGTCGTGTCCGGATTGAAATATGATCATCCGAACCGGGCAATAACCCCTGGTAAGGATAATAGTATATCCATACCGGGTGGGTTATCTACCCGGTATGGATAAAATAGTAATATATTAAGCAAATTCCAAATATATTATCCATACCAGGCGGGTCACCCATCTGGTAAGAATAATCCGTTTTTAAAATTTTTTAAAATAAAAATTATTATCCATACCGGGCCTTTAATGCCCGGTATGGATAAACCGGCATAAATAGACTCTTTTGTTGTAGTGTGTTTTTTAATAGTTATAAATTCTTAAAATGATCAGTATTATATTTTAAATACAATTTTGAAACAAACTATAATTATTCATATTTTAAATTTAAAAACATTAAAATATTAATGTTTAATCAAAATAGAGAGAATGGTTGAAATGATTCTCTAAAAAATTACTAATTAAAATAGTTTTCTAATTATTTTAGCTAACATTTAGCTAACTGTTAGAGAGCTCACTTAGAGATGCTCTTATATAGTTTGTTTGGAATTCATTAACGTTAGAACAAGTAGTGTTTAATTAAAAAATAAAAATAAAAAGACAATCAAAATATTAGGGAAGATCATCAATTTCTCAATTTTTATTAACAGAAATATGCCGGATATCTTACATATATGTCCCCAATATTTCACAGAATTTAAAAAATTATGTTTTATGTCCAACGATATCAATATTTTACAAAAAATCACAGTTATTTTTAAAAAAATTTTAAGATATTTTACGAAAAAGAATTACACCTCATATTAATATTGGTATCCTTGATTCACGAAAATATCAATGAAAATATCAGAGATATAATCGATTTTTCAATCATTGCTACTAACTTTAACATTAGTCATCCAAATGTATGAAGTTTCATATCTATTAGGTTCTTAAGATGAGCGATATTTAGGATCAAGGTCAAATATAGCTTCGTTTGTTTATGAAATGTACGAAAATTTAATTACATCAAAATTTGTTTGTTTACGAAATATAAGAAATTTAATTACATCAAATTAATTAAATAACCAGTCAATTTTTATAAGCATACAATAAAGAGAGATCCCTACACTACTCTTTTTTTTTTTGGAAGTATTCACTGCTTTATTTGGTAAGGCAAAATTCAAACCCTGTAATAAGTATAAGTGCACATGCACTCAACCAATATTGGATTTGTACAGACAATCAATTTTTTTTTTTTTTTGTTGAAAGAAAAGACAATAATGCTTTGTAATACACTAATTGAAAGTCAATAAATCATCTGTGTGCCACCACTATGTCATTTAATTATAGTTTTTAGTTAATTAATTATTAAATTTTCAAGACTCAGTTGATTAAGGAGTTTTTCATTCATATTTTTTCGTTCGGGTTCGATTCTCATTGTTCGTATTTATAAGCATGTTTAAGAATTTTATCCTTTATTTCGGTCTAGCATCAATAACTTTACACTTTTGAGAATTAATTATAATTATACCTACTATCTTTTATGTAGAGTGACATTTCTTTCCTCGATTTTTATTTTTGCTTTTTGATTACTGGGATCAATCCAGGATGTTGTCAGAATCAACTGTAATATGACTCTGAGCAACAATCTGAGGATCAATTCCTACAAAACGGGAGGAGACAACCCACATATGTAGAGAAAAAATGATTATTATGTGGGACTAGTGAATTAAATCCATAATTTTATTATGAAATAAGTGGGTGAGCTTTTAGTTTTATTACTACACCAAAGCTACTTTCTCTCTTTCCTCTATTATAACAAGGCCCATTCACAATTTGTTGGAATGATTCCTAATTTGTTGTGAAGTGCTTTATAAATTTCTTCCTTTTTTTAATTATGTGCCATTGAAAGGAATCTTAAAAGAACTATTAATTTTATAAAGGGATAGTCCCCAAAAACCCTTGATTTTTGATAGATTATCAATTTTCTCCCATACAATTTTGTTTTTATCCAAAATACCGTATGACTTTTAAATAAACACCCAAAATACCCCCTAAAAACATATGAAAGGATGGTAATATCCCTGATGGTAATAAATTCGTTAAATGAATAAAGTTGACAGTTAAATTCTAGGGGCAAAAGCGAACATATGAAGAAAATTAAAAAAATATTAATTAAAATATGAAAAACAAAAATAAATAAATATTAAATATAAAAATGTAAAAAAAAAAATTTTTATTTAAAAATTAAAAAAATATTGAATAAAAATGAGAATTTTTTTTCCTGTCACTCAACTCTCTTTCTCTCTAATCTCACCGGTCTCTCTCTCTCTAACATCTTCAGCCTCTCTCTAATCACAACCTCATACTCCGTCGATCTCTCTCCCTAACCTCTTTATCTTCTTCTTCTGCTCTATCGGGCATTGCCGCCTTCACCAGACATCCACTGTAACATCCCTAATTTTATATGCATGAATAGTATTGTTATTACTATTATTATGATTAATGAGATGAGGGATTAAATTGAAGATAATGTTTGATTTGTGTGGTTAAAGTAAAATTGAACCAAAATCTAAGGTATGAGAATGAAATGTTGAAGGGACGAAATGGGTATTATAGGATTTGTTTGGGGAGGAAAATAGAAATCACAAAGTTGAGTTGACTTTCAAACAAATCAAAATCAGAAACCAATCTCGCCAAAACCAGAAGAAAGAAAAGAGAAAGAAGAAAAGAAGAGAGAAGAAGGAAACTGCCAACCAGCCCGACCGACCGGTCGACCAAGCTCGCCGTCACAGGGCCATCGTCGACCAGACCAGAACGGCACCGACACACCAGACGTGACCCCGCGACGCCAAGACTGAGCCGACGACTCCGTGAACCAGATCGAAGCTGACCGAGCACGTCGAGCTGCAAAATCGACCGCTGATCGGAGAGGAGACGGTGCCGACGAGCTACTCCAACTCGAACCGCATGTTGACCATCTCAAGTATGACCCAAACTCGACCCAAAACGAAGCTGAACTGAAGCTGAACCAGCTCATCCATGCGTGCAGAACGGCGACAGACCGGCGGTGAAACCAGCTGCCATTCGCGGCGAAGCTGAGAGGGAAAGAGAGAGAAAAGAGAGGAGAAGAAAGAGGAAGAAAAACAGCCTAAAACCAGCTCAGATCTGTCACTAAAATCGGTCCAAAATCACCCCAAAACTAGTTCAAAACGACGTTAACGCAAAAATAGGGGTGGGTTGTTTGGGTTGAAGAGTGATGATTTTTGGTTGTGAGATTTGGAAATAGTTGGATCAATTAGGAATAGTAAATCATGCATTTTAAATTATGAATAAGCTTTTATTGAGTATTTATGTGATCTTGAAAATCCAGGAGAGGAGGTAGCTCATGGAAGTCAAAGAAAAGGAAAGGAAAAGTGTGAGATTCCGTTGGAAAATAAGGTTGGTGTACACTTTATTCAATTCGTTTTCATAAATATTATTATCGATTTTGAGTACTTCAATGCTTTGAAATAATGTTTGTGAATATTTTGATATGTGTTTAATGAAATATATTCTTTTGAAATGTGATAAATGATGAGATTTATATGGTTGTGACAAAACGAAATGATGAAATTGAAAATTGATTTGTGTGATTGTGGGAAAACGTAGTTGGGTTGGATTGATGAGATATTTAGAAGTGTTATTGCATATTTTCAGGTTTTCTAGAAACCTCTTAAATGCAGCCGTTATGTTGCCAGATTTTGTTGAAAAATGATTAGAAGTCGAAAGTTTAAACGAAACCAACCCAATGAATTTTGAAAAGAAATTGTTATTCAAGCTCTAGTAAGCTTTGACACAGATAGGTGGGGATTGGAGTGGCATGCCATTAATGGGTCACAACAGCAGTACTGCACCGTTTGATTCTATACCGACTATAGTGAATATGAAAAGTTACAGTGAATTCGGAGGTTGTGTGAGGCACCTAGTGTCTGGCCCCGAATATACATGATTATATGATAGTTTGGCGGGTAGTCACCCGAGTGTCCGATGCCAGAATACCGGACTACCAGTCCAGGGTATCGTGCTTGTGTTTATTAGGGGCATGAAAAGTTTATGAGAATTATTTTGATCAATGTATCGTTTTAAATTTCTTTGGATATTAAATTGAGTTATTGATAAATTGTGATATTTGTTATTGATTTTATAAATTGATTGTGTGAAAATATAAATATTGAATTTTGTGTACACCCACTAAGCAAATATGCTTAGCGCGTTGGAATTTCCGCGCGTAAGTAGTAGATTGCATAAGGAGGGTTAAGATTGAAGAGAAAACATCTGCAGTGAGCTGAGACAACATCACATCATTTCCATATATTTTTGGGTATATATATTATCTTTGGTTTTGTACATAAAAGTTTCAATTTGTATTTATGTGCATATATATATATGTATTTGGATTTTAAAATAGTGTTTTTGTTAAAGAAAAGTCAAGTTGTGTAAATATGTTGGCACATGTGATAGTATGGAAAATGATGAACCACATGGAGTTTGATTTCAGTTATTGAATATGTTTGTGGAAGAAATGTTTTAGATATGAATATGTTTGATTTGTAACACGTTTGGAAAGTTCGAATTTCAGAGGAAACTCTGTCAGTTTTTCCGCTTGAAAAATAAATGTTTGAAAGGTTTTGTAAAATTGATTTTGAAATTCATATTTTGATGTGAATAAATGAATATATGATTTTATATAAAGATTTTGTAAAAAGAGATATAATTGTAGCGCCCTTGGAGTCGTCTGGTGAAAGGACGGGTAGGGGGTGTTACATCAACCACCATTCTTCCACCCCGACTTCTCTTCATCTCTATCTCTCTTTGGCGGCATCGCCTCTGCCTTCTTTCTCTCCTCTTATCTTTCTTTTCAATCATCTGGGTTCGAACCCAGATGAACCCTCATCTGGGTTTGAACCCAAATGAGGTTGAACCCAGATGAAACCTTATTTGGGTTCAAACCCTAATGAGACCCTCAACTGGGCTTGAATCCAAATAACCTCGAATGTAATTGAACCTTTAACTAAGTTCGAACCCAGATGAACCCAGTTGAAAGTTTGATACTTGATGTTTGATGATTTTTTATGTTTGATTTTTGATGATTTTTGGGTTTAGATGATTTTTTTTGGGTTTCCAAGTGTGATTGATGATGTTTGCCTTTGTGGGTTTATTGATTGATTGTTGTTCAATGTGGATTTATTGATTTATTGTTGTTTATGTTTGGTGTTATTATTGTTGTTGATATGTTCATCTGTGATGGTTGTGGGTTGTTTATTATTGTCGTGGGTC